>OX104060.1:5389357-5565891 GCA_944474145.2 Dicrocoelium dendriticum
TATTTGCGTGCATGAATACTTTACTTACTAAGTGTCAACTATTTTAGTTATTTTTAAGAAATTAACACAATTGGAGTCTAGAGATCTTAAATACGGTAAATAAATGGCATACATGTCTATTTGCTTGCATAGTCTTCCAAGTTTCGTTTGCGTTTCTTGCTTTCTGCGGAGGTAACATTGAGAAATATGCGCACACTGCATGCGGAGGTCTGAGCCTAGTGGTTGACAAGTGGACGGACTCTGCATCGCCTCCTGACTGAATGGTTACTTGGAGTGGTCTTGGTTCACCATACGGTGGTGAACTTTGATGACTGACAAGACGGATCAACATGGACCCCAATTAATTGACGTTTCGCGTCCCGCTGTTTTTGGTCATCTTGCAGCTTGCCTTTGATGAAGTTCGCCTCGGATTCAGGCACATTGGAACAAGTAACAGTAAGAGAATTATATTACTGTCTACTGCGCCCATTTGGATGTAGTATGTAGCTGCTTCGTTTGGTCAGACAACGGGTGGCTGACTGTGTCCCTTGGTAGTGTTGGTGGCATTGACTGCTTCTATGTTGGCAGTGGCCGAGGCTATAGTGAGTAGTGCCTCTGTCATGTGGGTGCAAACAATGAACGCGTGTGTTGAATGTACCACCAGGATTTGTTGAAGCATTCTGTCTGAGCAGATCATTAGAAGCGACTCTCTGTCTCGCGACAGGGATCAGTGTGATTGGACTGCCTAACTAATTGAGTAGTGTTCTCACATCCAGCCTGAGTGTTCTGTTCTGAATTGGAGCTTGATGTTGTGCATCCAGCACGAGAACTTGAATCTTTCGGGTTTAGTAAGGCGGATCTTACGGCAGTTGCTGGCAGTACAATGTCTGCCAGTCTGTCGCACTTCTGCGCTAGCATTGACTTAAGCCTGACGATTGAAATAGCCATACACGTTGGGCAAAACAAACGGAGTCAGTCGTGTTATTTTGTTTATTTAGTTCGCTTTGGCTAAGGAAAAAGCGATTAGGATGGAAGTTTCCTTACAGAAGTTTGTGCATTTTATTCCAGTTCCTACATCCTTAAAGCAGTATCCAAACTTAAACTTCAATTGTAATGCTTTATACATAGCTCTTCGTGGGCATGTAGTGCATTCCATGCAATTGTCAATGCAATTACTTCAGCTGAATTGTTGTTTGTTGCGGAATCTATCCGAACAATTACCGGGTTTAGGACGCACGTTACATTTGATGAATGTTCTGCAGGCTAGGGTGCAAGTGACACACAAATAGGTCAAAACTCCCGATTGAGCCTGAATGACCGACAGCCAGAGGACTGATTGCGTCAGAGCTTGTCGCGATAGCACATATATCGGTCGTTGCAACTGCAACAAAACTAGTAGGCGGCAGTTCAGGGCCTAGGTTTTGACGGTAAGAGCAGTCATAAAAGCAGTCGCACAGCTATCGGTTGCAAAAGTGTCCGCAACTACGATACAGAATGTCAAAGCATCTTATTAAGTGGCATGACGAAGAGACCAGACGTTCTTTGTGAGTAGGTGTAAATGTGTTAGTGTAAGCCCCCAGAATAAAGTATTTTCAGACGTAGATCGTGGCAAAGAATATGACAATATTGTGGACCGGAGATATGGTACGATCCATCAAGATTGATGCAACGGGTGATGGATATGGATTGACGCTGGTCGGGTTGGTTTGGAAGAGCTTGGGTACAGGAATGTATGACGAGAATGGAAATACTAACTGCCTAGTTGGTAAGATCACGGATAGAATGTAGCCATACGGTAGATTCAATAGATAGACCCCTAGCATCGTTATCCGGTGCCCGCTTTGCTGCCGTCGTTGATTCCAATGGAAATAAGTTAACACAGGGCTTCCATGCGATTTGCAATTAACACGTAGCTCAGACATGCAACACACAAGCATGCTTTGAGGGCTGTAGCCCACATGACCGTTAGGTGAACAGTAAATAGTAGAGAACTTAACACACTGATACAGCATCAAATAAACCCAGGTTTAGCTACGCGGCTGCATCCTTGCCTGCATTCCATTGTGCAACTATCTAATAAGACATGCAACACTGTTCAGGTAAACAGACGTACCCAACGGTCGCCATAGAGTCTCACAGTTCATCGTACTAGATGCTTTAGATTATCGACAAACATCTATTACAATCGTCTTTCGGTTCACAGCATGTCATTTGCATCACACGACCCCTCAACACCATTTGTAAAGTGCTGCGGTCCGAACGGAATTCACAGTGCTCTTAAGCTATGTATAGTTGGTACGACGAATGGCCCCATCTAATGCTAGCCATAAGGTATAAAAAGCGCAAACAAATCGTAAATTTGAAACTTCTAGTAGTAGATGGTGCCAAATAAGTGCTGTCAACGGGAATTACCTTTGCAACAAAGCGACGATAATTCCAGTACTTTTACTACCCATAAATCTTGGCATCCTTTTATTGTGATCTCTCTACTAGATTCTCAAGCTGAGCACCAACAAACAAGATGGCAATCAGAAACGCTGAAAAAATTATTCAGTCAAGTAAAATTAAATTTTATGTTTCCAGATGCGCACCTTTGCGGCATTTTAAAATTTCCACTACGGATGGGCTGTAAGTATATTATCAGAATTATAGAGTTCTATGATAGCAAAAATATCCGTGAAGATACGATCAGTAGAAACGAGCAACTAATAAGAATTTCTGGATAAAATAATCCAAACCTGCCTAATGTTGACAGGCAGAGCCTTAAACATATTTTCCAAACGCGGCGGCACATCGTCATTTGCGCATTTTCTCGTGTTTTACCCAAAAGCAGAGAGGAAGGCGACAGGGATAAAATAAGAAAAGGTTTGGAAAAATAGAAATATTAGTGGAACATAAGTTAGCATTAAAAGATGATGTAAAACGATGTTCAGTGTAAAGGGTAACGGTCGATTTCAAGCACCCGCTCTTAAAATTAAATGAAGCACATGATGTACTTCACTAGTACGAACATGAAAAATCAGAAAAGGTAGGATGTGAGATGACGTCGCCATGTCGTGCATTATTATTAATCATAAATCATGCGACAATTTTGAGTAAAAGTACAACCACAGTGTCAAAGATATCGCAAACAGAGTAGCATTTGCGCTGCCAAAGTTGGCTTAAAGCAACAATCAGCTGTTACTGGGCTCACAATCGCTGTATTTTGCAAGCGATAAAGATGGTCTTCTGTAGTCTAAGCAGGCGGGGTTGCCGATCATGCTGTAAGACTGCGAAAGACTTTTCATAATTAACTCGGAGCCCGGTGGCAAGCAGCTGCTTCGTACTTGCCCAACTGCTCGGTTTCCCGACGCGACTGAATCCGTCATCATAGATCCCATCCGGGAGCATCTGGATTGCCCACGTCAAACGTTAGAGATCGTATCAGACCTAGCACAGCCAAGCAGTCAGTGGCGTTCCCGCATTCAGTTAGTTTTATTTGGCTGTCAATTTTCATACAACGCTGCTTATTTTAACCCACTTCTTGTTGCTTTTGTTTGCTTTACATGCTATTTGCAGTTAGCCAGGTTATATTCGTGTTGTGCTTTCTTGTTATGCGTGCCATGTGAGTCAGGACAACTGGATCCACCGCACTTCTGTACTTGAATCATACTTGAGCAACTGAAGAGTACTAAACAGGTCCCATTCGGCTACGTGAACACTTGGTGAAGTGCTCATTGATGCTGACAACTAGTCTTCAGTCAGTGCGTCCAATGTAGCTTTCTGCACAGCTACGGGTGAAATTTATGGACTGCAGGGCATACACTGCCTCATCGTCGCTGTTTTAATCGTATACATAAACATGGGCATGGTCAAGCCAAGCCGATGCAATTCCGCTGCATTGTAGGTTCTTTTGAGTGAAACGACTATCCATTTCTCAGTGACCTTCATAACTTGGGCGCCAATCAATTTAGCTAGATAAAGAAAGGCTTCTTCCGGGGCCTGTGGAACATGATCTAACTTTGTCGTTTTATTGAAACGCTTAACGAACTGCAACGACTACATGTTGGCTTGTAGCGTATCGAAAGGCAGATCTCTTTCAGCTTCAATGTTGTCGGCTTCGCAAACCGTGCTGCCTTGATGGAAGAGTGTTTGGAAACGACAGCGTTTGTGTTCCTTTGGGAGAAACTCTGAAAATGCAAGTACTGAACAGTCCAGATGGGCTTCCTCTACCCAGGCTTTTTAACGGAACCTGTTGGTTACGATACGCTGAACACATGTAAATACTACGAACAGTAAAATTGCTAATTATTACGCATCGATGTAAGATTTGGATGTATTTCGTAGAAAGTCTTGGTTGCATTCCCCTTGTCCACATACGAATCTATGATTAGGATTAGGTGATTTACATAACGTTTAGACAGAGTCGCTGATATTATGGTACTGCATGTGCGTTTACCTCCATCATACATATGGAAATGTCTGCTAATAGCAGTCCTATTTGGCTACCCATCGCCTATTTTTAACTGAAGATACACTTCTTCGTGAAATTAGAAAGTGCTGTTTTGGATGCACTAAAGGAGCATGTTATTAAGTAATTTCATAAAAATTGGGAGTCCAACGTCATGTTTGTGATAAGCTCGCATAACTAGTCATAATTATCATTCCAAAGGCCGTTGCTGAAATGGTACTGAATGTCAAGGGGGTACATTCTCTTTCCGGCCAATTCAACCCATAACAAGTAAGGAGATATTTTTAATGTTTTGGATAAAGTTTGCTTGGCTATGTGTTCTTTGATAGGCTCAAGCATGCTGTTAAGCCATTTGACAATCACGTGATACGGAAAATTCACCATGGGCGTTATTGGTCGCATAGACATTGCTGCTTTATTCACTTTAGGTGGACCGTAACTATGTGTGGTCAAGGTCATCCACACACAAACATGAGGTGTGTGCTCCTGGCTCATTTGGATAATTCCGTTCTATCTTATCTCCCTCTCGCAGTGTTACGGTACGCTCATTCGAATCGGATTTACTAGCCCTACATAGTGATCCATCATAAGTGGAAACATCTTACATTCAAGTCGGTGCCATCACCAAACACTTTCACTGACCCCTGTGATTAAACATAAGTGGATAACTCCATAGCATTGAGCCGATTGCCTTCGTGTGTGACACCATTCAATACAGAAATCGCTATGCAATACGAAAAGTCTACACGTATTCCAATCAGGGGGTTTCTCAACGCAATTTTGAAAGCATTTGTGAGCCCCCAAGCTGCGCTTAGCGCTGTGTCCTAATTCACTTAGCATGTTCCAGTCACTCACCATTCGTTGTGATCTTTTCAGCCAGTGCGCCTCCATAACCCATCACACGGACCGCGCTATCAAGCCGACCGCAATTTTGACCTTGCAACCACCACGCTAGACTGACCGAGGTGTGCCGCTTTCTAAGCTGGAACGCCAACCACCCCACTGGGTCAGTTAACAACAGCAGGTTGATCGGCTGAAATGCGAATCCGAAAAGACCCTAAGCAAAAGGCATTTGCGGGTTGAGATAATGTGATGGATTAGTTAAATAGGTTTGGCTTGCTCGCACTGTTTGAAATGGGATAATCCGGAATGTGCAAACGCGTCCCAACAACAGGCTCGAGGGCGAACTTGCTCACAAGATGCGCTTTGATTGTGTACTGTGTGCTCGGCCTTCTCACGCGTTAGGTTCTTGCTTATTCTAGATCATAACTGCGACCGGTTAACTGCAGAATCCAAGCAGACTATGAACGGTATCATTATCCCATCAAAAATCGAGTAACTGCTAACCTCTCATCGGTCGGCATTCTCCCACGCCTGACCTCTTTAGCTTTCTGTGGGATCTTAGCGACTGATAAAATTGCCTGTTTGTATACGCATGAACCGAGTCCTTTTAATAAACTGGCCGAAATGAAAGATCGCCTAACTTCAGGGTCATATGATTTCATTGGCATCACCGAAACATGGTTGCCCATGGGACGCTGATGGACGTTGAATTTCCGCTACTGGGCATGTAGCTGATCCGGATCGATAGGCTCACAAAAGTAGGAGGGGTAATCCTGTATTACCGAAGTGACTTACAGTGTGAAGCCGTGGAGGATTCAGGCCTGCAATTCCCCGACTCTCTTCGGTGCCGCTTTCAGTTACAATGCAGTAACGCTTGCCTTCTTTCTTTCGTGTACTGCCCCCTAACTCTACGTCCAAAAGCGGCTGCCATCTAGCGGCTGCTTTAGGATGCAGTTTACTGCGGTAGTACACTCACATTCTTTTCATAGGAGATTGCAAAGTAGATTGTGTGGAAATTCCTGCCAAGATCGCAGAACACTTCAAAGCCGATCTAGAAGATCACGTATCAACTGTTCCACTTTATAATCCTACAACTTTGCTCACTTGACTCAATACGGGTAACAGGCTATCTGTGCTGAACCTTGTGCTTACCAACGAGGTGTATTTGATTGATGTGTTGGTTTTAGACTTCTCATTGGGTCGAAGTGATCACGCAGGCATTTGTTTCACCTAAGTCTGCTATGAGGATTATCGGAATGAGAACGATGATACTGGCCAACAATCATAAGCTACGATGGAGTAGCCCAACACATCAGCGCTACAACTTGGTCACTCCTTGACGAAGAACCCCCGGAAGTCGCCTGGCTGGAGTTCGTCAAAACGTTCAGTCAGCTGATTGCAGAGGCTTTGGAGATCAGTGTTTGCAGTAAGTGTAAACCAAGTTCTTTCGTCAGGAGCAGAACTCGCAAATGGATGACAGTACGCAACACAGCTTGGCGACTGTGCAGGGAAGCTCCAACACCGGAAAATTGGAACAACTACGTAGACCAGCGTAACCACAACACTCAAGTGTTAACAGGAGACACAGCCGCATATCAGCGGAACATCTCCATATCCTTCTGTATTAACCACTAGCTGCTGTACACACACGTCAATAGCCTACAAATGGTGAGCCAAGGATGTCCTCCACTCAGGACGGATGATGGCCCAATTAGAACGGCTGTGGAAGCAGCAAACGTGCTGTGGATGCAATATGTAGCCAACTTTCAGAGGGTCTTGCCACGAAGCGATCCTTCCAAACTTGTCGTCTCTCCGCCAGGACTAACCCACATCACTTTTACCGCGGAGGCTGTATTTTAAATATTGATGTCTCTACACAAACCCACATCGCCGGATGTCTACACCATTCGACCATATGCACTGGAAGCAGAAGCAAGCTAACTGGCAGGAACTTTAACTCAGTTTTTCTATCGCTGAATAGACCAGAACAATGTTCCCGTCATGCGGAAGCTTGGAATAATAGCCCCGATTCACAAAGGTGGAAGCAGAACTGGCCCCTCTAACTACCGCTCAATAACCCTTCGTAGTATACCCTTCAAGATCACGGAATCCATAGTTACCGATGCACTGGTGTGTTATCTGGAAAACTGTTACATCAGCACGCCTGAGCAACACGGCTTCCGCCGACAGCGGTCATACCCAACGGTTTCTAATCGCACGCAGCAGCTGAAGCGAGTCAGCTGACGGTGAAGCATGCGTTGATGTGATTTACCACGATTTTTCGAAGGTGTTCGATTGTCTAGTCCATGGCATACTACTCTCCAAGCTCCAGCATCACGGGATCGGTGACCCACTTTTAAACTTACTGCTTTAAGGGCAATTAGTGGTCACAGTTCGGAACTCTTTATCGAACCCCATACAAATTGAGTGTGGTGTGCCGCAAGGCTCAGTTTTAGGTCCACGTTTGTTTTTGGTGTTTATTAGTGACCTCGCACAGGCAACCGCTTCAGACTTCTTAATGTTTGCCTACCATCTCAGCAATTGGCGCAAGATTCAGGTAGATGCCGACCAGCATCTGCTTCAGAATGTCCGAGATACGGTGTATCAATGGTCAACCCAAAATTTACTGCATTTAGACGTCAGTAAATGCAAGGTACTTTCCACCCAACATCAGAGCAGCTACGCATACCGGCTCGGCAGGAATATACTACAAAAATCAGCTGTCAAACGGGACTTAGGTGTCCTGGTTCAAGTAGACTTGGGTTGCTCCAGAGAATCCTTAATGGCCTGGAAGACTGAAAACTAACACGTCAGGCTGTAGCGACGAGCGTTTGGACAAGTAAACTGCTCAACATGTCGACAAATTCCCAGAACGTATGTTTGCCCCCATGTCGAGTGGGCAATTCAAGCCTGGCGTTCATGGCCGAAACACAACCTTAATGCACTGGAGCAGCCACAACGTCGGGCATATAAGAACTCAACTGGAATGCGTAAACTTTCATAACAGGAGAGGCTGCAACCATTATAGGTATGCAGTGGAAGATTCTGTAGGCTACGAGACGACCTAATTATGGCATACCTGATTCTGAAAGACCCACATAACGTGTGCCGCCCTTTTCTGAGACCCGATAGTAATACAACCTTGCGGAGCCACTCATTTCAATTCACTGAACAGTATAGTTGCCTGGTGGGTCACAGGAATTTCTTTCCCATTGGTGTCTGTCACCCGTAGAATGCCCTTCCAGTATTGGTCGTCACCGCACCGACACTAACAGAATTTATAAGACGGTTGGAGAACACACTCAACCACTAACCCTTTGTCACTTAGCACTTTATCACCATTCTACATTTGGAGTTTACCATAGAATTATTTGATGTTATGTGTGGACGCTGTAAATCTAAACGGAGTACAGTTCAGTGTAACATTTGTATCTGTCGCCCCTGTTAAATCCGTAGTGTCGCAAGGTGGCTCCTTCAGGAGACAAAATCCAGCGGTTTGTAAAAATATCTCGCATGAGAAAATATTTCGCACGGTTAGTCGCATACTGAAACGCCTAATACTTATTTACAAAGAATAAAAATTAGTAAAATACAACGTAGCAATTCAGCATGTCTGGACGGTGGAAACTAAGCTTATACTTCACTATCCGCTTGAAAATGGACAAGTCCCTACCGATGCAGAGGAGCAGAGGAACATACCAATAGTTCCGGAGGGAATTTGATCACATTTATATCGCCATAACTGGAGAATTCAAACGGTCGCTACAAGGTACAGTGATTTCAGTGTCTGGGAAGGAGTCAACGTCTTCATTTTCGAATGCAGCTACGGCGCAGGCTTGCGCACTTACATAAGTGGGGATGCAAAGAACGCAGATTGCGTAAGAAGGGTGCACGAGCAGGCAACCAGTGTGCAAAGAAGGACCAACCAGTGGCAATGAGGCTGGAGCAATAGTATCATACGATAAATTCTGTTGGAGTTAATATCATTAAAATTAAAAATAGGTGCAAGTGCACATATGTTTCCAATAATTCCTCTTCAGCCTTGTACGATTATAGGTGGACAAAAGAAACAAAATTTTTGACACAACATAAGGTTTGGTAAGATAACTTTGGTACTCAATCGTTGGTCAGGCACATTCAATGGCCGGTAGGTTGCAAGTGCGGCGTACACACAATTGCTTGAGACGGATGTCGCCGTTCGGGTTAGCCAAGGTAGTTTTAGTGTCTGAATGTGCCGTTTATTAACACTCAACTCCGGCTCGATACTCGAATCCCGATGGCCTCAGTGGATTTAAGCAAACGCGTACGGGCACCATTTGATCGATTGTCCGGTATCTGGAAGATCACTTTGAATGACTCAGCCAAATTGGCAGCATGGCCAGTGTCGGAGACATGCGTGGTTATGGATGAGTTGGGTGGTTTTCGACAAGCAGTCATGAGCAGGTCGGATGGTGTTCATTCATCCTGTCAGACAGGCGCCTAGTTGGTCGGCCAACATAACCTGCCGCACACAAACAGGAGAACATTGATTTAACGTGGACGGTCTTCTTGTCTTTGAAGCTAGTTTTAACCAATGTGCTATCGGCAAACTGGATTCGAATTTTACCTGCTAGGAAAGTGTGTCTAATGACATGAGATAGGATACAAGTTATGATTTCTGCCGTGATTTCTCAAGTGTTTGGTATTTGGAGAATTTTGGGTTCCTCTGGACTGGAAGGGTTGCAGGAGCCTACTTCTTTTGACCTATATTGGCCTTCAGTGAACTGTCAGGGTAACCAATTTTACTCCGCTTCGGACGTATGCGCTTCAATTACTCGGTAAATGTTTCCTTTGACCAAATTCTTTCGGCTCGGCACATTAGACTGAGGACAAGGTTCCGTTTTGATCTCAGTGGGACGAAACTGTAGAAATTCAGATACTGTTCATTTCACGTGTGTTTCCCATAAACGAGACGTTGTAATGCGCCATTCTCGAGTCGCTTCATTGCCACGTAGAGGAAGTGAAAGTATCGGATACCACTACTTCGCAGGTGAACTTCAGCGCTTCGTGCGCCTGGTTGCATTCATTGGTAAGATCCTCGATGGTTCGAAAGGAATAGAGTATTACAAAGATATTTTCGATGTAACGGCAGTACATAGTGTGGTTCCTGATGACCGATTTTAACTTTTCCATTTCAAGCATATCCATAAACATATATTCAAGAAACAGTCCAAGTGGAGAACCCCTAACAACTCCATGACGTTGTCGATACAGTTCAACTTTAAACAGAAATTGGATGTTGCTCGTGTACTGAAGCAGCATTTTCTTTAGAGAAACTGTGGGTATACCAATACTTACTTGGTATTTTCGACATACTTGTAGATCCAATTTCTAGTTTCAACTACGACGCTTAAAAGCTTGAGCATTCTAGTCATCAAGCGCGGCGATCGACATCCTAATGTACACTCGCCTGCCTAACGGCAGGCGACAATTTTAAATTTCGGCACGCAACACGGAATTGAACACTGGAGTTTCAGGACCTCTAGGCCACTTGCTTCTTATCTGCAGTTAATAAATCCCACGTAACTACAAGCCATCCAGTAATAGTAGAATCGTAGGCATCTATAGACCAGCCGACATTCCTCTATCAGCTTGTTCTCATAGACCAGCCCTAATCAGAACGGCACTGCAATGAAAGATGCTTAGATGTTATCTCGAATGCACCACTGTTTATACCAACAAGAAACCTAAATGCAACCTTATCTGAGCTGCTTCACACTGTCCATGAAAAAAGCTCTTCGGTTTCTGTCTACTCAAACGAGAAAAGTAGTTCTGTCTTAGATGGACATAATATACTCGAAACAAGCAGATAAAACTTGGCTGGCATATATATATATATATATATATATATATATATATATATATATATTATATATATATATAGATATTTGCCTGTCACTGTGGCAAGCCACAGGGCGCCTGCGCCTACGGAGGGACCATGGATGGCTTGCGCTGCACCACCCACAGCTCCAACCACATACCCCATATCCAGTGTAAACCCGAAGGAATAAGACCGGGAGGCATGCGGATGGGAGCCACGTTTCATCAAAGGAGCCGGCCCACACTCCTTCACAGGCAAACACAAACACGCTATATGTGGGAATCAAGTGCACACAAGGCGGTGGCTGGACCGTAGTCCGCTCCATACTGAGTGCATGGAACCACTCTTCGAGCATAACACGACCACAAGGACCGCGCACCCCGTCCCCTCCAGCAAGGACCAACTGTGTCGTGGAGCCAGTAAGGACGAAGTAGTGGGTAATAGACAGGTAGGCACCTTGTCAACATGCACATAAAGCGCGTCCACACCGGGGATATCAAACAACCGCCAAACACTTGAGTGGGGGAGAAAGAAAAAGAGAAAAATTCGATTAATGCATAAGGAAACGGTGACATAAACCTTAATTAAGTAGCATTTGTAATAAGTTGTTTACAAACAAATCCTAGCTAAGTGCACGAGGTCAGGAAGTATAGTTCACGGAATGCCACGAACAAAAAAATGTTATGGAAATCGAATACAATTGGCTGAAGCGATGTGTGCAAGTTAAGGGAATAGAGTACATGGAGATATTAATATGAGAAAGAAAAGCATTAGGGCACAAACTGTAAACCCACCACCTGAAATAAAGAGACTTAGCATGCAAGCACGCGGTTAGTAAATCGAATTCAGCGTGCCTACAAACGCTGCGCCGGTGCTGCCTACGTTCACTGCGGGACCCGTCGTCGCTTCGGCAGTGTTCCCGAGTGACCTCTCTCATGGCTCACTAGGCCTGCCTGACTAAGGCACTCGCGACCGCATGTTCTACAGCACCATGCGCTCGATGTCGATGGAGTACAATTCATCGGTGCTTGCCGCTTCCGCACTTGCCGCTTCTTCTCTGCATGCATGAGGGCTTTCTCCTGCACCTCAGCAACTGCCTTCGTGATTAGATCGCGCCATGCACCACGATCATCCGCCTTCGTTTCCCATGATCTTCAATCAAGACCAGAACATGTGAGGCTCACTTTAATCATGTCCAGGTAACGTAACTTTGGTTTCCCAGCATGCCGCTTCCCCATACTCAGCTGACCGTATAAAAGTTGTTTCGGTATTCGCGTCGAATCCATACGGCTCACATGACCGAGCCATCTCAGGTGTCGCAGTAAAAGTATGCCGTCCACTGCATACATCCCACTTCGGCGCAACACTTCCGTGTCTGCAACTCTGGCGCCCCAGCCGATCCGCAAAATTCGTCGCAGACACTTCTGATGGAACCGCTCGAGATATCGCACATCCCGACGGTACATCGTCCACGATTCACTGCCGTATAGAAGAACGGACAGTACCATGGATTTGTACACCATCAGCTTCGTGCCAATGCTAAGCTGATGGTTGTTCCACACTCGGTACTCTAGCTTCCCGAATGCCGCTGCCGCCTTCGACACGCGATTACGCAACTGAACGTGTAGCTGCTGATCAGTCGACATCACACTCCCAAGGTAGTAGAAGCGGGAGGTGGTTTCCAATACTTCAGCACCAATGCTGATTTGCGGCAATATTGAAGATTGCACCTCCGGTGAAGGCTGAAAGTGACAGACAGTTTTGCTCGTGTTGATGGTGAGCCCGAATTTGGCCGCTGTCGAAGCCAGAGCACTAGTCATGTGCTGCAACTCATCCGCGCTGTGTGAAAACAACGCACAGTCGTCAGCAAACAGCAACATACGGATAGTTGTCTCACAGACTAGAGTTCTCGCACCGAAACGACGGATGTTCAGCAACCCACCATCAATAAGGTGGTCCACACGAACACCGTAAGCACAAGCGGCATCAAAAGCAAAAGACAACATTGCATGAAGATAGATATTAAAGAGAACAGGATCTAACACACAGCCTTGCTTCACACCAGAGACAACTGCAAAGTCATCCGAGGTCTCTCCACTCAGCTGCACCCTCGCTCGCATACCACTGTGCAGACATTCAATTAAACTTACAAACTTACGCGGGCAACCAAACTTACCCAACACCAGCCACAGTGCCTCGCGGTTCACCGTATCAAATGCCTTGGTGAAATCAACAAAAAGCGAGTACAATGGCTGGTGTCGTTCTCTGCACTTCTCTTGCAACTGACGAGCCGCAAACACCATATCTATAGTGCTGCGACCCGAACGGAATCCACATTGCTCTTCCGCCACGTTTGGTTCCACAATCTGACTCACGAGGCGATTGAGCAGGATTCGAGCAATCACCTTGCCCACACAACTCAGCAAGTTGATGCCACGATAATTCGTGCAACATTGCTTGCTACCTTTGCCCTTGTACAGTGGTAGCACAAGGGCATCCTTCAGCTCAGGAGGCACCTCCTCCTCAATCCACACGCGTTGCACCAATTGGTGCAGCGCAGTCAACAACGCGGGTCCACCGTGTTTCAATACTTCAGGTGGGATCCCGTCACCTCCGGCAAATTTGCCGTTTCGCAGCTGAGCAAGTGCTCTCTGCGTCTCATCCAGTCTCGGCGTATCCGCCAGATCCGCCTTCACATCGTGCTGCTTCAGGCCATTCAATGTAGGCCAGTCGATCTCTGAACGGTTGTTCAAGAGACAGTCAAAGTGTTTCCGCCAGACCTGCATTATGTCTGCATTCTGGGTGCAGGTAGCGCCTGAACTACCATCGATCAGTGTCCTCAGCGGCTCCAATCTCGGTCCATACACCGCCTTCAAGGAGTCAAAGAATTCCTTGTGTTGACGGCGTTCGGCGTAGCATTCCATCTGCTTCGCCTTCTCCGTCCACTATGCATTTTTAATGCGACGGAGCTCTCGGGTCAGTCGCGTCGAAGTTTGCGAAACTGACTACTCTTCCCCAAGTCACTGGGGTCTGCAAAATGTGCAGGAAATGCTGCATTCTTCTCTGACACCAATACGTCAATCGTCACATTGTTGTCATCAAACCAATCAGGCCGCTTACAGTTTGCGCGCCCGATGGTCTCCTCCGCACAGCCGTCACCTGATAGAGAATGTGGTGCCACAGGTCGCCCACTGTGGCTATACAGTCCACATCACCACACAGGCGTGCAGCCATCGCCTTCTCCAGCTCAGTACGTTTCGCCACAGTGCCGAGGGAGAGAATGTTAAATTTACGCCGATTCACGGCGGGAGTGCAATACATCGATTTACGAAAATATATGTACAGTTTGGTCCGCACAAATTTGTGATCAGTGCCACACTCAGCTCCACGCAGTACACGTGTCATGCGCACTTCACGCATATCACGCTGACGTACGATGACATAGTCGAGCAGGTGAGCGTGACCACTCCGTGGGTGCATCCAAGTTGCTATATCACTCGCACTCAGTGCAAACCGAGTGTTCGTGATCGTCAGGCCGTAAGTGGCACACAGTGAGAGCAGCCTGTCACCGTTCGCATTCGCTGAACCAATGCCATGCGCACCGATAACATCTGTCCACGCTGATGCATCACGCCCAACGCGCGCGTTGAAATCACCCAGCAGAAATAGTCGGTCGCTCCTCGGCACAGACCGTATCACGGAGGATAGCTCAGTGTAGAACTGATCACGCGTGTCATCAGGATAACACATGGTCGGACCGTACGTGCTTATAAAAGTAGCAAACTTACCTCTTACGAGTCGCAGGCGAACAGTCATCAGTCGCGCGCTGATGCCCGTTGGTTCACCCACCAGCTGGCCATTCAGGCGGTCGGATATTGCAAATCCGACCCCATGTTCACGTGGTGCTGAGGCGGCGTTCCCCACCCAGTAGAATGTGTAGCCAGCACTTGCTTCATGTAACTTACCTTGCTCAGCGAGCCAAGTTTCACTGAGCGCCGCAATATCTACGTAGTAGCGCGCCAGCTCCATTGCGACCAGTGCAGTGCGTCGCTCCGGGCGCTCGCTCGAGTTCCGGTCCAGTATTGTGCGCACGTTCCAGCACCCGATGCTGAGTGTTTTGCGCGCAGGCATCCGATTGCATTGGTGGGCAATCGAACGCAAAATGGTCGTTGTGCTTCGGAGATTTGCTTGAGGGACTCCACTCGGAGCCTTTGGCTCAATAGCCTGACCCACAAGGCAGTGGGTGGTTTGGAGGTTTACTTAAGGGACTCCACCCGGAGCCTTTGGCTCAATAACCTGACCCACAAGGCAGTGGAGAGCAGCTCCAGCTCGGGAATGTGATTGCAGAGACAGATTGGATCTGCTTGACGGCCGTCACACGCAGCCTTTGAGGTTCTGGAACAGTTATCATATGTTTTGCGACCGTAATTGGATGCGCACCTGCGACCACGGCCAGACGCAGGTGGGTTTTTGGCGGGTTTGCACCAATTTGACCAGGGGCTGCCTGGCTTGAGGCGGGCAGTAGCAAACCATTGAACACCCGGAGGTGTCCTCCCACGGTCAGAGAAAATGCGTGGCACTCGTGCTCTACGCCAATCGAGCATTGAGAATATCACCCGTAACCTGTTGTCTCCCATGGCTAGGTTTTACGGGAAGTGGGCCATCGACCACTTCCTAACCTCCGGAGAGGATGGACTAGGATACTGCCAGGGCGCCCAATCCTGACAGGAGAACGACTCGGGTCCTCAGCCAAAGTCTTCGATTAAATGAACACCCGAAAGGCTGCGGGTCTAGCATATGGTCAGTTAGCTGACTCATGCGGATTGTTGTCCTGGATCTTAGCAGGGAGAAGGGCGAAACCTAACTCCCACCCAGCGGTCGCCACGTGGAGGCGCGCAGGACATGAGACTATGGCGCAACAGTAGCAGCAGTGGGTAGATCATCTGTCAGGATCTAGCCACCACCATCCTCAGCGCACCATAGGCTCTCCCGCCCTATATATATATATATATATATATACGCATAGTATATATACACCTGGCGAAACATTTGGCCTCGATCGGTTGTTGTCGACTGCCTGGTTGGGAACAGAGGTGCAGATGACTGCTAGTTAAAGACTAAGACATATATGACTCTAAATCAGTTCTAATGGCGCACGTGTGCGCCAGTGTGTTTCGGCAACCCATTTCTTCCCCTAAAATGATGCTAAAAAATTCAAAAAATAATTGGTGGTAACCCCACCAAAATGTTGTTGTTGCCTGTGTGTTTCCTTTTTTCTCTGTACTGTTTCCTTATTCAACTATGATTCCGATGGTCTGACCGCTGTAACACACATAAATACATAATAAAAAGGAAAATCATCACCATGTCATATGAAATGAAGTGCAGTATAATCCATCTTTTAAACCAAAATGTACCGACATGCGAACGGACGTTAGGGCTACAGATAATTTGGGCTTCCTCGTATTGTGATGAAGAGATAGGCACAGTACTCAGCAAGCATCCTTGAGTCCAAGTACTTAACACTGCTTCATCTCTTTGGATCAACAAATTGGACCATGCATCACAGGAGAAGTCGCTACGGAACCTCCGTGAAACTAGGGCGGTCGCGGCAATTGCGGAGACATCATAGTCCATCGTATTGATAGGCCTGAGGGACAAAGTGATGATAACCATCGTGCGGACATACAAGGCACACTCCATTCAGTGACTTGGGTGCAGGTCGTATCTGAGTGTGAGTGAAGCTCACGCAAATTAGACAGAAGTCATTACAATACCGAACACAACGGCCACTATGCTCGGACCTCTATGGTGTCAGTTAAAGCGATGCAGCTTACTTCAGAGGAATTTGCAACAATTTGTCACTACAATGGTACCACACGAATTATCAGGTTGAGCGATCTCTCCATGCGTTCAGACGGCCACTGGTCAACAGCGTGACGCATACAAAGCTTTCGTCTTGTACAGGCATTCTCAAGCTTTATTCAGCCCAAGCCCCCTTTTAAACCTTTCCATTTCTCATAGCCACCACTCTTGATCAGCACAATTGCAGCAATCCGCAACGCCTAATATATAAGTCTGTGATTTCCGGCGGTCATATTGGTATCTTGTACCTTGATGGTTAAATTATTAAGGTTGGTATCACCGCTCTTTCCCTTACAAACCTCATTAAAATTTCATAACCTCCCAGCCTCAATATGGCATGCATTGTGCAGTAGCATCAAGCCACACGTTTGCGATTAAACGAAAGTCATCGTTAATACTTGGAATTACATTTAATTATTTGTGGCTTTTAATCCTAAGGCATGCCATCTAGTTAGAGGCGTATTAACTGTGTAACAATATGTTTCCAGGGATATTAATCCGAACATTGAGTCAGATGTCTTTGAGCAAGCTTGCTTATATCTGGCCGCGGACTTGACGTCGCGAATCTATGACCTCCTCTGGTTGTAATATCCAATCGTTTGCTAAATTTAGTTAGAGAGGTCACTCCGCTGAATCAAGATTCAACCAGAATGTGTATGGAAAAGCAAGGAAATCTATTTCAGCCATTTACCACAGTCCGTGATATCTGTTAAGGGCATCAGAATTTATCCAAAAATCCCCTTTATTTTGCGTGCATTTTGGATCTTGCTAATGTGTCAATTTGAAGCTTGGAGATCATTCGGGATTTTAACTCCAACATCGCAGGGCTGTGATTCAAACGAATCTAAAATTCAAATCGGGATTTCCATGTCAAATAAGTCATGAAGCCTGTTTTCCATTTCTTTCCGGATTTGTTATGTGACTGGCACAAACAGTCGAGTCTTCAGCCTTCAGCCTTTCCACGATTGTAACGGGAATTGGGTACTGTAAACATTCCCGACGTCCGATATGCTGAGCATACACATCCGTCTGCTTAAGGAAAGCAATACTGGCTTCTTTGTTCCAGATGCGATTACTCAACTTGCCTTGAAGAGTTTTATATAATTAGTTGACTTTTTCAAGAGGTCAGCCAGATAAAACGCGTCTGGCTCAGTTGCTAAAAGTTATCTTTCTTAATCAGTTCCAGGAAGAACTGTGATGATGGTGACCTAGAGTGTAACACAACGAAGAGGCATCTACCTTCTGTATGCAACATTAGAACCTGGAAATCTGCACTATTCTCTCACTACCGCTGGAAAAGACGATTTTGTAAAGGGTGCGATTGGATAGTAGTGGCTACTATTGTTACAGTTGAAGTGGATTGTTTAAGCCCACCTCTCAAGTTCTTAGCCACTAGGTGCTCTCGATGAATCACGGTGAATTGCGTGAACAAAGGGGATAATATTTTTCACGTGGACAATAAATTCTTTTCAACTTTCGACCACTGCTGCAGCATCTGTTGTAAAAACAACTATGTTCTGCATTGGAATGGAGTTTTCAATTAGATAGCTATTGCCTACTTCAACTACAGACTGGCCTTTTGTATGAGTTTCTATTCTCTTGTCAAACAGCATCTCTTACATTGATTCACTATCAATGAAGCATCGGACATTTGTCATGTAAACTACTTATACTCCTATACTTGTAGGGTGAACCCGTTAGACCGTAGTAATGCAACTAAGGTACGTTCAATGTTCTTAGCCATCACATTTGTTCGCCTAGACCAGGCTTCCCAATTTGAGGGTGTTTACCCACAAAAGTGTAAAGTGTCACTTTACGGGGGGCGTTAATATTATTAATATTATAACAAGCTTAATAACAAAACCATCTGTATCAAAATATCTCGATAACTAGTTGTACAATTTCAATTAGCCATCAGTGACCAGCCATTAGTCACTACAAACAAATGACGGTTCTATCTACTCCCGCACCTATTGTTGTTCTATTGAGTCAGGCAGTCGTTCACCGGGTCGAATATGGAGTAGATTGCAAACTAGTATTGGAGCATTGGTTAAACGAGCAGGTAAGGTAACGCGTGATGATTTACAAGTTAGAAGGGTCAAAACTGGCGATTAGCTTTCACGACGAATTGATACAGATTGATGGTGGCAAGCTATCCTACAGGAATGAACTGGAATCTAGGAATGGAACCCATGAGAAGCCACTGACATCCATTCATGTTTGATAGAAATCACATACAAAATGGTCATAAGATGCCTTAAATCGAGATAATAGCAGGCGTTTGACAGTGCACAGAAACACTGCGTTTGGTTTCACAACCAAGGTAGAAGCAGCAGATCGCACGCCATTGATCATTAGGTGTTAGTTTGACCACATGCATATACTGCTGTTTTTGACAAAAAAGCAACAGCAGGTGAATTATTTAATTAAATGGCTTTGCTATCGATAATAATAATTATAATGCTATCTGTAAACATTAAGGAGAATATCACCTGCATTTAATCACGATATATGATTATTATCTATAATGGTATATATATATTCAGAATACGATGGCAAAACACAAAGATTCCGTGTAACGTGTCTCAAGCAAATCCCAATCTGTCCCTGCAATCACATTCCAGGGCTGAATATGCTCCAAACTGCCTTGCCGGTCGCCCTGTTAAGTCAAAACTTTTGGTAGACTCTCTCAAGCAAATCTGCGAACTACCCAATGCCTTGTGGTTCAGACTATCGAGCTAAAAGCTCCGGGTGAAGTCCCTAAAGAAAACATTCGAGGCTAAACTACCACCACGCGTGCGACTGTCCACCAATGCAAACGTGTGTCTGCGCGCAAAGCACTCAGCATCGGGTGCTAGAACGTGCGCACACTAATGGACAGGAGATTGATTGAGCTCTCCGAGCGAGGCATTGCACTGGTCACAATGGACTTGGAACGCTACAACATCGGTATTGCGACGCACATCGAGATCGGATTCGCTGAGCAAGGTAAGTTGCATGAAGCTTATGCCGGATATATGTTCTACTGAGTGGGAAACGCCACTTCAGCACTGCGTGAACATGGAGTTGGATTTGCATTATCCCATCTTCTTACTGGCCAGCTGGTGTGAAAAACAACTGTCATCCGCGCGCGACTGATAACTGTTTTCCTAAGACACGGAAGTGGTAATTTTGCCACTTTTATAAACAGCATGTGTTATCAAGATGATATTTGTGATCAGTTCCACACTTAGTTATCCTCCGTGATACACTCTATGCCGAGGAATGACGACTATTTCTGCTATATTTCAAGGCGCGCGTTGGGCGTGACGCATCAATGTGGACAGATGTCAACAGTCTGCATGGGATCGGTTCAGCGAATGGGAACGGTGACAGGCTGCTCTCACTATGTGCCCCTCTTGGCCTGACGATCACTAACTCCAAGGTTTGCACTGAGTGCGAGTGATATGGCAACTTCGACACACCCACGGTGTGGTCACGCTCACCTGCTCGACTATGTCATTGTACGTCAGCGTGATATGCGTGAAATGCGCATGACGCGTGTACTGCGTGGAGCCGAACGTGGCACTGATCACAAGTCGGTGCGGACCAATCTATACATATAGTTTCGTAAACCAACTTATTGCACTCCAGCCGTGAACTGGCATAAATATATCATTCTCTCGCTTGTTACTGTGTTGAAGCATGGTGAACTGGAGAAAACGATGGCTGCACGCCTGTGTAAGGTGGAACACATGGCAACAGTGGGCAACCTGTAGCACCATATTCTCGATCAGGTGACAGCTGCTGCCGAGGAGACCATCGGGCGCGCAAAGTGTAAGCAGCCTGATTGGTTTCATGAGGACTGTACCAACGATACTAAGCCTAAACTAAGTACGTCGTACGAAAACTAAACTAGAAACTACGAACAAATAAACCTAGACTTAACGCACGGTCTGGGCAGAAGAATAAAACGAATTATCCTGTAACCGTGGTTCTATAAGGCATATTAAATACAGTACATGACTTAGGAATAGGTTTTGCAATCGTAATGCAAGTGGGCAGAAACTGTACAGCGTGTGGTGGAACGAGTATTTCGGCAGTGTCACAATAACATAATAATAAGAATGACCTTGAAACGTCAAGGATGTGTCAGTGATCGAGTGAAAAGAATAAATATACGATATGTTAACCGCTTGTAGGACGCAGTAAAGCAGTGTAAATGAGCAAGATAATTAGGGAATAGAGATACCGTGTCCTCATGTAAGCAATCCAGGTTGGGGATACACCAAAGTTCCTTTTGGACTTTACAGGGACAATGCGCATTATTATCAGAGAATAATGCAGCATTTGCTGCACATGTTGCAGACCGTAGCGAGTTAGGGAAGAAGGGTAAATTTCGCAAAATTCGACGACGATTGACCCGAGAGCCCCGTCGCATTAAAAATGCATGGCGGATGGAGCAGGCGAAGCAGATAAAATGCTACGCTGAATGCCGTCAACGCAAGGAATGCTTTGTCATTCTGAAGGCGGTTGGAGCCGCTGAGGACACTGCTCGATAGTAGCTTAGGCGCTGCGTGCATACAGACTGCAGATGTAATGCAGTTCTAGCGAAGTCAATTTGACCGCATCTTGAACAAGCTTGCAAAGATTGACTGGCCTATATTGAACGGCCTGAAGCAGCATGAGGTGAAGGTGAGTCTGGTGGACACGCTGATTACGGATGTGACTCAGAGGACACATTCTCAGCTGCGAAACTGCAAGTGTACCGGTGCCAACGACACCCCGCCTGAAGTATTGAAACACAGCGGACCCGTGTTGGTAAATACGCTGCGCCACTTGGTGCAACGCGTGTGGATTGAGGAGACGCGTCGTGAGTTGAAGAAGACCTTCGTGCTACCACTGTAAAATGGCAAATGGAGCAAGCAATGTGCCACGAAATATCGTGGTTTCAACATGTTCTTGTGTGGGCAAGATTATTACCTGGATGCCACTTAACCGCCTAAGCAGTCAGCTTGTGGAACCAAACATGGCGGAAGAGCAATGTGGATCCCGTTAGGGTCGCGGCTCGTCGATTGCAGGGGAAGTGTAGCGAACGACACCAGCCGTTGTACTCGCCGTTTGTTGAGTTCACCAAAGCATTTCCTACGGTGAACCGCGAAGCATTGCAAATGATGTAGTAAAGGATTAATTGTATAAATAATTTAGAAAGGTTAAGCGAATGTGTGAAAGTAGTATGCGGGCCAGGTTACAGCTGAGTGGAGAGATCTCGGATGAATTTTAGTTGTCTCTGGTGTGAAACATCGCCGTGTCTTAGCCCCTGACCTGTTTATTATTTATCTTCATGCAATCTTGTCTTGTGCTTTTGATGCCGCTTGTGCTTACGGTGTTCGTGTGGACCACCTTATTGATGGTGGTTTGCTGATCATCCGTCGTTTCGGTGCGAGAATTCTAGTCTGTAAAATAACTATCCGCAGGGTGCTGTTTGCTGATGACTGTGTGTTGTTTTCACACAGCGCGGAGGAGTTGCAGCACATGAATAGTGCTCAGGCTTCGACAGCGGCAAAATTTAGGCTCACCATCAACACAAGCAAAACTTTATGTACAGGTAGCCCGGGTTGATCCTTCTTGGGTTCAATTGTTCGCCGAGCTTCGTAATTGGTATGCAGACGTTTCATCACCATGCGAGGTGACTTCCTCAGTGCGCTGTAGGTTCAAACGTAATCCGCTGGTTTGGCCGTCGATTTGTGATTGATTAGCAAGTGACTTTTGAATTGGCTCTCTCAATCTGTGCACCGTGACCATTCGTCTACCCAGCTTCTCTGGTGAATATGGACGTTCCATAGGATGGTTTTGTCCCGGTTGTTGCTGCTGTGTTATTAACGGGTCTGTTAACTGCTTTTGACGGTTTTTAAGTTGTTTTAATTCTCTCCGTCTTATCGTTTCGTAAACCGGGTCAATCTCGACGTGCATGTTTATCGAGTGCAACTCACATTTTTGGATGTGTTAGTCACCAGGACGATTGATGGAGCGTTGCAAACATCGGTTTACAGGAAAGGAACACACACCGATCAGATTCTAAACTACTACAGTAATCACCCGAAATGTCACAAAATAAGCTGCGTGCGGACTCTCTTTCGTAGAATTGAAACACATTGCAGCACTCTTGAGGCGAAGAAGAAAGAAGAGCTATACTCATTCAAATCATTCCAACTAAATGGATATCCACGCAGCTTTGTCCGGCGATGTCTAAACAACAAAGCTACGACCTCTCCGCCTGCACAAACGACAACGAAGCGAATCGTTCTACCTTATGTAAAGAACATCTCCGAGATGACAGCAAGATTATTCAAAAAGCACGGTCTTACAGTGGCTCACAAACCAACCGCCACATTGAGAAGAACCCTGTCGAAACCCAAAGCTAGACCTAAAGCACATGAAAAACGAAATGTTGTGTACAAGATACGGTGTCCAGATTGCGATAAGAACTATGTGGGTCAGACAGGAAGACAACTGTCTACAAGAATACAAGAGCATAAAAGAGCTTGTAAGAACCATTATGCTCTCTCACTTGTTTCAATACATACAGACGAAGAAGGACATCACTTCGACTGGAACAACGCAGAAATCCTAGCACAAGGAGAGACACAAAAAGGAAGAGGGTTCCTCGAGGCATAGTACTCGACGAAGCACTCGATAAACATGCACGTCGAGATTGACCCGGTTTACGAAACGATAAGACGGAGAGAATTAAAACAACTTAAAAACCGTCAAAAGCAGTTAACAGACCCGTTAATAACACAGCAGCAACAACCGGGACAAAACCATCCTATGGAACGTCCATATTCACCAGAGAAGCTGGGTAGACGAATGGTCACGGGGCATAGATTGAGAGAGCCAATTCAAAAGTCACTTGCTAATCAATCACAAATCGACGGCCAAACCAGCGGATTACGTTTGAACCTACAGCGCACTGAGGAAGTCACCTCGCATGGTGATGAAACGTCTGCATACCAATTACGAAGCTCGGCGAACAATTGAACCCAAGAACAAACAAAACTGTCTGTCTCTTTCAGCCTTCACCGGAGGTGCCATGTACAATATTGCCGCGAACCGGCGTTGGTGCTGAAGTATTAGAAACCACCTCCCGCTTTTGCTCCCTTGGGATTGTGATGTTGACTGATCAGCAGCTGCACAGTGAGCTGCGTATCCGCGTATCGAAGGCAGCGGCGGCATTCGGGAAGCTTGAGTACCGACTGTAGCACAACCATCAGCTTACCATTGACACGAAGCTGATGGCGTACAAATCCATGTGCTGTCCGTTCTTTTATACGGCAGTGTACGATCTACCGGCGGGATATGCGATATCTCGAGCGGTTCCATCAGCAGTGTCCACGACGGATTTTGCGCATCGGCTGGGGCGACAGAGTTGCAGACACGGAAGTGTTGCGGCGAAGTGGAATGTATGCACTGGGCTGCATATTTTTATTGCAACACCTGAGGTGGATCGGTCATCTGAGCCATATGGATTCGACGCGGATACCGAAGCAGCTATTATATGGTCAGCTGAGTATTTGGAAGCGGCACGTGAGGAAACCAAAGTTATGTTACCAGGACATGATTAAATTGAGCCTCATATGTTCTGATCTTGATTGCAGATCATGGGAATCGAAGGCGGTTGATCGGCGTGCATGGCGCGATCTGATCACGAAGGCAGTTGCCGCGGTGCAGGAGAAAGTTCTCATGCATGCAGAGAAGAAGCGGCAAGTGCGGAAGCGGCAAGCGCCGATGGGTTGTTCTCCATAGACATCAAGCGCATTGTGCTGTAGAACATGCGGTCGCGAATTCCTTAGTCAGGCAGGCTTATTGAGCCATGAGCGAGGTTTCATGCTCTCCTTCGGGAGCGCTTTGCGGCAGAAAATACATAGCGGAGTCTCAAATATATATATATATATATGGTGCTGGCGGCTTCTAGGTTTCGGATCCGCCTGTCACTGTGGCCAGCCACAGGACGCTTGCGCCTTCATAGGGACTGTAGCTGGCTAGCGCTGCACTACCCACAGCTCCAACCACATACCCCAAATACAGTGTAAACCCGAAGGAATAAGACCGGGAGGCATGTGGATGGGAGTCACGTTTCATTGATGGAGCCGGCCCACACTCCTTCACAGGCAAACACAAGCACCGTGTGTTTGGGAAGCAAATGCACACAGGGCGATGACTGAACCGTAGTCCGCTCCACACTGACTGCATGGAACCACTATTCGAGCCTAGCACGAAAACAAGGAACGTGCACCCGGTCCCCTCCAGCAACGACCAATTATCTCCTAGAGACAATATGGACGAGGTACAGGGTAATAGACAGGTAGACACCTTGTCAATATGCACATCAAGCGCAGCTGCATCGGGTATGTCAAACAACAGCCATCACTTGAAATAACATTCACAAATAGAATATATAGGTTAAAGAATACGGCTATGCAGATATAAGTCTTCCCTAAATGAGCTTGTGATATATGTTGGTTAGCAAGGAATCCGCGATAAGGAAAATGTGTCCAGATGTGACTCAGAAAATGGTACAAATGCAATAAAGTTAACGATGATATCCACAATTGCCGTAAGCGAAGTGAAAATCTAGCAGAACTTTCTACCGGCAGGCAGAAAAAATCAAATCAAGTGGAATGAAATGTATCTAGCTTACATTGACCTAGTTTAAGTGTCAGTTGGTTCAGCCCAACTGCCGTGAAGAAGCATCATGAATGCAACATCAGCCTCAGCATGGGGCACATCTCATACATCCATGGTTGGCGGCATGCGGTTTCGGATCTGCCTGTCACTGTGGCCAGCCACAGGACACTTGCGCCTACAGAGGGACCATGGGTGCCTTGCGCTGCACCACCCACAGCTCCAACCACATACCCCATATCCAGTGTAAACCCGAAGGAATAAGACCGGGAGGCATGCGGATGGGAACCACGTTTCATCAACGGAGCCGGCCCACACTCCTTCACAGGCAAACACAAACACGCTATATGTGGGAATCAAGTGCACACAAGGCGGTGACTGGACCGTAGTCCGCTCCACACTGAATGCATGGAACCACTCTTTGATTCTAACACAGCCACAAGGACGGTGCACCTCTTCCCCTCCAGCAAAGACAAACTGTCTCCTAGAGCCAATATGGACGAGGTAGTGCGTACCAGACAGCTAGGCAACTTGTTAACGCTCACATCAAACGCAGCCACACAGGGGAATATCAAACAACAGCCAATCACCTTAGAGCGAAATACACAGATAATAACTCGATTAATACATAAAGAAACCGTCACATAAACCTTAACTTAAGGAGCAAATGAATTAAGTTGTTTATGACCGAATCCTGAATAAATGCACAAGGTCAGAAAGTACGCTTTACGGAAATGCCACGAACACAAACATTATATAGAAACCGAAAACTCTTGGCTTAAGTGAGGTGTGCAAGTTAATGAAATAGAGTACAGGTAGACATTTATTTGAGAAAGAAAAGCATTAAGGCAACATTGAAAAACCACCTAAAAGAAAGAGACTTAGCATGCAAGCACGCGGTTAGTAAATGGAATACAGCGTAACTACAAACGCTGCGATGGTTCTGCCGACGTTCACCGCAGGACCCGTCGTTGTTTCGGCAGTAGTCCCGAGTGGCCTCGCTCATGGCTCAATAAGCCTGCCTGACTAAGGAATTCGCGACCGCATGTTCTACAGCACATTGCGCTTGATGTCTATGGAGAACAACCCATCGGCGCTTGCCGCTTCCGCACTTGCCGCTTCTTCTCTGCATGCATGAGAACTTTCTCCTGCACTGCGACAACTGCCTTCGTGATCAGATCGCGCCATGCACGCCGATCAACCGCCTTCGATTCCCATGATCTGCAATCAAGATCAGAACATATGAGGCTCAATTTAATCATGTCCTGGTAACATAACTTTGGTTTCCTCACGTGCCGCTTCCAAATACTCAGCTGACCATATAATAGCTGCTTCGGTATCCGCGTCGAATCCATATGGCTCAGATGACCGATCCACCTCAGGTGTTGCAATAAAAATATGCAGCCCAGTGCATACATTCCACTTCGCCGCAACACTTCCGTGTCTGCAACTCTGTCGCCCCAGCCGATGCGCAAAATCCATCGTGGACACTGCTGATGGAACCGCTCGAGATATCGCATATCCCGCCGGTAGATCGTACACTGCCGTATAAAAGAACGGACAGCACATGGATTTGTACGCCATCAGCTTCGTGTCAATGGTAAGCTGATGTTTGTGCTACAGTCGGTACTCAAGCTTCCCGAATGCCGCCGCTGCCTTCGATACGCGGATACGCAGCTCACTGTGCAGCTGCTGATCAGTCAACATCACAATCCCAAGGTAGCAAAAGCGGGAGGTGGTTTCTAATACTTCAGCACCAACGCCGGTTCGCGGCAATATTGTACATGGCACCTCCGGTGAAGGCTGAAAGAGACAGACAGTTTTGCTTGTGTTGATGGTGAGCCTAAATTTTGCCGCTGTCGAAGCCTGAGCACTATTCATGTGCTGCAACTCCTCCGCGCTGTGTGAAAACAACACACAGTCATCAGCAAACAGCACCCTGCGGATAGTTATTTTACAGACTAGAATTCTCGCACCGAAACGACGGATGATCAGCAAACCACCATCAATAAGGTGGTCCACACGAACACCGTAAGCACAAGCGGCATCAAAAGCACAAGACAAGATTGCATGAAGATAAATAATAAACAGGTCAGGGGCTAAGACACGGCGATGTTTCACACCAGAGACAACTAAAATTCATCCGAGATCTCTCCACTCAGCTGTAACCTGGCCCGCATACTACTTTTACACATTCAATTAAACCAACCTTACCCAACATTAGCCACAATGCTTGGCGGTTTATTGTATCAAATCCTTGGTGAAATTAACAAAAAGCGGGTATAATGGCTGGTGTCCTTCTCTGCACTTCGCTTGGCACTGGCGCGCCGCAAACACCATATCTATAGTGCTGCGACCCGAACAAAATCCACGTCGCTGTTACGTTACTTTTGGTTCCACAACATGACTGAAGAGGCCTTGGAGCAAGATTCGGGCAATAACCTTGCCCACACAACTCAGCAAGTTGATGCCACGATAATTCGTGCAACATCGCTTGCTCCCTTTACCCTTGTACGTGGTAGCACAAGAGCATCCTTTACGTCAGGAAGAACCTCCTCCTCAATCCATACGCGTTGCTCCAAGTAGTGCAGCGCAATCATCAACACGGATCCGCCGTGTTTCAATACTTCAGGCGGGATTCCTTCTACCCAGGCACACTTGCTGTTTAGCAGCTGAGCAATTGCTCTCTGCGTCTCATCCAGCCTCGGCGTGTCCGCCAGATTCGCCTTCACATCGTGCTCCTTGAGGCCCTTTAAAGTAGACCAGTCGATCTCTGAACGTTTTTCAAGAGACAAAGTGTTTCCACCAGATCTGCATTATATCTGCAGTCTTTGTAAAGGTAGCGCCTGAACTACCATCGATCATTGTCTTCAGCTGCTCCAATCTCGTTCCATACACTGCTTTCAAGGAGTCAAATAATTCCTTGTGTTGCCGTGTTCGGCGTAGCATTTCATCTGCTTCGCCTTCTCCGTCCACCACGCATCTTTTATGCGACGAAGCTCTCTAATCAGTCGCTGTCGAAGTTTGAGAAACTGACTATTCTTTCCCAAGTCACTTGGGTCTGCAACGTGCGCAGCAAATGCTGCATTATTCTTCGACACCAATGCGCCAATCTTTGCATTGTTGTCATCAAACCAATCAGGCCGCTTACAGTTTGCGCGCCCGATGGTCTCCTCGGCAGCATCTCTCACCTGGTCGCGAATGTGGTGCCAAAGGTCGCCCACTGTGGCTATGCAGTCCACACCGCACAGGCTTGTAGCCGCCGCATTCTCCAGCTCAGTACGTTTCGCTACAATACCGAGGGAGATAATGTTAAATTTACGCCAATTCACGGCGGGAGTGCAACACAGAGACTTACGAAAATATACGTACATTTTGGCCTGCACCAATTTTTGACGTATCACACTCAGCTCCACGCTGTACACGTGTCATGCGCACTTCACGCATATCACACTGACGTACGATGACATAGTCGAGCAGGTGAGCGTAACCACACCGTGGGTACGTCGAATTTGCTATCTCACTCGCACTCATTGCAAACCGAGCGTTAGTGATCGTCACACCGTGAGTGGCACACAGTGAGAGCAGACTGTCACCGTTCGCATTCATTGAGCCATGCCATGCGCACCCATAACGTCTGTCCACGCTGATGCATCACGCCCAACGCGCGCGTTGAAATCACCCAGCAGAAATAGTCGGTCGCTCCTCGGCACAGACCGTATCGCGGAGGATAGCTCAGATGATCACGCGTGTTATCAGGATGACACATGCTCGGACCGTACATGCTTATAAAGGTGGCAAACTTTACTCTTCCGAGTCACTGGCGAGCAGTCATCAGTCGCGTGCTGATGCCCCTTGGTTCACCCACCTACTGGCCATTCAGGCGATGGGATATTGCAAATCCGACCCCACGTCCACGTGGTGCTGAAGCGGCGACGCCCACACAGTAGAATGTCTAGCCAGCACCTGCTTCATGTAACATACCTTGCTCAGCGAGCCGGGTTGCACTGAGCGCGGCAATATCGATGTTGTAGCGCGCCAGCTCCATCGAGACCAATGCAGTGCATCGCTCTGGGCGCTATCTGGAGTTCCGGTCCACTAGTGTCCGCACTTTCCAGCACCCGATGCTGAGTGCTTTGCGCGCAGGCATACTATTGCATTGGTGGGCAATCGAACGCAAAATGGTCGTTGTGCTTCGGAGGTTTGCTTGAGGGACTCCACCCAGAATGTTTGACTCAACAGCCTGAACCACATGGCAGTGGGTGGTTTGGAGGTTTGCTTGAGGGACTCCACTCGGAGCCTTTGGCTCAATAGCCTGACCCACAAGGCCGTGGAGAGCAGCTCCAGCTCGGGAATGTGATTGCAGAGACAGATTGGGATCTGCTTGACGACCGTTGCACGCAGCCGTTGAGTTACTGGAATGATTTATATGTGCTTTGCAATCGTAGTAGGATAAGGAACTGCGACCACCGCCAGACGCAGGTGGATTTTGCCGGGCTTGCACCAATTTGGCCAGGGGCTGCCTAGCTTGAGGCAGGCAGCAGCAATCCACTGAACACCTGGAGGTGTCCTCCCACCGTCAGAGAAAATGCGTGGCGCTCGTGCTCAACACCAATCGAGCTGTGAGCTTATAACCCGTAGACCTGTTGTCGCCCATGGCTAGGTTGTACGGGAAGTGGGCCATCGACCACTTCCTAACCACTGAAGAGAATGGACTAAGATACTGCTAGGGTGCCCACTCTTGATAGGAGAACGACTCAGGTCCTCAGTCGAAGCCTTTGATCAAATGTACACCCGAAAGGCAGCGGGTCCAGCAAATGGCCAGTTCACTTACTCATGCGGCTTGGTGTCCTGGAACTTAGCAGGGAGAAGGGCGAAACCCAAATCCCACCCAGCGGTCGCCATGAGGAAGCGCCCAGGACATAAGCAAATGGCACAACAGTAGCAACAGTGGATAGCTCATCTGGCAGGAGTAGCCACCACCAGCCTCAGCGCACCATACGCTCTCCCGCCAACCAAATATATATATATATATATATATAAAATACATATAATATATATACATAAGGGCTGTTAGCAGACATTGTGCCATCAAAACCACGGCCGAATAAAAAGTGAAGATGCCGTGCACATGCACTGCGTTCAAACAATATGGGAAACGAGTTTTGGGTTTTGCACCCCATTTTGTATCTTTGTTTAGTTTTGTGAGTTTGGTGTGCACAAAAGGGATGGTAAAATGGCAGAACATCATTGACACCACTGACGTCTGTTGCGGGCCATGACGTCTAATGTTTCCAACCACCGAAATTCAGCATCTAGTGGTCCGCAACCTGGAAGACGGACTGGTCCGTCTGCCGCCAAACTTAAGGTTGCCTTCTTCATGCTCCTTCGCGCTGTTATTGGCTGTCCACAGCGGCAACTTTTCCAATAGGTCCCTGGGCGTACAAATAGCGCTCGACGTGGAAGGCGATGGGCTGGCATGTGTGGAACCTGCCCGAGCCAATGCACGCAATGTCGGAGAATAACCTCCTGAAGTTTGGTACTATTCGCCCCAAACACGCAGTCCTGTACCTTGCTTACGTGGCGTTGACACCACACCCGAGCCATCCTTCGTAGACAGCGATTGTCGAAGACTGACGGCCGCTTCATGTCTTCCGAACAAATAGGCCAAGTCTCACAGCCGTACAAGGGTACTGCATGGATGGAAGCATTATGCACGCTGCCGTTGAGTTTGAGACTGACACCATAGGTGTCTCAGTTTGATGAATGCAAGGCGAGCCTTTGAAATCCGTTGTGATACTTCATCTCCAAAACCGCCATCAGCCGGGATGCAACTCCCTAGTTAAGTAAAGCAAGGGACTTGCTCCAGAACATATCCAGCAATGGTGAGTGCGGATTCAGGCACCTACCAGTCCTGGAGCAGCGTTTTTCCTTTTCTCGGAGTGAAGCATAAGCCGTACTTAGATGCCAAAATCGCCAAGTGGCCCAAAGCGCTCTGGGCGGATTTTGGGTCGCCCGCTTGCAAGGCGATATCATCAACGTAGTCCAAGTCCGTGACTCTGTCTCCAGGGCGGAGCACAACACCGCAGTCCTGGACACCATCCAGTGCTCTTTGGACAAAATCTTCGATGGCTAAATTGAAGAGGAAAGGTGAAATAGGGCAACGCTGGCCAACACCGCTGGTCACAGCAAATGAAGAAGTGCGCGTGCCGTAAGCCCTGAATTTGACCGACGTGTGACTGTAAAGTTCTTTCAAGATAGTTACAAACACGTCAGGCGCACCTTTCTTCAGTAAACAGTTCCACAACGCAGATCTATCTACTGAATCAATTGCCACTCGGAAGTCCAAAGCACTACGATTGTTGGCCGTCGTTGAATGTGACAAATATCGAGAACTTGCCGAAGTGTGACGATTTGGTCGACGTAGCCACGGCCTGGACGAAATCCAGCTTGTTGTTCTCGGAAAAACTCCTATCTAGTCGTAGCAAGCCTGCTAAGTAGGACCGACACGAAGCTTTTGGATGCGACAGAAATCAGGGAGATTCCGCGGTAGTTGCAGCAATCGGAGCGGAGTCCTTCTTGTGAATCGGAACAATGACGGTTTCTCCCCATACGTTCGGACCCTTCTCCTCCGTCCAAAGTTTTGTGAACAGCGACAGGATTTCGCTGACAAGTAAACTCCCACCATCTTTGAATAGAGCGGGTGGTAGGTTGTCAGGACCCGGTTTCTTGTGGTGTTTCAAAGCTTAGATTGCATTTCGAATCTCTGTTTCATTTGGGGGCTGTGGAGACAGGCCAAGCGTCATACATTAAGGGGCTGGAGGTGTCACATGGTACTGTGTTGGGTGGTTGAACTGCAGAGCAAAATGCTCTGCCAAGCGACCCAATGGCCTGTGAAGTTTGGTGATTTTCGTGCCGTCTGATTCGTAAAGCGTCTGGCAGATAGCTTGGAAATTGCAACTTGTGGCCATGATGGTGTAAAATAGATGGCGGAAATTGTCAGCTGATGCAACGGCCTCCATCTCAGCAGCTTGTTTTGACTACCAACATTCGCGATCAGAGCGAAGACTTACTTTCAGCTGTTGCGTAATAGAACGGCGGTGTTCGTTGTACTCTGCGCCAGCAGGCCCCGCCCGTCGGCGATCCAGCAACTATAAGGATCGTCCCGAGATCCGGCTTTTAGGAGTGGAGCGAGCGAGGTCACTGCTGGACAAACGGGCCGACACCAAGGCTTGTTGCAGACTTGACCTGTGTTGATCAACATCCAGTGTGTGAGAGGGAGCGAGATTTTCACGAAGCTTTTGTAGATACTCTTTCTTCACTATTGGGTCCTCCAACTTGTGTTCAGTCGGATATGTTTCGACTTGGGCGAACTACCGAAACGCCTGCAAACGGTCGCACACACCAGTGCATGATCCGTATGGACGCATATTGACCAAAATGATCAACAGTCCCGTAGGCTGCCTTGCCACCTGCAACTTATATCTATGTGGTCAATCTGTGACCAGCGCTGGGTTGATGATGGGGGTGCTAAGTAGCCTACTGGCCTCCAGCAGGACGAAAGCTGGTGCTGGAGAGGAATAGTTTGGTAAATAGCACACAGAGTGAGCAGTCTCTCTCCATTGTCTGAGCCTATATCATCATATCCATGCGGTCCCCCGAGGTGGCGCTCACATGACAGCAGACGACCGACATGCGCGTTGAAGTCACCTGCCAAAACAATGATGTCTGTTTTAGGAGCCCTTAGGAACAGCTCATGAAATATCCAGTAGAACTGGTCTATGACGTTGTCTGAGCTACAGTCAGTGTGCGCGTAGGCAGAAATCATGAAGAGAGCACGCTTTTCGACTGGGCTTCTGCTGACTTTACAAGAGCCATGGAGCCTCATCGCACAAATTCGGATATTAATCGGAACCCAATCAATCAAAGCACTCTCGGCTCTAACACTGAGGGCGATTCCAACACCAGCTTGCCCAGACGCGGCAGCCTCGGAAACACCAGAGAGGCGTAGATAAAAGCGGGTGCGTGGGTGGAGCGGTGACAGCAGTTGGTAGACGGAGTTATAGTCCTGGAGTCGTGTTTCAGTCAGGCAGCAGATATCAATTCCAAGGGTCTCTTGCGTGCGTGCAAGTCCATCTTGCTGACCGATCTACAGTAGTGTGCGTACGTTGAAGGCGGTAAGTTTGAACTGCGTTCCCGGTTGCTGGAGCGAAGACGGGCGACTTTAGGACCGGCAGCACTCAGTTGAGTACTGTGTGGCTGAGTTGGCAGATGTCACGGGAACAGATTCATCAATGTAGTAGGGGTTGATGGCCAAAGAGGAATAAGGTAAAAATGGGTGTGAATGGTACAAGGAAAGGGTAGGTAAAAGAGTGGCGTTTGCTTGTGCAGTTGGCATAGTGACACGAATGAATAGCACGGTAGCAGCAAAACGGCATGTGAATGGTTGTGATTGTAAGTCCATGGTTCGTCATTAGACGAGATACTACCCGGTTGCCCAGGCCAAAGTAGAGGGTTGCGTTAGGCGGCCCTACCCCGAGCCTTTGATCACGGTTCTAACCTACAAGGCAGTAGGGCGAAATAAAGGTATCGCAACCGGTTGGGAGCCGGTGACCAAATGAGTGGTTCATACGCCTTTAGGACGTTGTAGGATCAGGTGCCCAACGCACCCTTGAATTACATTGCCACTTATAGTGAGACAAGGGGCAGTGACTGTATTTAGTGGCGAGTCACCTCCGCCGAATCACAGTTTTCTTAAATCCACATATGTGGCTTTTTATAGGGAGAACGCTTGACAAGCGAAAACCCACCACATTCTGGAACACTGGTGCTGAACCATTCGCTGGAGCGGGATTGTCCGAACCACACAGCTGGCACCACGAGGAGGTTGTTCAGCAACCCAGCCATTACATATGCTAAGTTAGGATAGAGTTATGTCTGCACATCTTTATTCTTTAACAGATATATTCTATTTGTTACTGTCATTTCAAGTGATTGGCTGTTGTTGGACATCCCAGATGTGACTGCGCTTGATGTGCATATTGACAAGGTGCCTACCTCTCTATTACCCACTACCTCGTCCATGTGGCTCCTGGACACAGTTAGTCATTGCCGGAGAGGGTCGGTGCACGGTACCTGGAGCCCTGCTATGCTCGAAGAGTGGTTCCATGCAGTCAGTGTGGAGCGGACTACGGTCCAGCCACCGCCTTGTGTACACTTGCTTCCCAAATACACGGTGCTTGTGTTTGCCTATGAAGGAGTGTGGGCCGGTTCCGTTGATGAAACGTGGCTCCCATCCACGTGCCTCCGAGTCTTATTCCTTCCGGTTTTAACTGGATATGTGGTGTGGGGTTGGAGTTGTGGGTGGTGCAGCGCAAGGCACCCATGGACCCTCTGTAGGCGCAGGCGTTTTGTGGCTGGCCACAGTGACAGGCAAATCCGAAAACGGATGCAGCCAGCCATATATACAGATATATATATATATATATATATTTTGTGCAGCGAAGCGCTCCCGAAGGGCATGAAACCTAGCGATTTATTGATCACTTTAAACGTAGTCATGCTCAGTTAGTAGGAAATCATTTACATCATTCAAAAGGAAAGAAGTTGGGCTGGAATTTTTACTCATAACTACATCGGGCTCTTATTTTCAGTCAATTTAAGCTGGTCTTGAGGCTATGTACCGCATAGACGTTCCAATCACCAAAGGCAAGGAACCGCATGCTATTGGAGAATTTCTTATGAAACCTTGAATAATGTCTGCCGTGTAGCTCGTAATTGATAATAAACATGCGGAAAGCTTAACTGTGTTATCATTTGTTAACAATATCATCCAAAGTCGTATCGAGGACATGAGTACTAATATTCTGAACACGGTGCTTAAGGAAATAATTTCGTCCATTCTCTGCAATTATTTTAGATGAATCGTTCAAAGTAAATTCTTGTTCTCAACTACTTGTCTACATTCGGTACTTTTAAGTGGACGGCTTCAAAGTTCGTACTTTTTCTTAGGATCACGGCGCACAACTACACGTGGCGAAGATGTCTTTCTAACAGTGAAGGATTTCATCTAGGTAAAGGACTTAGAGTGCTCGAAGTTGGTGGGTGTCTGTTCAGACGGAGCACCATCTATTTTGGGAGTCCGTTTTGGATTGCAAACACTAGTCAGAAAATAGGCTTCACGCGCTTCTTTCGGTCACTGAATCCTACTGCTTTATGTTTTTACAGCGAAAACACTTCCACCTGCTTTTCTGGAGGCGTTAACCAACGCAGAGAAAAAAGTAAATGTCTCCGCGGTAGCAGGACTAATACTTGAGTTTTCGAAGAGTTGCACAATGAATTTGGTAGTAAATTCGACGTGCTGTTATTGCACACTCAAGTGCGTTGATTATCGCCAGGCAAGGCGCTGCACCGAGTGCTCTAACTTCCAGAGGAAATTGGAATATTCGTTGAAAGGAAGAAGGTGCATAAGGGTAAGGGAAACGCGTTGCACTTCATGATAACTGGCAACGTATCTAATTCAAAACTAGCATAGCTTGCGGATCTCTTCGGTGAAATAAATGCGCTGAACCTCATCTTGTAAGCAAATAGGATTCGTATATTTATCTGATTAGGATAGGGTTGCAGTTGTCTTCGCAACTTGGAGCTTTACCAACGTAGAGCTACGGTTGATGCCATATCGATGTTCCCAGAACTAACAATGGGGCTCCTTGGAAGAAACTAAAATTGCCTATTCACAGATGATACAAATTTCCACTTGTCATCAGTGGTGTATTATTTCGGTTAATAGTTTACAGATTTTGCAACTCCCCAAGTAAATGCCTGGGTGCTAAGACCCTTTTCCGTGGATGAATAAATGTTTCCAGATACTGAAATCGAAGTCAAAGCAGAATTCCTAGGAATGTATGAAGATAGCTACTTGAAAATAGGTTTCTAAAGCACACAATCGACAGCATTGTGGGCAAAGATAACTGGTGAGTATCCATTGCCATCGGAAAGAACATTGAGGATATTAATAACACTTGGCAGTAACTTGAAGATATAAAAGTGGATCTTAGACAATAGTGACAAGGAAAACCAAAGCAAAGAATCAATTGAACTTGGAGCACGACTTACGATGTGCATTAGCCGAAACTGTAACAAACATACCAGAAATTGTTAGCGCTAAGCAATATCAACCACTTCCTTGATGTAGATCGCCTCTTGATTGCACACCATGTTGCACCAAAATAACGATTTGCTTTCTTTTATTGCCCAAACGTAATTCCAGCTGACTAGCACGTCTCGTCATTAGAAGCAAAAGCGCGATAGTTATTCATTAGTTAAAGTTCGAAACGGAAATTTTGTGGTGTTTGATTATAGTAAACCCAATTTGTAAGTGACAGCATTAAAAAAGTTAAGAACCGCTGGTGTGCAGCAACAAGCGGAAAAGTGTTATATTGCTTTCTAACGGAGGCATTAAATTCGCATCCAGGATCTGAGCAAGAATACTTTGGACGTAGTACTTAATGAAAGGTCATACCTTTTCTTCGCACTATGCTCAGATAAGTGGACCGATATTACATCTTGTCACTAGCTACTTGTTTATGTTCAGGGCATGAAAGACGAAGGCTTCAAAGAAGATTGCTTGTTCTCAAACTCACTGGGCACCACTACATGACTTGCGATGTGCATTAACCGAAGCCCCACCAAATATGCCAGAAACACTTTATTTATCACCTTGTGATCAAATGAAAAATTGCTCAAAAGTGGAACATTCCTTTATTGACTTAACCGAATGTAATCACTTATGGTGTTCATTTTCTGTAATTTAAAGCAAAATGTGCAACCGTTATTAGGCAGTTGGCTTTTGAAAGTTTTGAAGTTGCCTGCTTATAGTGAATCCGCTTGGGGTGTAACGACCTCAAAAAGGTTGAGAACCACTGGCCTATATACAGTCGAATTGCTGAGTGGAATGCACTGAACTATTTCTTGTGAATTCATATTCATCATGTTAAATACGCGTGTGGATTGAGGAGAAGAAGCCTCCTGAGTTGAAGGAGACCTTCGTGCTACCACTGTAACATGGCAAACGGAGCAAGCAATGTGCCACGAAATATCGTGTTTTCAACATGTACTTGTGTGGGCAAGATTGATGCCTGGATGCCACTTAACCACCTAGGCAGTCAGCTTGTGTAAACAAACATGGAGGAAGAGCAATGTGGATCGCGTTACGGTCGCGACTCGTTAATTGCAGGAGAAGTGTAGCGAACGACACCAGCAGTTGTATTTGCCGTTTGTTGAGTTCACCAAAGCATTTCCTCCGGTGAACCGCGAAGCATTGTAGCTGGGGTAGGAAAGGTCTGGTTGTCTGAGTAATTTAGTAAGTTTAATTGTATGTCTGCAAAGTAGTATGAGGGCGAGGGTGCAGCTGAATGGACTGACCTCGGGTGAATTTGCAGTCGTCTCTGGTGTGAAACAAGGCTGTGTCTTAGCTCCTTCCCTGTTTAATATTTATCTTCATGCCATGATGTCCTGTGGTTTTGATGCGGCTTGTGCTTACGGGGTTCGTGTGGAGCACCGTATGGATGGCGGGTTGCTGAACATCTGTTGATTCGGGGGAGAACTCCAGTCTGTGAGACAACTATCGGTATGTCACTGTTTGCTGACGACTGTGCGTTGTTTGCACACGGCGCGGATGAGTTGTACCACATAACTAGTGCTCGGGCATTGACAGCTGCCAAATTCGGGCTCACCATCAACATAAGCAAAACATTGTGTATCTTTCAGTCTTCACCGGAGGTGAAATCTGCAATGGTGCCGAGAATCTGCATTGGTGTTGTAGTATTGGAAACCACCTCCAGCTTCTGCAACCTTTGGAGTGTGATGTCGACTAACCAGCAACTACACATTGAGCTTCATATCCGCGTCTCGAATTCACCGGCAGCATTCGGGACGTTTGCGTACTGAGTGTGGAACAACCATCAGTTTATCGTTGATCCGAATCTGATGGTGTACAAATCCATGATGCTGCCCGTTATTCTATTCGGTAGCGAAACGTGGACGATGTGTCGGCGGGATATGCGATATCCCGGGCGGTTCCATCAACAGCGTTTGCGACGGATTCTGCACATCGGTTGGTGCGACAGAGTTGCAGACACGGAAGTGTTGCGTCGAGCTGAAATGCATGCAGTGGACTGCATACTTTTGCTGAGAAGCTTGGGGTGAATGGGTCATATGTGGCGCATGGATTCTACGTGGATACCAAAGCAGCTATTATATGGTCAACCGAGTTTGGGGAAGCGGCATGTGGAGAAACCGAACCTTCGTTAACAGGACATGCTCGAAATGAGCCTCTCACATTCTAATCTTGATTGCAGATCATGGGAATCGAAAGCGGTTGATCGGCGTGCATGGCACGATGTGATCACAAAGGCCGTTGCCGAAGTGCCGGAGAAAGACCTCGTGCATGCAAAGAAGAAGCGGCAAGTGCGGAAGCGAAAGGCACCGATGGGCAGTACTACTTCGACGTCAATCGCATGGTGTAGCACATGCGGTCGCGAGTGCATGAGTCAGTAAGGCCTAGTGAGCCACGAGGGAGGCAACTCGGGGCCAACATCGAAGACGCACGGTCCTGCTGAGAACGTAATCAGAACTGGCTCAGCGTTGGTAGGTACGCAGCATTCGATTTACTAATGGCGTGCATGCGTGCTGTTTATTATTTGAGGTGATTATTTTAGTATATTTTGTTAATGCTTATCTCGTTAACTAATTTAGATGTCTGTCTGAATGCGCTTCTATCACTTACACCCGGCACCTCAGCAGATTGTGATTAAATTCGTTCACATTTTCGCATTCGTGGCATTTTTAAACAATAGCTTCTTCTGATATCTTGAACTTATCGCAGATTCGTAGATGAGCAATTTATTTCATTTGCGTATTTAGTGAAGTTAACTTCGTACATCCGTATGCCTTATTCCATAACCATTGTTTGCTATTGTCATTTCAATACTTGGCAGGTGGTTGGCATCCTCGGTGTGGCTGGGTTTGATGTGCATGTTGGAAAGACACCGACCTGTCTAATACCCTCCACCTCGAGTAATGGCACCGGGAGACTGTAAATCCTTGCTGGAGGGCACGGGGTGCACAATACTTGTGTTCGTGCTAGGTTCGAACATTGATACCATTCAGTGTGGAGAGGACTATGGTCTAGCCACCGCCTCGTGTGCAATTGATTTCCCAAATAGAGCGTGCTTGTGTTTGCCTGTGAAAGAGTGTGGGCCGGTTCCGTTGATGAAACGTGGCTCCCATCCACATGCCTCCCGGACTTATTCCTTCGGGTTTGCACTGGATATGGGGTGTGTGGATGGAGCTGTGGGTGGTGCAGTGCAAGCCATACATGGTCCCTCTGTAGGCGCAGGCGTCTTGTTGTTTACCCCAGTGACAGACAAACGCGGAACCGGATGCCGCCAGCCATATAATTTTGCAACTCCCCAAGTAAATGCCTGGGTGCTAAGACCATTTTCCGTGGTTGAATAAATGTTTCCAGATACTGAAATCAAAGTCAAACAAAATTCTTAGGAATGTATGAAGATAGCTACTTGAAAATAGGTTTCTAAAGCACACAATCGACAGCATTGTGGGCAAAGATAACTGGTGAGTATCCATTACCATCGGAAAGAACATTGAGGATATTAATCCCCTTGGCAGTAACTTATAGATATAAAAGTGGATTTGTGACAATAGTGACAAGGAAAACCAAAGCAAAGAATCAATTGAACTTGGAGCACGACTTACGGTGTGTATTAGCCGAAACTATAATAAACATACCAGAAATTGTTAGCGCTAAGCAATATCAACCACTTCCTTGATGGACATCGCCCTTGATTGCACACCATGTTGCACCAAAATAACCTTTTTTATTGCTCAAACGTAATTCCAAATGACTAGCACGTCTCGTCATTAGAAGCAAAAGCGCGATAGTTATTCATTAGTTACAGTTCGAAACGGAAATTTTGTGGTGTTTGATTATAGGAAACCCAATTTGTAAGTGACAGCATTAAAAAAGTTAAGAACCGCTGGTGTGCAGCAACAAGCGAAAAAGTGTTATATGGCTTTCTAACGGAGGCATTAAATTCGCATCCAGGATCTGAGCAAGAATACTTTGGACGTAGTACTGAATGAAAGGTCATGTCTTTTTCTTCGCACTATGCTCAGATAAGTGGACCGATATTACATCTTGTCCCTGGCTACTTGTTTATGTTCAGGGCATAAAAGTCGAAGGCTTCAAAGAAGATTGCTTGTTCTCAAAATCACTGGGCACCACTACAGGGCTTGCGATGTGCATTAACCGAAGCCGCACCAAATATGCCAGGAACAGTTTTTTTATCACCTTGTGATTTAATTAAAAATTGCTCAAAAGTGGAATTTTCCTTTATTGACTTAACCGAATGTAATCACTTATGGTGTTCATTTTCTGTAATTTAAAGCAAAATGTGCAACAGTTATTAGGCAGTTGGCTTTTAAAAGTTTTGAAGTTACCTGCTTATAGTGAATCCGCTTGGGGTGTAACGGCCTCAAAAAGGTTGAGAACCACTGGCCTAGATACAGTCGAATTGCTGAGCGGAATGCACTGAACTATTTCTTGTGAATTCATATTCATCATGTTAAATTGTATTACTGATGCTGCAGGTGAGGTATTTTCAGCATTATGTGGACTGCAATTTTGACTATCAATTTGATGATTTTACAAGACGTCATAAGTGCATTCGCTAATTTTTGATCTGTCAGAAACCAGTCTTTAAAATTGGTTTTTTTCGAAATAATCCCGCAACTATCTGAAATTATTACGGACTTTCCGCTTTCATCTTTATGAACACATTCCGAAGGATATTTCAGTTTACTTGGTCGCATACTTTCATTTGAAAGTGTTTTGGCAAATTAAACACATAGACAAGTGACGTTTGGTGGTGGTAAGATAAATACAAATGACAGGTGTTTCACGTAGTACTGCCGTTACACCTGAAATATGCCATAGTAAATTGTTGACGTTTTTCATGTTAACTACAAACTTTTAGTATGGGTATCTAATAACTTCATTGGACAAGACAAAACACGTAGGCAGTATGAATGAATGGTGATACTAATTTTTTTCTTTCTTGAGCTTTTGATTATAAGATAAGAAGTTTTGGTAAACAGAATTCTAACATCGGTTAGTTGCTACAACGTTGGCATGCGAAAGAGCAGAAACCCTGTTAGAAGCAACCCAAAGGTATTTTCTGAGGAGCACCTTGAAAAGACCGTGATTAGCTAAACTGAATGAAGGAAATTTCTTGAAAAAAGCAAATGAACAAAACAATGGAACACAAGAAATTAAAATGCTCACTCGACACACGTATTACAGGAAACTTTTGGCAATCAATGACCACAAGTGACAAGCAGAATAGAGAAAACAAGGAAAAAATTTCGTATATTTGAGCAACTGGCACGAGAGTGTCAACTGTGGAACTAATAACCTACATCGTCGATTGCCAAATATGCACCCAATGCGTGCTGGTAAGGCATTTGATTATCATGACTGGTAGCGAAGTACCCTTATGCACACCTTATGTTATGTATTCAGAAGTAGAATGTAAACGAACAGTAGTGTTCACCACTTTGAACACTTCAGCTGAACTGAATGTAACAAAAGGGTTTTAACGTGTTCTAGCAGTTTTGACCCTTAAACGGAACGAACGAACGTTTTTCAGAGGTAGTACCCATGTGCGCAGATTGGCCACTCGAATTCGGACTTTGAAGTCTAACATGGCCTAGCCGCAAAACACACACGCGGACTGTAAATGGAGACGAAAAACGCGTAGCCTAACGCTACCGCACTGAGACCCGAACGAGAAAGACTCACCGGCACATGAGTTGTCACACATTGGTAGTGGCCTGAGGAAACTCACTTAGTGTCTGTGTTTCTTGGTGCGGTTACTGTCGCAGTGTTCTGAGGAGTTTCCCTGGCTCCACTGCACAGTAGATGCATCAGTCTCCTAAAACTCAGTTGCTTCACTGTGGATATGCATAAAGTCCTGAGGAAGAACCGGTTCTTAGTTGCGCAGTCTAAATCGACGTATGGTGATTGTATGTTTGATGTGCACCAGGCGAAAGATGCGCACGTTTGGCGGAGCTATGCCAGCCCCGCAACAGAATGTCTGACGGCTCCGACTTTCACACCTACTTAAACAGCCACTTGCGCTCGCGCAATTCATTGCACTGACCTCTAGTTACCAGGAAAGTTTAGTGCACGGACAGGAAACGATCAAAAAAACATTTTAAGTGAATTTTGCTGCTTGTGTTATTACAAACCACTTTTCACAGCTTGCCCACCATGGCCCCCTAAAATCTTTTCTGTTCCCAAGGCCGCAGTAGAATTCTCCATGGCCCCCCCAGTCCAGCAGACGCTGGACTGTAATCCCTAGGTTTTCAGTTACTATTTGTGGACCTGTTTCTTTTAAAAGCAAAAAAGTCAGTTTCAGATGAACTTATGCATGCCAGCAAAAGTGTTACCAGATTTGAATCTGGATCGCGGACAACTAGGATGGAATAATCGACCGTCGGATGGTTTCATAGGGCCCAAAGACCGTAGGCCCCCAACGTCAGTGCCAGGTTAAAAAGTAGTTGTTTCATAAGAAATACCAATCAAAACAGTGCTGCCGTCTCTCGATGCCAACACTGGCTAAGATGAAGTCAGATTGTGTCACCCGGACAAACAAACATTGGTAAGACATGAGCCCGTGAATGAAAGACTTAAACCCGCTTAACTACTGACCTGCATCAACAATAACTGTCCGAACAACACTCTGGTATGCTAGCCACCTATTGAACGTAATTCTACCCACTTGCAACACTCTACTTCGCTTCCTCGAATTGAAGTGCGGAACTTGGGACAGTAAGCAACAATGATATCCTTTGTTCAACCACTCATCAAGCCTTCATCGGCTTAGGTGATCATGTTGGATCATGCATCTCAAGCGAAATCGCTCCGGAACATCCGCGGAACGTGGGCAGTCCCGGTAGGGAACTGATTACCTATTAGCATGATAATATTGACGTTTCGTGTTCTGTATCACATGGCAGTCGTTATACTGACTATAACTAAAATTACATGTATGCTAGCTTTGCCCGCTCGCAGCATTGCCTTGATATATATATATATATATATATATATATTGCTACCCTTGATCTCAGAATCTGATATTGCTGTGCAAATTTTCAGAGCAAGTTGGGTAATAGACAACATAGGCCTACATAATCTGTCACCAAAATATTGCACAATATTCATTCATTTCTCACTTGGCTCATCATGCAAGATTGATGCTTAATGTCTGGTCGTACGAATAAATTGGAGAGAACAGCTATAGCAATCCAAGTATGGTCGCTTACTAAAAGCCCATTAAGCAATAAATTTACAAAAAACAACAAGACCAATGCTAGCAACATCAACTCGATCTGCATTAGCTTGTAGTGTACCGAAGATCACGTCCAAAGCGTTTTGCAACATTGGATTTTACCGTCGTTTTAACCTGAAAAACGTCTACTTGTTTTACTGACGGCATTTTTTCGTCTCAAATTGTTTTGGTGTGCATCTTGCTTCACCGTTTCTCGCTCTTGTTGATTCGCCTCCTATTTTGTAGTCTGCATAATACAAGTTCGGTTCAGTCGTCTCCGACTTTTACACTGTCCTGTATTTGACACATACCTTACGTGTCCTTGGTTACCGACTAGTATCCCTGGGGCCACCCAACAATTGGTGACCCCGGTCAAGAACACGCCGTCCGCCATCTTGAATTTTCATTCTGGTGAGCTCGTTTCAGTGATTTTGTGATTCATTACTTGTGATCATATTGTTTTCTCATCTACCACATTTTTATTCGCTTTTTACAATGGATTATCTAGAGAATGAGTCATCCCCACACGCGGTTAGCGCCGTAGATCATGTCCTGGTCAAAGCAGTTGTGTTAGCCCCTCCACCTTTTTGGGATAATGATCCTTCGTTATGGTTTTGCATCTAGAATCAATCTTGTACATTCGTAGGATTCCTTCTGATTTCCTCATGTATAACCAGTTAATATCGCGACTTCCACAGAGTATATCCTCGCAGGTGAGAGATATCATATTTTGCCACCTTGTAATGAAATACGAGACTCTTAAACAGGCTATTATTCAGCGAATCACGCCTTCTGACAAGCTCAAACTGGAGCAACTATTTAGTGAGCTGCAACTAGGAGATAGGATGCCCTCTGCCTTGTTAAACTAACGTCCAACATGGACGTCGGGTATTTTCCGCGAGCTGTGCATGCAACATCTTACTGAAAGCACTCAGGCTATCCTTCCAGTAGCAAGTGATTTGCCAATCACAGCAGTTGCAGATCCAGCAGACCGCGTCATCGAACGGCACCGGCCAGAGACTGAAACTAAAGCACCTAAGCAGCTTCATGCTGGCGCAACCACACCGGCACCCGCAACTAGCCAGCCATCGGCAATAGACGCATTGTCATCACAGATAGAGTCGCTTCAGCTCCAGATCGAGAAACTCACTTTAGACCGTAAGCACTGCAGCCGCTGTGGATCAGCACCCCGTCGCACAAAACCTGATGACCTAGGATACTGCTTCTACCACTCGCGCTTCTTTAATAAAACTCGTAAGTGCGTACAGCTATGTAGCTACTCCGCTAGAGATGATCAGCCACGCCGGCCTGTAATGGCCCCGAACGACGACGGCAAAGCCTAAAGTTGCCTCATCTAAATTAGGGATTGTGATTCCGAGACTCAGTTCTTAGTTGATACCGGGGCGGAAGTCAGCGTCATTCCCCCTATGCCAGGTGAGCCTATCACGTTTTTGTCGACAAGCCTAAGTGCCGCCACTAGCAGGTCAATAGCCACCTACGGTTATGGATCGCTTACCCTGGATCTAGGTCTTCTGCGCACGTTCCGCTGGGTATTCACCGTCGCTACAGTCCCCTTTGCCATCATCAGCATTGACTTTCTCAGGCATTTCGACCTTTTCGTCAATGCAAAACGCCAGATGATAATCGATACTGCAACGAAACTCAGTGTAAGTTATAGCAATGCCGATATCGCATATAGAACATCATTCTACGCCTTTCCTTAGACATCGCCAGACTACGCAAACCTCTTTTCTCCGTATTCCAAGCTCGTTCAGCCGATGAACGCGGCTTTACCCGTGGCATCATTGGTCACGCGCCATATACGGACGAATACCCCGGCCCGTCGCATGCCGCCCACGCTGACTATCGCCCGAGAAACTAAAGATAGCTAGGACGGAGTGTGAGCACATGCTCGAACTTGAAATAATCCGCCCTTCCGCCAGCCCTTGGTCCTCTCCCCTGCAGTTGGTCCCCAACAAACCTGGTGCGGGGCTCCCCTGTGGTTATAACCGTGCACTTAATCGGCTAACCGTCCCAGATAGATAACCCATCCCACACATGCATGCCTCACAGGTAAGACGATCTTCAGCAAAATCGACCTGGTTCGCGCCTATCACCAGATACGTGTAGAAGAAAATGACATTTCTAAAACAGCTTTTATCACTCCTTTCGGCTTGTTTGAATTCTTATGAATGGCAATTGAATTGTTCAACGACACACAAAGTTTCCAAAGATTCATCCACGATGTCAATCGTGATCCATACTTCTCTTATTCCTACCTCAATGATATCTTAGTAGCCAGTTCATCGGAAAAATAGCATTTCAACCATCTTCGAACTCTCTTCCAGCGCTTGACCCAACACGGTGTCACAGTCAACCAGACTACGTGCGAACTCCGCAATTCAACGGTAGAATTCCTAGGCCCCCTCGTGTCATGGTCTGGTACCGAAGTCCTTTCTGATAACCTCCAGGCAATCGAGGACTTCCCAGCTCCGAATTCGTTCAAGCACCTCCGTTGGTTTTGTGGTTTGGTCAACTACTATAGCCGCTTCCTTCTGCGTTGCGCTCAGCTTATGTAGCCTTTGACCAACCTACTCAGTGGGAAGGAAGGTACGTTCGCCTTCCCTGACATAGCACAGATAGCCTTCGTCGAGCTCAATGATGCTATTTCCAACGTAGCCCTCCACGCTCATTACAAATCGACTGTACCCCTTTCTATTACGACGGAAGCTTCAGTCCTCGCGGTAGGAGCTGTTATCCAACATCACGATGGTGGGCAAAGTCAATCCCTTGGGTTATTCTCCAAGCGTCTGCAGCCAGCTGAGACCCGCTACAGCACGTTTGGTAGAGAACTGCTCGTCATTTGCCTAGCCATTCGTCACTTCCGGCACGCCATCGAAGGCCGCGCTTTCACGGTCTACACTGACCACAAGCCCCTCGTCTTCGCCTTCAAAGCTGCTTGCGACAAATATTCACCACGGGAAACAAGACACTTTGAATTTGCCACACAGTTCACTGCTGATATACGTCATGTCTCAGTGTCGACAAGCCCGTCGCCGACGTTCTCTCACGCGTTAACCTAAACCTCTAGTATTCGCCCACCGTCGACCTTGCCGCCATGGCATCGGCTCAGGCACAAAATGAAGACATACAACACAATCTGCAATCCACTTCGCGCCATGTATAACCTGTTCCTCTCCAAACCATGGAAGGAACCATTCTCTATGACACTTTCACAGGTTGTCCTAGACCCCTCGTGCTCGTCTTCTTCAGACGCACGGTCTTTGACGCATTGCACTTACTATCACATCCCGCTATCCGTGCCTCTTTGAAACTGGTCACCAAACGTTTCGCTTGGTCACGAGTAAAAAAGGATGTTCGTACTTGGGCTCGCGCCTGCCTTCAATGTCAGCGCCCCAAAATACATCGTCACACCCGCAGTATTCTTGGCCCATTACCTCCCAGGACTCTCAGTTCCCTGATGTACACGTAGACCTGGTAGGTTCCTTGCCTTCTTCACGCGGATTCGTATACATTTTCACATGTGTCGACCACTTCACCAGATGGCCAGAAGCCATTCCGTAACAGACTGCACAGCTGAGAGTTATCTGGTGGGTCTCGCACTACGGATGCCAATCCACCATCAAAACTGACCGTGAAACGCCCTTCGAATCTTCACTATTCGACACGTTTTGCAACTTTTAGGTTGCCGCCGGCATTATACCACAGCGTATCACCCAGCAACCAAAGGTTTAGTTGAGCTCTTCCATAGACAGCTTAAAGCCTCGCTGTGTGCATCCTCCGACACTAGCTGTAGCGAAAACGTTTCGCTCGTACTCTTAGGCATTCGCAGCAGCATCAAACCTGAATTGTAATGTTCACCAGAAGAGCTGGTTTACAGAACAACGCCAAAGTTACCAGGAGAATTCCTTTCATCTCGCATCGTCGGGTATGCCTCCGCCTAACTTTGCGTCCTCCCTAGCTCAACCTACTCGTTCACTACGTCCGACCCCGCCCCGTGAACAAACTAGAGATATGAAAATGTACAGCGGACTCTCCATCTGCACTCATGTCTTCCTCCGCACCGACGCAGTGCGGCGCCCTCTCTAACTTCCCTACACTGGCCCTTTCAGAATCCTGCAAGGGACTCTGAAACATTACACTTCAGACCAGTATGGTCACCGAACAACGATGTCCATCGACCGCCTCAAAGTGGCTTTCTTTGACGAACAACTTGTAACCCCTCCTGATGCTATCACACAAGCACCCGCACCTGCGGTGACTTCTCGAGCACTGGATTTCCCGAAATCGTCCGTTGCCCTTGACTCTCAACCTACCCCGCCTCAACCCCAGGCAACTGACCGACGCGGTATACAGGTCAAACGTCCGGTCTGTTTTCCAGATTTTTTAAATTAGCTATTTCCATTAACACGCCTTTTTCGTCTTCAATGGTAATCGTGCGACTTTTCACAAACGTTTTGTATAATCTACAAAAAAAACAAAATATTTTGCAAACTTAAATGCCTGTTTGCTTTTATAACGCATGCTAGGTTCCCTCTCCGGCGTCAAGCCACTTCCCCGACCCTTGCCCACCCCGTCTGAGTTCTACCTTCCGGAAACTCAATCGCCGGAACTGCCGAGGCAAACCTCGAATGACCCGCCAGTCGACCCCAAACCCCCTTCCTGACCCAAGGAACAGGCGGTCACTCTCGCCCGCAGACAGCCAAGAACGGGTGGGTCCCAAAAGTCTGGCTAGGCGTTGCCGACAAAGCAACTGAATTTCTTCGTGGGACGAGGACGCTTGCATTTATTCGTGGGATGGCCAATCTTGGGAAAACAATGAAAGGTACAAAATTTTTGCAAAGGAGACTAAACCAAAACCAATTTTCCATAGTGTACTTGGGGTCCAAACTTTTGCTTTTGACACAAAGCTTCTTCAAGCGAAGCGAACGAGGGAGAAAATATGTCGGTTATCAAGATGGCGACTGTATGTTAATCAACCTAGAGCTCAAAGTGTTATTGTCAGTGGTACATTAGAGATGGTAAGAGTCCAGGTTGTTCATCGCACGAGGATATCGCACTAAATCTCCGTCTGCTATGTCAGTAGGAATGTTTTAATGTTGACCCCCTGCCGCAAGTCAATCCGCCAACGGCCGTCAGACTGGCTGGTTAAGACAGCTCGACACACATTCGATAACTACAAAACAACTACTCTGCCTAAGAAGCCGTTGGCTTTTGTAATTTCCCACGTCTCAGCAGTCAGCATTTGGAGTGCGGATTGCAAATCCTTCCTAATGATTTCGACTTTGTGCAAGTCCATTTCATACGGCACGTCCTCCTATGTGTGGGGAGTGAGTCATTCAACTGCACCATTGTCGAACGGCTCGTTTGTCCTTTTTTAATAAATCACACTTATTATTGCTTTGTTCATTACCCAACGGATGGCCTCTGCAGTTCGATTATAAGGACAGCCAACACAAGTGACTGATCGGACCAAGGTTGTCGCAACACTACACTTCGAAGGTGCAACTCGCATGCCGAAACGTGCAGCGTTACACACTAGTGGATTACGTATATTTACATAGCCCTTGAGTCAGACCCTAACGGTGTTATATCGTCCGCGTGCTGAAAGTCTGTCAGTCACTCATCTGGCAGAACTGCAAATATCAAAACCTAGATAACCACTGATGTATCAACGAGAAAGACATCACTGTCACTGAGCTGCTTGGGGCACTGTGTTGGGAGCTGTTCGTAACTGGCTATTATATGCAGCGATAAAAGCATGTTATAATACCCCGACGCATTAGGAGACAGATGACGAGCTTCGGACCAAATACTGAGGTCGCTCAGATGCTTTGTTATCTGTTAGAACAAGGGCGTTTCGATGGTTAGTACCCAGGACGCTGTCGTCAGCATATTTTATTAAGGTTCCTTCTGCCGGGTTATTATTGATCTGGTGTAAGCAGGTTCATATGGAGGCAGGACTTTAAAAATTATCGATCTATTTCGTGGAGTGGTTTCATTCACAAAAGCTCGTGTATCATTTGACTCCGATATGTCTACTTATTGTGACAAATTGAAAAGCTATCTAAATTGCTATTTTGATATATACTACTCATAAAAATCTCAACGTAACAGCAGACCCGTTCTTATCCCTCATGGAAAGAGGCTGAGTAGACTAAAGTTGAACTATCTCTGTTCGAAAAATGATGGCGCTACACTTGCCCACCAAGTGTATATCGTGGCTATTATTGGAAAGGACAGCGCTGTCAGTTAAGCCACGACAACCGACCGCGTGTGACCTCTTGAGTCAGAGGTCACCGGCCGTTTGGGCCAGGGCTGTCCCAAGCTTTTAGTTAATTTCTTCTGAACACAGAGCTCCGGTTCATAGAGCCGGATCGAAGTTGCTTCAACGACTTCTGATCGTCGATTACGGACGTAGTTCGAGCGGTTCTTTGGCGCCTGATAGATGATTTTCAACCAACCAGTGAACCTTGTGACGTGCGCTGTATCGTGTAGGTGCGCGGCTACTGAAGAGTTCGCTGTGTTTCCGTTTCCAGTTCTAAGCCCGACCGGGTGATATTACTTCATTCTCTCAGATAGACACCGTGTCTTACAACCAATGTAATCCGCTCCACTGGAGTATGAAAGTGAGTAGATGCACATCGATTTGGTGTGGACAGGCCTCTTACCCCTTGAGCTTAGTCTCACCATCGGAATGCTAGTGAACTGGATTTGCATCTGCGCTGCTGAATATGTGCGTCTGAGTGAAACCGGGAGACGACGAGATAGAATTTCCGTCGCAACCGCGCCCTTGCATGGCAGCTGTAGGGAGATTGGCTTACGTTCTACTGTCGAAACTACAGGCTTTTTCTTCTTATGTTCCATGCTGGCTCAGATAAAGTTTTCCGGATGGCTATTCTCACTTAGCACTAAGAGAATGCACTCCAATTCTTCCGGAAGCGTGTCGTTCGAGCAGATACGTTAAACTCGGCTCAATAGGGTATTTCTCAAGTTCCGTTTAAACCTAAGTGGCACAAAGCTGTAGAACTTTGTGTACTGCCCATTCTACGTACTTTTCCCATAGACGCAGCGCTGTAACGCACCCCATCCAGTCTTTCCATGGCGACATATAGGACATGAAAGCAACTGGTTTCCTCAACTTCGCATGTGAACATTATTGCTGGATGGCCTTGGTTGAGCATGTTAGTCAGTTTCTCGGCACTTCGAGACGACTGAGGCAAGACAAAATGTCGGCTGCGCAACGGCAATATAAACCGAGACTTGAGATCGTTGGTTTTAGATTTCCATGTTCCAGCATGTTCATGAAGACGTCGGCGAGGAACAGACCTAGTGGGGAACCCACCGCTACCCCATCGCACTGCCAGTATAATTCGCCATTGAATAGAAACTGACCTTGAACGTGCGTCTGAGCAATAGTTATTGAGGATCACCGTGGGTATGGCAACATTACGGTGGTTTGCATCAACATACTCACAGATGTAGTTTATTGTCTCAATTAATGGTACGTTGGTGAACAGTGCAGTAACGTCGAAGGAGCATATGGTTTTATTGGAAACATTTACATCACGCACGATATCCACAAACTCAAATCTATCCTTCACACTGTGCACAACAATTCGCTCTCGAATGGGCGAAGAATCAAAACCAGCCACCGAGAAATTGAGTAATATGGGGAATTTTGCATATCCGAGACGAGACGAAGGGGAACGTTAGGTATGTGAGCTTTTGCTAACCCATAAGGGCTTGGAATAACGGTTCCTACAGGCGGAAGTTAATTATAAGTGGCTTCGTTGATGTGACCGTCCTTTCGAAGCCGTTTAAGACAGTTTCAAAGTAGAGTTTCAATCTGTTTTGTTTTGTCTTTCTCACTTATGGCCCTCAGGAACTTGGTTTCAGCTGCCAGTATTTCTTTCATTTTGCTCACGTAGTCCACTCTTTTCATGATAACAATGCCCGCGCCCTTATCTGACCGAGTGAGTCAGACCTCATCATTGCTATCCAGATGGTTAAGAGCTTCAAGGTGTTCTTGTTTTACCGGAGTGTTATGTACTATCCTCGCATGTCGGTACTGGTAGCATGCATGCACTAGAAACGATTTAAACTCTTCCACATGCATTTCAAAACAAGGAATCAGTGAAGAGATCTGTGTGCACACATTTTCAAACTGGGTCTCTATTGCTAGTCTATTATCCTACCTAGCAGGAATAGAGAATTTAGTGCCTAACGAGAACGCTTCCATTTTAACACGATTAAGCGTCAGACGACGAGTTTTGAACATACCATTCTGGTTCGAGCGGAAAAGTGTTGAGATCTTCTTTTCAGCGTGTTTGTGAGCTGTTGATGCAATCTGGATCCTTGTTTTGTGATTAGTTCCTTATTTGTCTTCTCTAGCTCCGATCGGTCTCTGGTTGAGAGACTGTCCAGTGCGTTACACGACTGACTCAGGACACGATTGAGCTCGTCCCTCTTGACACGAGTGGCATCTATCTGCTTTAAGTCAAAGAGTTTCAGACAAATGCTATCCGGTCTGATGCGTGAGCGACGATGAGATAATTTGAACTGGTGTTGTCAATGCTACGCATTTTTATGGTACTGATTCACCGTGCAAGTATGGACGATAGTGTTCAAGCTAATTGCTGTCGCAGAGAGTTTCCGCATGATTCCGCGTTAAGTGTTGCGACATAATCAGAAGTATCCGGATGATTCCCGGTACTCCGGACTACGTTGCTTCTAATGATGATAAGTCATGTGTTGTAACCTGCTGTAGTGTCGCGAGATGAAGACACCTAGTTTGTGTCACGAAACGGAATACAGTGTCCAAAATGGAATAGCCATTCTGTTGATTGTTAAGGTTAAGCTTTATTGCGGGACACTTGAAGTGACATAGTGCCGTAGGTTACATGTATCCGCGTGTGGACAGACAATGTGATGTACGCTAACATAACGCGTCGGATGTAAGTCACTAATCCATCTCGGAACGCGAAATAATTGTTTATCGTTTGTTGTCAAGCACTTCAAGGGGCTCTGCGGTCGACTGCAATCGCTCCAGTGCATAAGTTGTGCCAATGTATGCGGTGCTTTATGAGCGATCCGCTGATTGCTAGCGGTGCAGCGTTCAGAGAATGCAAACTACGCAAGCGACCAAAGTAGACCACATCGTGATCGCCTACACATTAACCACCCCTCCACTCCACCAATGCAGGCACCTTATGACAAGTGCATTGCTTCACTTTTGGGCTGGATGGTATGGGGTATTGCATTCGGCTTACGGTGCACAGACCTTTCGCTACAGAACGCCTAAAAATAAGAATGTAACCCTCTTAGCAAGGCATTGGCCCTCTCAGCAGAGTGCCGCCCATGATGTATTTTCTCTTACACAATTGACTAACTGTCAACCCATTTCAGTAAAATTTGCGCAGGACTTTTAGATCGCTCTGTTCACAATCACGTCATAGCAAATTGTCACCCCATACCTCGACTATTCGCAATCCTGCAAACGTGACTCTTTTCATATTTGGACACTCCGTATCTGCCAGAACGTTGGCAGGTCCTCCTAACACTGTCATCCTACGATGGCGGTTATCTGATGTTCTCATTCCAAAGTATAAAGAGGAATTCATTTATAAAATTTTGTTCCCGATTTTCCCGCTTCGTGTCGAAAATGCAAATTATGGCGATCGATTAGTTGCAACTAACTAGACGTATACCAGTTACCATACTCATCTCTCTGCAAAAGTCCCATATCACCCTCCATTTTATTGCTACGTTCATTATTTTATCTTCCTTTCTTCATTACGGCCATCCAAGGGGGTAGGTTAATCGTTATCTACTTGACGCATTATATACCTTTGTGCTGCCATCTGCGATTGTGGACTATGTGTTCTCAGGCTGTTAGGTAGGAAATTGTGTGTTATCTACCTCGCGGAATTGTGGGCTTTGAAGATACAACTACCGTAGGAAGAAACTGAGGTGGTGCTCGCCTATATGCTGTGTCGGCCAAGTACCTTTGCTGAAGAAGCGGCGGTGAAATGGACCGACAAAATACCGAGCAAAGATGGAGTGCCTCCCATGTGTGAACATAACACTAAATGAGCTAAGGGTTACGAATTCATTTGATACGCACCGACTTGCGTGTCAGTTGCCCTTACCTTCGGTCCGCACCAGTCCGCCCATACATGTGCGTACAAACCAGTCGAAGTAAAATAGCAGTAGTCCGGTCCTAATATCTCATTTTATTCAGGGACGCGCATGTTGTTGTACTCTATCCACCATGAAGGCAAACGACGCCTGCTGTAACAAAGCAGGACCTACTCGCCTTGTAACACACTGGTCAGTTGTATTTCGGCACTAGCTCTCCCAGCAGACCGCCGCTCAAGACAACTCTCTAGAATCCAAGGCGGCTACCTTCCAACCTGTGTGTCGGTTGCGCAGGCCCATATAAGAGACTGAAAAATTGCACTACAAATTTCACAACTTACCCCACGAAAAGTTTGATGTTAAATACGAGATTATGCGTTTTGCATGAGATCCGCATTAAAGGGGAAAACTAAAGTAAGGCGGATGGACGAAGAAATACATAACACAAACGCCATTGGAGCCTGCTCTTCGCAATAGCAGAAAGTGTGTCCAACCAAACATGTTCATCGTCCTTAAGAACTCAGACAAGCAGTCGGGATGCACCAACCGATGCTAGCTTCGAAGTGAGGGTTCTCATTCCTTTAGACCAAGCCAACGCTTCGCATCCTCTCCTACTCTTCCAACCGCTAATCTGCGAAGGCCGTGATGATCGAAAGTGACGAGCCTTTTAATGTCTGTCGACCGGATGGGCCAGGTTTCAAAAGCATATAGGAGAGTTGAACGGACGACTGCGTTATAAACTTTGTCTTTCAGGGCGTGAGTAATGTTGCTTCTGCGCCCGAGCTGGCAAAGATTGGCACAAGCACCTCAAGCTTTCTCGATGCGGTTCATAACCTCATCTTCGATCCCACGAGCGCTGATATAGCTGACCAGCTACTTGAATTCCTGAAGGACTTCTAGCTGATCTTCACCAAGCGTCAGCGCAGGAGTGGATCTCTGTCAATCTTGGAGAATTATTTTACATTTCGATGGAGCAAAGCATAGTCCAAAAAGATAGATAACTAATGCTAATCGTTCCAGTGCTGTTTGGCATATTTGGGAGCTGTCACAGATTAGGGCATTACAGTCCGCATACGCCAAGACAAGAAGTCGCTTACAAGGAATTAACTCCACACCTTCTAGGTCGTGTCCGGCGAATGCTGTTTCCCTGACTTTATCAACTGCGAAAGTAAATAGGAAAGGTGACAGCAGGCAACCTTGTCTCACACCGCTAGTGATACTGAAGGGTGTCGACAGTTTGCCATAAACCATCACTCTGTCCAAAATATGCGCTCACAGTGCTTTGATAATGTTTACGTATTTATCAGGCACACCTTTGCTAAGCAGACGGTAGCAATAGGCAAATCGATGGGCTGAATCGAAGGCATCTTTAACTTCAAGAAGCAGGACAACAGTGGGTCTTTAATAAACATTACCGTGCACCAACAATTGACGCAATGTGAAGATGTGGTCGATGCAGCCCGACTTCGATGAAACCCGGCTTGCTCTTCACGGATCTGGCTTTCACGAGTGCCAGTTAGTCAATGAAGAAGGACAGATGCAATCATTTTGCAGGTGTTTGAGATCAGACTGATCCCTCTATGCTTGCCACATTCCGAACGGGGGTCTCCCTTGAAAAGCGGGACAATGGTGTAGCGGTTCCAGTCTGTCCGGTAGTTTCTGGTCCCAAAGTTTTACTAGCAACTCGTGAAACGTCATTACTAGATCAGGTCCCCTGAATTTGTAGAGGGCTGGGAGAATTCAATCTGCCTCTGTGGCCTTAGGCAATTTCAAAATCCTGATCTCACGTTCGACTTCTGCGTGTGAGAGCGAATCTAAGGAGATGGCACAAGGAGAATTTCACTCAAAGCTCGAATAAGAACGCGATAACGCAGGTTGGTTAAATTGCTTCGCAAAGTGTTCAGACAACATTCCAATCTTTTTGACAAACTGTGGATCGGCTATCAACCCCCGTCACGTATGGTCTCGCTAACACCAGGTCTTATGCTGCCTGTTTCCCGTATCAGACAGAATAACTTACGATGATTACCAGCGGCAGCGGTTGTTTCCATCACCGATGCACGAGGTGATCACTAGGCTTCCTGGTCTTTCTTCAGGGAAACACGCAGTTTTCCTCTGAGTTTCTTCCCAGTCTCATAGTTTTCGCTTCCTGTCGGAATGCATCTGTGAGCAACCATAAATTCCGGAGGCTATATGGAGACCCAATGTCCAGTGTGGTAATTTGATTTGCCACAAGAAGACATGTTGCAGTTAGTAACTTTTGGCTAAAAGGCATTCTTTGATCTTCGATGGTGTTCAGTGGGAACTTACTCAGCCCGGCTGTCATCGCACTTTGATACAAATTCAGTACACCTGGCTGGTGTCATTTCGTTCACATCGACGTTGTGGAGGTCCACAGAAACGCACCGGAGGTCGGCGCAAACACGTGCGTGGTCAGTGTCCAAGGTTGTGATCCATACCGTGTGACAGTTTTATACACAGCCTCTCCAGCGGCAACGTATCGCGATGTGCTTGATTCGCGTCCATGGTTGGTACGATGCTGGTGGGCGACAAGTCAAAATTATGCGGGTGCTGTGTCGAATGCTTGTGCTCTCGAGAAAGAGACGATCATTTTCACAGAGCTGTAGCAATCGCTGGATGTTACCGTTGCGAAAGCCCACACTATTTTGGCCAGCCAGATGAAGCTCATCAGAGGATCATTTGCCGACTTGGGCGTTTAGATGCCAGCCTACACCACAGTATCCGTGCTCCTTCTGTAAAGAAGGAGATCGTTAAGTTGGTGATAGAAATCATCTTTCACTGAATCAGGGCTACAGTTTGTAGAGGCCTAAGCCGCAATGAAAAATAGGCACCGCTTGTTGCCGCGCGAGTTGGTAGACTAGAATGAACCAGCTTACCAAACGGTGCACATCTGACTGTTGACTTGCATCCAATCGAACAGGCAGGCTCAGCTCTGGGACTCAACACATTGCCGACGTCAGCTTGACCGGTATTTGAAGCTGCATTATTACCAGAGAGGCGCAATAAGAATATAACGCCAGTGCCACATGTGGCAAATGAGAGGGTAAGCAAGGAGCTCGAAACTTGCAAGCGAGTTTCTCCTACACAACACTTGTCGATCCATAAGGTCTCTACACAATTTGCTGATTAACAGCATTCATAGTGCAATTAAATTGCTCACTAAAACTGGTTCACGTCCGCAAGCGATTTGAATATATTGTTTAACACATTTCAATTTTAGCCAGTATCATCTCGACGCACCAAGTGCGCGCATTGACCTAGGAATTGAGCCAGTCCAAAGGAGCCAATGACGGTAGATGTAAAAACCTTACATGAATGTATTAGTTGGTGGTGTATGATGGGGACGCGTGGGCGAGCTAGCTCCCATCCAGCAACGGTGTCTAAACTGAAGCTAGTTTTACGCAGCTTAAGGACACAAGATTGTCCAAGCACGTGGTGCGACTGGGTAGAGGGTTCAGTGTAGGTTACTGGACTACTACGACTACTACTGTATGTAAAGCATGCCTCGCGAACGGTACAAATTGGGGGCGGGGCTGCAAAGAGGATAATGCGACACTCCACTAGCAATCTTATTGCTGGTTTGACACTGACGCAGCCCAAGGTTTTGGACCATCTACCAACACTCGGGCATACTACGATACTGTATCCGAATAGCGAGGACGTCATAGGTGCACGGCTGCGTATGACGGGGGCGGTGTGACGGGCTTGCAAATAGAGCGACAAAAGGACCTGCGCAATCGAAATACAGGTTGGAAGGTAGCCGCCTTGGATTCTAAAGAGTCGTCTTGAGCGGCGGTTTGCTGGGAGGGTTGCGCCGAAATACAACGGTGCCCAGTGTGTTACAAGGCGAGTAGTTCCTGCTTGGTTAGAGTGGGCGACGCATGCTCTCATGGTGGATACAGTACGCCGAGTTGATAGTCACTGAAAAAATTGAGATAATACTACGGACTCTTGGCATTTTTCATCGACTGATTTGCACGCACATGTATAGGCGGATTGGTGCGGATCGAAGGTAAGGGCAACTGACACGCAATTCGATACGCATTACTGAATTCCTATTCCGTACGCAGTTTAGTGTTATGTTCACACTTGGGAGGCACTCCATCGTTGCTCGACATTTTGTCGGTCCATTTCACCGCCGCTTCTTCAGCAAAGGTACTTGGACGACAGAGCATATAGACAATCACCACCTCAGTTTCTTCCTACGGTAGTTGTACCTTCAAAGCCCACAATTCCGCAAGGTAGATAACACTCAATTTCCTACCTAACAGCCTGAGAACACGTAGTCCACAATCGCAGATGGCAGCACAAAGGTATAAATTGTGTCAAGTAGATAACAATCTACACGTTCCGTTGGATAACCGTAATGAAGAGAGGAAGATTAAATAATGAAAGTAATAATAAAACGGAGTGTGATATGGTGCTTTGGCAGCGATATGTACATAGCAACTGGTGTACGTCCAGTTAGTTGCAACTAATCGATCGCCATAATTTGCATTTTCGGCAAGAAGCGAGAAATTCGGGAACATAATTTTATACATGAAATCCTCTCTATACTTCAGAATGAGAAAATCAGAAAACCGACATCGTGGGATGAGAGTGTTAGGAGGACCTGCTATCGTTCTGGCAGATACGGTGTGTCCGGATATGAAAAGAGTCACGTTTGCAGGATTGCGAATAGTCGAGGTATGGGGTGACGCAATGTTATAGCGCGCTTGTGAACAGAGCGATCTATATGTCCTGCGCAAAATGTATTGAAATGGGTTGACAGTTAGTCAATTGTGTAAGAGAAAATACATCATGTGCGGCTTCTGCTGAGAGGGCCAATGCCTTGCTAAGAGGGTTACATTCTTATTTTTAGGTGTTATGTAGCAAAAGATCTGTGCACCGTAAGCCGAATGCAGTACCTCATACCATCCAGCCCAAAAGTGAAGCACTGCATTTGTCATATGGTGCCTGCATTGGTGGAGTGGAGGGGTGGTTAATGTGTAGGCGATCGCGATGTGGTCTACTTTGGTCGCTTGCGTAGTTTGCATTCTCTGAACGCTGCACCGCTAGCAATCAGCGGATGGCTCATAAAGCACCGCATACATTGGCACAACTTATGCACTGAAGCGATTGCAGTCGACTGCAGAGACCTTTGAAGTGCCTGACAACAAACGATAAACAATTATTTCGCGTTCCGTGATGGATTAGTGACTTACATCCGACGCGTTATGTTAGCGTACATCACATTGTCTGTCCACACGCGGATACATATAACCCACCGCACTATGCCATTTCAAGTTTTCCGTAATAATGCTTACCCTAACATCAACAGAATGACTTTTCCCGTTTTGTGCACGTTATTTTTCTTCATGATACTATCTTCATGGCACCATATATATATACGTATATATATATATATCAATCTATATATATCTATATATCAATCTTTATATCAATCTATATATCAATATATATATCTGCAATCTTCAATATTGCCGCGAATCAGCATTGGTGCTGAAGTATTGGTAACCACCTCCCGCTTCTGCTACCTTGGGAGTGTGATGTCGACTGATCAGCAGCTACACGTTGAGTTGCGTAATCGCGTGTCGAAGGCGGCAGCGGCATTCGGGAAGCTTGAGTACCAAGTGTGGAACAACCATCAACTTAGCATTGGCACGAAGCTGATGGTGTACAAATCCATGGTACTGTCCGTTCTTCTTTACGGCAGTGAAACGTGGACGATGTACCGTCGGGATGTGCGATATCTTGAGCGGTTCCAACAGCAGTGTCTGCGACGAATTTTTGCGGATCGGCTGGGGCGCCAGAGTTGCAGACACGAAAGTGTTGCGCCGAAGTGGGATGTATGCAGTGGACGGCATACTTTTACTGCGACATCTGAGATGGCTCGGTCATGTGAGCCGTATGGATTCGACGCGAATACCGAAACAACTCTTATACGGTCAGCTGAGTATAGGGCAGCGGCATGCTTGGAAACCCAAGTTACGTTACCAGGACATGATTAAAGTGAGCCTCACACGTTCTAATCTTGATTGCAGATCATGGGAATCGAAGGCGGATGATCGGCGTGCTTCTCGCGATCTAATCACGAAGGCAGTTGCTGAATTGCTGGAGAAAGCCCTCATGCATGCAGAGAAGAAGCTGCAGTTGCGGAAGCGGCAAGCACCAATGAATTGTACTCCATCGACATCGAGCGCATTTTGCTGTAGAACATGCGGTCGCGAGTGCCTTAGTCAGGCAGGCCTAGTGAGCCATGAGAGGTCACTCGGGACCACTGCCGAAGCGACGACGGGTCCCGCAGTGAACGTAGGCAGAACCAGCGCAGCGTTTGTAGGCACGCTGAATTCGATTTACTAACCGCGTGCTTGCATGCTAAGTCTCTTTATTTCAGGTAGTGGGTTTACAGTTTGTGCCTTATTGCTTTCTTTCTCATATAAATGTCTACCAGTACTCTATTCCATTAATTTGCACACATCGCTTCAGCCAATTGTATTCGATTTCCGTAGCATACTTGTGTTCGTGGCATTCCGTGAACTATACTTTCTGACCTCGTGCACTTCGCAAGGATTTGTTTGTAAACAACTTATTACATAAGCTATTTAATTAAGGTTTATATCACCGTTTCCTTATGCATTAATCGAGTTTTTCTCTTTTTCTTTCTCTTTCTCTCTAACTCGAGTGTTTGGCTGTTGTCTGATATCCCCGGTGTGGATGCGCTTGAAGTGCATGTTGACAACGTTCCTACCTGTCTATTACCCACTACCTCGTCCATACTGGCTCCAGGAGACTGTTGTTCGTTGCTGGAGGGGAGAGGGTGCATGGTCCTTGTGGACGTGCTAGGCTCGAAGAGTGGTTCCATGCAGTCAGTGTGGAGCGGACTACGGTCCAGCCACCGCCTTGTGTGCGCTTGATTCCCAAATACATTGTGCTTATGTTTGCCTGTGAAGGAGTGTGGGCCGGCTCCGTTGATGAAACGTGGTTCCCATCCGCATGCCTCCCGGTCTTATTCCTTCGGGTTTACACTGGATATGGGGTATGTGGTTGGAGCTGTGGGTGGTGCAGCGCAAGCCATCCATGGTTCCTCTGTAGGCGCAGGCGTCCTGTGGCTTGCCACAGTGACAGGCAAATCCGAAACCGGATGCCGCTAACCATATATATATATATATATATATATATATATATATATATATTTGCTTGCTGCATCCGGCTTTGGATTTGCCTGTCACTGTGGCCAGCCACAGGACGCCTGCTCCTACCGAGGGATCATGGATGGCCAGCGCTGCACCACCCACAGCACCACCCTCACCCAACATATGCAGTGTAAACCAGAAGGAATAAGACCGGGAGGCATGGCGATGGTAGCCAAGATTTATCAACGGAGCCGGCCCACACTCCTTCACAGGCAAACACAAGCACGCTGTATTATGGAATCAAACGCATACAGTGCGGTGGCTCGGCCATAGTCCGATATAACTGAGTGGATGGAACCAATCTTTGATCCTAGCACGGCCACAAAGACCGTGCACCCTATCCCCTCCAGCAATCGCCAACTGTCTCCTGGAGCCAGTGTGGACGAGGTAGTGAGTAGTAGAGGGGTAGTCACCTTGTCAACATGCACATCAAGCGCAGCCACACCGGGGATAATAATCAACAGCCAATGACTTGAGAGAAAGATAAAAAAGAAACGAAATCGAGTAACTTATAAGGAACCGGCGACTTAAATCTTAAATTAATAAGCAAATAAAATAAGTTGTTTACAAAAGTATCCGAGCAAAACTCAAGAGGACTGAAAGCATATTTTATGGAAATGCTACAAACACTAAAATGTTATCGAAATAACTACAATTGGCTTAAGCTACGTGTGCAGCCTTATATAAGAGAGTACTTGTAAACAATTATAGGGGAAAGAAAAGCATTAGGACAAAAATGAAAACCCACCACCTGAAATATATAGACTTAGCATGCAAGCACGCGGTTGGTAATCAAATGCAGCGTACCTACAAACGCTTCGCTGGGTCTGCCTACGGTCACTGCAGGACCCGTCGTTGCTTCGGTAGTGGTCCCGACTGGCCTCGGTCATAGCGCACTAGACCTGACCGCATTTGCTGCAGCACCATACGCCGGATGTTGATGGAGTACAACCCATCGGTGCTTGCCAGTCGCGCACTTGCCGCTTCTTCTCTGCATGTATGAGGTCTTTCTCCCGCACTTCGGCAACTGCCTTCGTGATTACATCGCGCCATGCACGCCGATTAACTGCCATCGATTCCCATGACCTGCGATCAAGATTAGAACGTGAGAGGCTCATTTCGATCATGTCCTGGTAACGTAACTTTGGTTTCCTCACATGCCGCTTCCCATATTTAGCTGACCGTATAAGAGTTGTTTCGGTATCCGCGTCTAATCCATACTCCACACATGACCGAGCCACTTCAGGAGTCTCAGAAAAAGTATGCAGGCCACTGCATAAATTCCATCTCGAAGCAACACTTCTGTGTCAGCAACTCTGTCGCCCCATCCGATGCACAAAATTCGATGCAAACACAGTTGATGGAACCGTTCGAGGTATCGCACATCCCGACGGTACATCATCCACGTTTCGCTGCCGTATAGAAGAACGGACAGCACCATGGATTTGTACATCAGCAGCTTCGTGCCAATGGTAAGCTGATGGTTGTTCCACACGCGGTACTCTAGCTTCCCGAATGCCGCCGCTGCTTTCGACACGAGAATACGTAGCTCACTGTGTATCTGCTGATCAGTGGACATAAAACTCCCAAGGTAGCAGAAGCGGAAGGTGGTTTGCAATAACTCGGCATCAATGCTGCTTCGCGACAGTGCTGAAGATTGCACCTCCGGTGAAGACTGAAAGAGACAGACAGTTTTGCTTAGGTTGATGGTGAGCCGGAATTTGACCGCTGTCGAAGCCAGAGCAACAGTCATGTGCTGCAACTCATCCGCGTCGTGTACAAAAGCACACAGTCGTCAGAAAACAGCAAGCTACGGATAGTTGTCTCACAGACTAGAGTTCTCGCACCGAAACGACGGATGTTCTGCAACCCACCCTCAATACGGTGCTCCACACGAACACCGCAAGCACAAGCCGCATCAAAAGCACAAGACATCATTGCATGAAGATATATATTAAACAGGACAGGAGCTAAGCCACAGCCTTGCTTCACACCAGAGACAACTGCAAAGTCATCCGAGGTCTCTCCACTCAGCTGCACCCTCGCTCACATAAGAATGTGCCGACATTCAATTAAACCAACCAACCTTACCCAACACCAGCCACAATGCCTCGCGGTTCACCGTATCAAATGCCTTGGTGAAATCAACAAAAAGCGAGTACAAATGCTGTTGTCGTTCTCTGCACTTCTCCTGCAACTGACGAGCCGCAAACACCATATCTATAGTGCTGCGACCTGAGCGGAATCCACACTGCTCTTCCGCCAATTTAGGTTCCACAACCTGACTGACAAGGAGGATGAGCAGGATTCGCCCAATCACCTTGCCTACACAACTCAGCAAGTTGATGCCACGATAATCCGTGCAACATTGCTTGCTCCCTTTGCCCTTGTACAGTGTAGCACTTGGGCATCCTTCAGCTCAGCAGGCACCTCCTCCTCAAACCATGCACCTTGCACCAAGAGGTGCAGCACAGTCACCACCGAGGGTCCGCCGTGTCTCAATATTTCAGACGGGATCCCTTCGGCCCCAGCACACTTGCCGTTTCGCGGCTGAGCAAGTGCTCTCTGCATCTCATCCAGTGTCGGCGTGTCTGCCAGACTCGTCTTCACATCGTGCTGCTTGAGGCCGCTCAATGTAGGCCAGTCAATCTCTGAATGCTTGTTCAGGAGACAGTCAAAGTGCTTCCGCCAGATCTGCATTATATCTGCAGTCTGTGTGCAAGTACCGCCTGAACTACCATCGAGCAGCGTCCTCAGCAGCTCCAAACTCGGTCCACACACCGCCTTCAAGGAGTCAAAGAATTCCTTGTGTTGGCGGCGTTCAGCGTAGCGTTCCATCTGATTCGCTTTCTCCATCTACCATGCATTTTTTATGCGACAGAACTCTCGGTTCATTCGCCGTCGAAGTTTGCGAAACTGACTCTTCTTCCCCAAGTCACTGGGGTCTGCGACATGTGCAGGAAATGCTGCATTCTTCTCAGACTCCATCGTCGTCAGCAAACCAATCAGGCCGCTTACAGTTTGCGCACCCGATGGTCTCTTCGGCAGCAGCTGTCACCTGGTCGCGAATGTGGTGCCACAGGTCGCCCACTGTGGCTATGCAGTCCACATCACACAGACGCGCAGCCATTGTCTTCTTCAGCTCAGTACGTTTCGCCACAGTACCGAGGGAGAGAATGTTAAATTTACGCCGATTCACGGCGGGAGTACAATGCATAGATTTACGACAATATATGTACAGTTTGGTGCGCATAAATTTGTGATCGGTGCCACACTCAGCTTCACGCAGTACACGTGTCATGCGCACTTCACGCACATCACGCTGACGTACAATAACATAGTGGAGCAGGTGAACGTGACCACTCCGTGGGTGCGTCCAATTTGCCATCACACCCACTCAGTGCAAACCGTATGTTCGTGCTCGTCACGCCGTGAGTGGCACACAGTGAGAGAAGCCTGTCACCGTTCCCATTCGCTGAACCGATGCCATGCAGACAGTTGTCATCTGTCCACACTGATGCATCACGCCCAACGTGCGCGTTGAAATTATATAGCAGAAATAGTCGTCGTTCCTCGGCATAAACTGTATCACGGATGATAACTAGGTGTAGAAGTGATCATAAATATCATCTTGATAACGCACACTAATTGTTTATAAAAGGGGCAAACTTACCTCTTCCGTGTCTTAGGAAAACAGTTATCAGTCGCTTGTTGATGCCAGTTTTTTCACCCACCAGCTTGCCATGGAGGCGATCGCATATTGAAATCCGACCCCATGATCACCTGGTGCTGAGGCGGCGATGCCCACCCAGTTGAATGTGTAGCCAGCACCTGCTTCACGCAACTTACTTTGCTCAGCGAATGGGATTTGGATAAGCGTCGCAATATTGAGGTTGTAGCGCGCCAGGTCCATTGTGACCAGTGCAGTGCGTCGCTCGGGGCGCTCACTGGAGTTCCGGTCCAGTAGTGTCCGAACGCTCCAGACCCCGAAGCTCAGTGCTTTGCGCGCAGGCACACGATTGCATTGGTGGACAGTCGCACGCGTGGTGATAGTTGAGCCTCGAAGGTTTGCTTGAGAGACTCCACCTGGAGCCTTTAGCTCGATAGTCGTACCCACAAGACATTGGGTAGGTCGGAGATTTGCTTGAGGGATTTACCCAAAGATTTGACTTATTAGCGTGACCGACAAGGCAGTTTGGAGCATATTCAGCCCGTGAATGTGATTGCAGGGACAGATTGGGATCTGCTTGAGGCCCGTTACACGGAATCTTTGTGTTTTGCCACCGTATTTTGATTATATATATCATTATGGATAATAAGAATATATCGTGATTAAATGCAGGTGATATTCTCCTTAATGTTTGCAGATAGCGTCCAATCTGCTGCTTCTATCTTGGTTGTGACCCAAAACGCATTGTTTCTGTGCACTGTCAAACGGCTGCTGTTATCTGGATTTAAGGCATCTCATGACCAATTGGTATGTGATTTCTATCAAACATGAACGGATGTCAGTGGCTCCTCATTTGTTGCACTCCTCGATTCCAGATCATTCCTGCAGTATAGCTTCCTCCCATCGCTCTGTATTGATACGTCGTGAACACTACTCGCCAGTTTGGACCCTTCTAACTTGTAAACAATCACGCGTTATCTTATCTGCTCGTTTAACCAATGCTGCAACACTAGTTTGCAATCTACTCCATATTCGACCCGGTGAACGACTGCCTGACTCAATAGAATAATAATAGGTGCAGGAGAAGACAGAACCGTCATCTGCTTGTAGTGACTAATGGCTAGTCACTGATGGCCGATTGAAATTGTGTAAGTAGTTATCGATACGTTTTGTTGCAGATGATTTTGTTATTAAGCTTGTTTTGTGACTGGTCAATGACCCAGTCCTCGTAATAATATTAACGTCCCCCCGTAAAATGACACTTCACACTTTTGGGGGTAATTACCCCCAAGTTGGGAAGCCTGGTCTACGCGAACAGATGTGATGGCTCAGGTCATTGAATGTATATTATTTGTATTACTACAGTCTAAAATGTTCTCCCTGCAAGTATACGAGTCTACTTCACATGACAACGTGGCTCTTCCTGTGACAAATGTCCGATCCTTCATTGATAATGAATCAGTGTAAGAGATGCTGTTTACCAAGAGAATGGAAACTCATACAAAGAACCAGTCTATATTTGAAGTAGGTAATAACTACCTAACTGAAAACTCCATTCCAATGTAGAACATAGTTGCATGTACAACAGATGTTGCTGCCGCAATTGTCGAAAGTTGAAAAGAATTTATTGTACATGTGAAACATATTATCCCCTTTGTTCAAACAATTCACCGTGATTCATCGAGAGCACCTAGTGACTAAGAACTTGTGAGGTGAGCTTAAGCAATCCACTACAAATGTAACAATAGTAGCCACTGCCATCCAATCGCACGCCGTACAACGTCGTCCTTTACAGCATTAGTGAGAGAACAGTGCAGATTTCCAGGTTCTACTGTTGCATACAGAAGGTAGATGCTTCTTCGTTGTGTTGCACTCTAGGTCACCATCATCACTGTTCTTCCTGGAACTGATTAAAAAGATAAACTTTAACAACTGAGCTAGACGCGTTTTATCTGGCCGACCTTTTGAAAAAGTCAAATACTTAATTAAAACTCTTCAAGGCAAGTTGAGCATTCGCATCTGGAACAAAGAAGCCAGTATCGCTTTTCTTAAGCAGCTGGATCTGTACGCCCAGCACATCGGAAGTCAGGAATTCTTACAGTTACCAATTCTCGCAACAATCGCGGAAAATTTGAAGGATGAAGACTCGATGGTTTATGCCAGTCACTTATAACAAATCCGGAAAGAAATGAAAAACAGGTTTCATGACTTGATTGATATGGAAATCCTGATTTGGATTTTATATCCGTTTGAATTACAGCTCTGCGATGTTGGAGTTAGAATCCAGAAAGATCTCCAAGCTTCAAATTGACACACTAGCAAGATCCACAATGCACTCAAAAGAAACGTGGTTTTTGGATAAAGTCTGATGCCCCTAACAGATATCACAGACTGTAGGAAATGGCTGAAATATATTTCCTTTCTTTTTCATCCACAAACTTGGTTGAATCTTGATTCAGCAAGTGACCTCCGTAACCAAGTTTATAAAGGGATTAGACATTACAACAAGAGGAGGTCATAGCGTCTCGACGTCAAGTCTGGGGCCGGACATCGGACTCAATTATCGCAATTATATTCCTTCAAACATATTGTTACGCAGTTGATACGCATCTAACTAGATGACTTTGGCTTAAAAGCAAAAATGAGTAAATACAATTCCAAGTATTAACGATGTCCTTCGTTTAATTACAAACGTGTGGCTTGATGCTACTGCACAATGCAAGCTATTTTGAGGCTGGGAGACTGTAAAATTTAAATAAGGTTTATAAGTGAAATAGCGGTGATCCCAACCTTAATAATTTAACCATCAAAGTACAGGATACCAATATGACCGCCGAAAATCACAGACGTATATATTAGGCATTGCGGATTGTTGCAATTGTGCTGAACAAGGGTGGTGGCTATGAGAAATAGAAAGGTTTAATATGGGGCCTAGGCTGAGTAAATCTTGAGAATGCCTGTAATAGACGAAAGATTTGTATGCGTGCTGCTGTTGACCAGTGGCCGTCTGAACGCATGGAGAGATCGCTCAATCATATTGTTCGTGTGGTACCATAGTGGTGACAAATTGTTGCAAATTCCTCTGAAGTAAGTTGCATCGCTTTGACTGACAAAATAGAGGTCCGGGCATAGTTTCCGTTGTGTTCGCTATTGTGTGGACTTCTGGCTAATTTGTGTGAGCTTCACTCACACTGAGATACGAACTGCACCGAAGTCACTGAATGGAGTGCGCCTTGTATGTCCGCACAATGGTGGTCATCACTTTGTCCCATGTCACTAAATGTGTGAATGAATGAATAAATGAATACGATGGACTATGATGTCTCAGCAATCGCCGGGACTGGTCTAGTTCCACGGATGTTCCGTAGCGACTTCTCCTGTGATGCATGGTCCAATGTGTTGATCCAAAGTGATGAAGCAGTGTTGAGTACTTGGACTCGAAAGATGGTTGTTGAGTACTGCGTCCATCTCTTCACCACAACACGAGGAAGCCCAAATTATCGGTAGCCCTAACGTCCGTTCACATGTCGGTACATTTCGGTTTGCAAGATGGATTATATTGCACTTCATTCCATGTGACATGGTGGTGATTTTTTGTATTATATACGTGGTACAGAAGTTAGGCCATCGGAATCATAGTGGAATAAGAAGACAGTACGGATGGAAAAGGAAAAATACAGGCAACAACAACTTTTTGGTCGGGTTACCAATCATTATTTTTGTATATTTCCAGTATCATCTTAGGGGAAGATATGGGTTGCCGAAACACACCGGCGCACACATGCACCACTGACGTTGGTCTTGAGTCATTGCTTTCTTAATCTTTAACCAACAGGTATCTGCACCTCTCTGTTCTCAACCAGGCAGCCGACAGCAACCGGCTGAGGCCAACTATTTCATCAGGTTTATATATTGCGAGCCAAGCTTTATCTAATTGTTTCGAGTATGTTATGTCAATCTAAAACAGAACTATTTTATTTCCCGTTTAAGTAGACAGAAACCGAAGAGCTACTTTCCATGGACAGTGTGAAGCAGCTCAGATAACGTTGCATTTAGGTTGCTTGTTGGTAAAAACTTAGTGGTGCATTCGAGATAACATCTAAGCGTCTTTCATCGCAGTGTCCTTCTGATAAGGGCTGGTCTATGAGAACAAACTGATATAGGAATGTCGGTCGGTCTATGGATGATGCGATTCTACTATATCGGGATGGTTTGTAATTACAGGTGAGTTACTGAGTTACTGGTTACCTAACGGTCAGGTGAGCTACTGCCCTGAAAGCATACTTGTGTGTTGCATGTCTTGAGCAACGTGTTAATTACAAATCGCATGGAAGTGTTGCGTTAACTTATTTTCTTTGGAATCAACAACGGCAGCAAAGCGGACACCGAATAACGATGCTAGGCGTCTATCTATTGAATTTACCGCATGGCTACACTCTATCCGTGATCTTACCAACTACGTAGTTAGTATTTCCATTCTCGTCATACATTCCTGTACCGAGGCTATTCCGAACCAACCCGACCAGCCTTAATCAATATCCATCACCCGTTGCATCAATCTTGATGGACCGTGTAAAAAGTCGGTCCTTCAGGGACAAAACGTATATTCTGCTAACAAAAGGACAAGGCGAAAACTCAGGCAGAGGGCGAGTGAAACATACCGGTATATACAGCTAGTTGGATCCATAATTAACGACCTTTGTGAATGCATGACAATTTTCCTTTGATTCAGCCAAACAAACTCACTCCAATGCGTCCAACATTTGGCCAATCAGCTTGCATGCGAGAAACGTGTGAACGTCCAATCAGCTGCCGCCTTTCCTTGCGGCAGCCTAACGGCTTCCTTGCTGGGCTGGCACCGCCGGTGCAGCGAATCTTCAGCCGGAGGACAAGAACGTTGATACCAACTGCGTCAAATCTGCTAACACCTGAAGTATCACCAGCGATCTCGATACACGAGCGGCTACGAAACAGAATGCTTAGGCAAAAGAAATACTACGATCGCGGGGCGAGAAAACTCCAACCTCTAGCAGTGGGAGAAGAAGTGTGGATGCAACCAGTGCCAGGATAAGAGGGACACTGGAGGAAGGGAGTTATTCAGAGTCGCAAGGGAGAGAGAAGCTACGAAGTGGAGGTTGGGGGCACTACAATTAAGCGGAACCAAGTACAGGTCCGGAAAACAGGTTATACGCGTCTTACCCAGATGGAAAACCGACAACAGCAGCCAAGACAGATACGCGTCATCCCTGCAGAAGGAAGGAAACTCACACGCAGCGGAAAGCAGTACGGGATATACTGCGGCGCAATCCTAACAAAACAAAAGGAAAAGGATGTAACGGGGTTTAGGAAACCAGTCCAGTATGCTCGACCTTACCACCTAAGCGCAGGTTACCGGAGTCAGCGGATCAGTCTGATCGAGAGAACGCGTGAACCCACCGGGAGACACAGCGATGGCTGGACAGCGAATCACGTGTGGCACACGTATCCAGAAACCGACAAACCGGATTGGACAATAGAACATAGAGGGCGCACTGGCAACTCGAGAATCGCTATTAACGGCAAGTTTCAGAGTGCAAAGCCAAATATGAGTGGTCCAAAGAAATACGGCCAATCAGATGCCAAGCACGAAAGACGTGATCATTGCGCGAGACAGGAAGACAGCAACCGAAGAGGAATATCATAACCCAATGAAATAAAAAGGGAACGCAACCAATGAGGTGAGCCGAAAAACAGGAGACCCACTGAGAAGGCTCGAATATTAACAGTGTTTATTTCCTGTAAATAGGCTACACTATACTGAATACACGAGTGTTTTCCGCCTGCCGCCATCGTGACTTTTTGATCGTGTCCGTGTCACTTAACAACTATGTGCTCGAAAGCGGCGTTTTCAAAGAAGCTTTCAAATGTTTATACGGTGTTAGCTCCTTTAAAATATCAGGTTCACCTTCAAACCATGGTCTATGGGTCTGTGATTCTAGACATAAGTCTTCTTTCCTCCACGGTACAAATCTGGTATCCTTTTGAGGTTTTCTTAATACACAAACATTGGAGCAAATTTCCCTTGTAATTTTTATACCGCCATTTTCTGTTTCCCGTGTGCATGGTTCATCATCCATGGTGACGCCAATTACGTAACTTCCTCGCTGGCAGATCACCAATAGATCAAAGCATTCTGAATCACTTAATTGATACAATTTTCGTCAGAAATTTTTCCATCATATGAAGGTGTAATCTAAACGTTGGCTTCGAGGAAACCGTCCGCTTCCTTTTGCAGGCTGATGACATGTTATGCAGAATAAATTTCGTTTTCCGTAGATGAAAAATGATGCCACCAGGTAAATTATAGACTACATGCATTTCTAGCCATGACAGTGAAATTGTAAAGCAGAAAGAATATTACTCCAATGCAGTGTTTCAGGCTGTAATAGTATTTGCCCAATATATCAGAACATTTATAGCAAAATGTGCAAATTTTCGTATCATGTTAATACTAACTATTATTGTTGGGGTCCTTTAAAAAGGAGAGATGGTTGCAGCTCATGCATACCATAAATATCGCACATTTTATGTCATTTCGTGTGATAATGCCTTCTGGATATTGTTGAACACAAATATGGCAAACATTCAGTGATTTTCAATGAATCATTACTTAACGGACACTTAGCTTTTTGGATGTTACACTTTATTGGCAGTATGTGATCATCCATGAAATAAAAAATCTTTTTCCGAAAATAAACTGATGCTAAAAAGATTTCAAAAATAATGAATAAAGTTTGCAGCTAAAGCAACTGTGAATAATGCATTAATTTAAAACCTTCAATCACATGTTACGAATGCAATTTATAAAGGATGCCAGCAGAAGTAGTAATAATAAGCCTTTTCCTGGGAACAATGCCACAATATTACCTTCTGTTGCGCTCTCTCAGATGCTTCAGGATAATATGTTTTGTGTATACATTTTCTCTTTAAGTGTCACAGATTCGAAATAATTCTGCGTTGTGGCTATTATGTGTGTACTTGCTTGATATCCTGAAGGCGCCAACGTTCCATTTCTTCAGCGACATCACTCTGTCAAAGTTGGTGTACTGCGCAGTCCAAGAGCTTTGTCCGCCTCATTTCTGCTACAGGAAACCTAATTGCTCCGGATCACATCTGCGTCCAATAAAAATAGTTGGTTCTGCAACTAACATTTGCATACGCTGTGAAGATTCGCAGGCGTGATGTCAACAGTTATAACACGTGCACAGCATGCTTTTCGATTTGCAAAGTATGACGTAGTCGTTAGCAGAAATTAATAAATGTCATTAGTGAGTCTTTTCGAAGTACATATTGTGTGCATGGATTGCGACGCGCAATTACACTGTAGACCGCGATTCACATTCAATTGAACGTTATTCGATAAAATCATTGAGCTAAACACTGCTCATCGTGTCCCTTTAGCGAAAAGAATAGTGGCTTCTGCTGATATGGCATTGGTCTTAGGTTCGAAGCCTGCAATCACTATATAATTTGATCAAATGTGTTTGAAAAGCATTGTTATGGGCAGTGTTTTCCGGCGAATGACGTGCAGATTCCAATAAAAACAATTCTGTTTGATTTAGGTGCTTTCGCAATGGACTTTGTTCTAAGTTCTCTATAAAAATATCTGCCAACATGCGATTAATCGATCAATGCGACGGTGTATCGCACTGTTAAATGTAAAGCAAGCCATGAGGTGAAACGAATGATATCATTCTGTGCAACATTTTTAAAATTTTGCGTACGTATGCAGCAATGGTGTCAGTTCATATGCTTATTCTACGTCTTTAGGCAGCGGAAATATTGTAAACCTTGCTTGGGCATCGATTTTTCCATCTTTTGTCGGAAAGGTTTATGTTGTTGTTTTAATGGTAAGTGCCAAGTTTCTCCCACGCATTAACTGCATAACGAATTCCTTAACTGCCTCAGAGGTTTCACCAAACGCTGAGCCAGAAATTCTAAGATATCATACCCATCTCCTTTATAGGACACATTAGATCGTACTCTGAATGAACTTAAGGTAGGATATCTCATCTTGAAAATCGTCCAGTTGAATGCCTCTGCTTTTAACTTCTTTGTTCTTGATAGGCGTTATCTGCTTTAGGCAGCCGGTCAACTGTCTAACTCTTAGTTGTTATCCATTCCCTTCATATTTTATCGAATCTTATCTTCACCGCTAGGGATGTGTTTCATTTTATCGATTTGTTAACCAAATACCTACACTACCGAGTGTCAAAGGAAGAACGAGTTTAGGACAACGACATAGAGATTCCTATGCACCAGTTAAAAATCCATCTTAAACAGAGGTGAGCAACACTGGCGTTTTTTGTACTATTTGTTAGCTATCACACATTATTTTGCCATCCATATGGCGCTACCTTTTAGTAGGGCCATGCGACGGGACAAGCAATGGGTTGCTTGTTTCATGCTAAATTTCATAAACATTCTGTAGAGCTTTTACTCGGCCAACTAAATGCGTGTGTGTGTGTGTATGATGGCAACCTATAACTCGTCTGTTCATGCTAATGTTTCGTTTATTAAAATCATAGCATACAGCCTTAAAACAAGAAGCCTTGAACGAAGCTGTTTGCCGACCAATCATAGTTAAAGGTATGCGATATAACTTTGTACCACAAACGCTACAACATCTCACTGCTGTTGAAAAGAGCCAGTATGACAACCATTGAAGATGCCTTATGAATTATGTGCCGCTGCATTGCTTTCGTTGACAGTTAAAATGTTTCCGACATGTTTCTAAAACATCGTGGATACACGAAATCACAAATTAGGAAATTGGTCTCAGAAATCTCAAATTACCGCAGGTAATTGTACTTGTAGTATAAAAATTGATCAACCACTGGGAATCGACCCTATGCAACAAATGTAATACCTTGCATTAAGTCAGCTGATACCATAAAACATCTTCCATGGTGCCTACTTGAGTTTTACTCTCGAACAGGAATTCACCAACTTTAACACGGCGGGCCGAATTACCAACAAAATGTGATGTGGAGCCGGGTTAGAATGCACTAAAATACTCGCAGGCCAAAACTCCGACTTTGAAAGCAAAACAAATAAACTAAGTTCCGCAGTAACTTTTAAGCGTGGATGAGGGTCGTTCAATGTACATCTGTACAAAAAGCAATCAACGTATTTATTAACTCAAATAATCAGCAATGGCATGAGCAAATGGATAGTTACCCCGGAGATTTAGTTCGAGCATCCGGATGGACTTATGTTATTGAGATATGAGTTTCAAAATATTAACAATATTTGTTTTAATAGTGTTGATTCCAATCAGTCGAACTGCCGTGACATATTCATAAGTTAGTATTGTTGGATGAGTCAATTTCGCACAGCTAAATTTCGAGATGCTTTACTTCCTGATGCTTTCCTGGCGACAAACTTCTTTCGTTCTAGCAATTTAACATCTGGAGTACAGCGGTAAAACACGTTTTCCTTTCCTGTGCCTCTGTTTCGACCAGTCAACTGCTGACAACCCAACTATCTTTAAATGTGGTTCATCCAGGTTGCAGTCAAATGGCTACTAGGATAGAAATAATTCTGCGCACAATTCGGTCGAGCTCTAAATGCTCAATAATAAACGCCCCTCCAGGTCACGAATATTTTTCACGGGAAACCGAGAGAGACATCTATATACTCGTAAGGCTAAACTATTTAAACGGTGAGAACGAGGAAATTTTTCTCCTTACAGTTGTCATGCAAACAATGGCAGCTTTATCCGAAATCATTTGACAGCTCTTCAGTAATTACAGGTAAGGTCTTCCTTCTCTTGCTGTTTCTAGCTCTGTTCATTCATCTGCAATTCGACGTCAACCCGATATTTTAATTTTGATGGCCAGATGGGAACCGATGTTTGTGTATGTGAAGAATGCATCCACTTCGTTTCGGAGCTTGAAAAGCGAGAGCGAACTTACCGCAGTTGGGCCACCTTACTGATGTGTAATAAGGTTAATTACAAAATTCTGTACCAATATCCTTCAGAAAGACTATCTGACGCTGACCGAGCGAATGTCCTCGAATAAGGTTAACGATTTAATCGACTAGTTTTCTGTGCACAATAAAAATCCAGTTTTTCTCTCACAGATTGCGAGTTGAGGTAGGATACGGTGTACTAGCAGAACGACCCGGATGTGCAAACCATCCAACCGAATCCTGATCAACACTATTAAACCTTTCCTTACTCTAGTCCTACTTCTCCCTCCATCAACGACAACACCACATAGCCGGTTTCACTGGATGTTTTAGCCTTGGGAAGTTTTGTGCGCTTCCATGCATCTTTAGTCCCTTCATTTCTCGATTAAAACCCACTGGGTATATTCAAACCCTATGCACCACGCCGGCATAGACTCGAAGCACATTTATCACTTACCCGTCATCTACCACTGTCTGTTAACCGGCTCCTGGTACTCGCATACACGGAGTCACACTTTTACCTCAAGTTTATCCTCTCTGTTAGTCATACTTTAATCGTACTCGATGAAGTAATAGCCTACAAATAACGATATGTGTAAACAGTGTGTAAGTCAGCCAACCGGAATTATCTATTGACCATCCTTTACGAAGGAAGTGTCCACATACGCAAGTAAGACGGAAGATTCAATCGAAAGTTTGCTCATCTAATAATTTAATCTTACCGGAAACAATACAATCTGGTAAAATTTCGAAGGAAGACTATCGCGATAACAGTTAATCGGTACCATTAATCGAAGTCTTATATCTTACAATCTCCAGATTATCACACACATTCTTTAATCTGGACCGAGTTTAACTATGAAGTCTATGAAATCTCTGGAATTATCCCGCGTTACGTTGGCGCATATTAATGTCACCTCACTCTTGGGCCGTAGGAATGAAGGGATTTTCAATCATTTACATTTATTGTATCACCCAACACTTTATCGTGGCTAGGAGTTCCAATTGCACTGCGTTGCTCTACAGGGCAAACAATATGCCCCTCTCCAGTGGGAAGCATATTGCTGCATCTCGCGATGTTCCTTTGCAATTCTGTTGAACAAAGCATCGGTTCACAGTACTCAACTTCTCATAGTCCTGATTTCTAACCGAAGCAATCAAACCATTGGTACTCAAAACGAGTTGATAATTATTTTTGGTGAATTTATGGTGCATAATCCCCAAAGCTTAGCCATTGAAAATGCATAATTGCATTCCTATTTTTTCTAGATGCAAGCCTGTAGGAGTAGTAAACACTAGTCCGAGAAGGTGTGCGAAATTAAGCGCTGACATCTGAAGGCAATTGGAGTCGATCACAGTGGAATGTATTCTATGGGCTACAAGAAGACGCGGGCGAATGAAGCGAGACAAGAGCAACACGTTAGCGCGGGAACTTACAGGACGGTCAAGTGTCGAGCCGGATGTAGGCCAAGATGCTCATAATGTAAGGGAGAAAAAAACAAGAAAGAATAGTGTACAATTGGTCATAATCGAATGTGTACACAATGATAATGGTTATCTTTTGGAGCGTTACAAGCCAACGACCTGGCTTTTAATACTAATGTTGGGGAACTGAAGTATGCGACTTGCAGTAATTTGAGTTCACCTCCCATGTTTGGTTCGTAATGAAAGTGAACTTGCAGCTCAATGACTCATGGACCAGTTTCGTCAAGTCTCAGGCTATAGACTAGCAAGCTTGCCAATTAACCAAAAGAAAATGAAACACGAAACCATCCATTGCTCCCAAAACGGCACGCATGTCTATACCACAGTTTAAATTCGAACGACCATTAATTACTACTTTGACTTACATAAGTACTGTACAATTTTTACCTGCATGCTTCTAAGTTTATCATCGAGCTTCGCATAGTCAAGACTAAAAGTGGCATTTTATTTATTTTGTTATTTTGTAGAATATTACGTCGCCTTGGTTTCTGAGCATGACTACTCGTAACCTTTGATTGCGACGGCAATAGCAAAGTTTCGTCTTACTCGATAAGCTAAGCGTAGTATACTTTCCACAACAAAAGCAAAGCGATTAAATTGTGAAGCCCCAAAAAATGAATCCCTTCCTTTTCAAACGATAAGTTTATTACAAAGCCTAAGGATAAATTGCTCTATTTGAAATCACTTGTTGGTGAGATGAAAGAATAATTGGCAATATCGGAACCTCACTAACCATCCTCTTATTTCAACTGATTGCATTGGTACCCCAGATGAAATAATTGATCTTGTTCGCATAGAAAAAGCTAAGCAGCTGATTACTTCTGTTGCTTCCGAAATGTACAAACAATTACGTAGACTAAAAATTATGGTTGTTTGTAATTTTCTTGGCCGTTAATGTCTGGATAAATTAAAGTTGTTACCCGAGCATTTCCAAGGTTATGGCGAACAAGCCGCGGATTGGTTCTTGTAATGCAGAGCTTTCCAATCCCAACGTACACAGAGTACTGATATTTCCATTAAAACACAATGAATACCCCTCCGAATTCCGGTAATCGGCAAAGTGCCGAACAACGAAAAAGCTGACTTGTGTCACTTCTAATTAACTGCCACATGTCCCAACGATGATGTACCTAACTGGATACTAGGTGCATCGAGTTAGACATTGGCAATTCATCTGTATTGAAAATAAGTTCGAATGCTATCCTTTTTCTACGAAAAGACTTTTAGTGCAACGTACAGACACACCGGTTTCTGCTACTTCTGACAGTAGTACTCCCATAAACTGAATTATTTATGCATACAGATTAAAGGAAAGCCTAAGCGCTTGGAACAGTGGAGGAAAACAAGACGTTGGCTTAACCACAATCTAGTCTCAACCAAAATATCATGTATAACGGTAGACAATCTGTTATAACAAATGGTTTACTGCCGCAAAGGATGACAGTTAATCCAGAGACACATGTCCTCCAAAGCTGTGTAGCTAAAAATTACACGATTGAACCAAACTTTCTTATCGAACAGCCTTCTAGAACTAATAGAGAAAACAACAAATAAAACAACAAAACAACAACAAAAAGAACAACAACAACAACTGTCTCGTGGCTACGCCTAGTTCTCATGCGACACTCCACAACACTCCACAGAATTGTACAGATAACGGGTGGATATCCGCAAAAAGCACTCCATGAATTCCTATTGCGCTCTATGTGCATTCAAGCTCCCTCACGATTATTTTCAACAACCCGTCTTTTGCACTGGCGGGAATGGACTTGCACCCATTTTCACCCCAAATACATCGGGCGGTAGTCAACTGTTTGATTCTACTCTTTCACCCAATTGTTCAGATGACAACGCTAGTTCAGTGTCAACCCAGCGGCAGTCTATGCATGATGCATCAGCTCACGTCGTGCTCCCAGATCTCTCGACATCCACACATGACACCATGTCACCTAACGCAAAGTTATTAATGACTAATTGGAGCGCACCACTCTCATAATTACCTGTCGTATGTACTATTCTCGAACATGGACACACAAAACATTATCCAACAGACAGCGACAATTCTCTGCCACTTAGTACATAATTAACTTATTCGGCAAAATGCAGATTCATAAGCAGCAAAATATACCTTTTAAATACGCTTACACGTTTCATAAACCGAAAAGTAATACTCGTCATTAAAACAATTTCTTCCTCCAATACATCTGAGTTTACTCTATTGATTCCAAACCCGAAACGCAACATTTGCTACTAATCAAACTTGTGCTAAAATATTGAAAGGAGGGTTGACATGTACAAATTGTCAAGACCGGTACCATTCCAATTTCGTCAAAATCTGTAGAACCGACAAATTAAGGAAATGTGCCTGGTTCACTTTGGTTCTGTCCAAAGTACACAACCATTCTACAAGTAAAATGCGTACTAGTGTTAAAAAGTACTACAGCCTACTCGTCGAAACTGAACATCATTTGAATGCGAAAATTGCTTCGTTCGAATCGAAAATAGCCCATCTTGTATCCATCCGTCTCCCACTGTTACTGCCTTCAAAACCATCATCTTCCTCTTCATACACGTTAGCTAGAGGTGGGGAACACCTCAGCTACTGTGCCGCAGCCTACAAAATCAAGGAAAAGGGCTAGGCGTTCAAACGGCCGCGCAGTACTAGATACCTTGGGAACTAGGAACCAGGTCGTCATCGCGACCGATAGAAGCATGACTAGCCCCATGCCCATATCCTCTTATCCGATGTATCGACTGATGCCACATTGGTAACACACACCCTTCTGATTGATCAACGAAATGCGAAGCGATCTAAAGACCGATCCATCCATGCACCCGTTGCTGCTTGGTATAATCGAAGCGGGACCACAGTAGCTTCACCTAGTACAGCCGCAAACCGAGTCAAGGATCTGGTGTAACCTGCACAGATATCCCTAGTGCTATCGATACCATTGCTTCCCACTTCACAGAAGAATAGGCGGAACTATGCGGTCTTGACACTTATATGTAACAACTTTTCCGAGTCCAAAGCAAACTCCTTAAGTGGTACAGAGCTAGATAGTGTAAAGCAATGGAATTTCCTTTGTGATAAAATCGGAGTTCAAGCCAGTCCGACCAATAAACTGCGCATCACTGACGTCCAACCTCAAATCATTATGGAGAGCCCCGGCTAATGAGAGTAACCTTTGGGTCAATACATGGTGTCGAGACGGTGCATGTGTCGGCATAGCGGCTGCGAACTGAAAGCAGTGGAATACGCATTTTTCCGGATGTTTCCTGGAGGGAACGCTAGCGGGACAAAAAGAATTCAAAGGAGCATCAAACGGAGAGTTCTAAAAGAGTTATTTATGTTCATGGCATGTCCGACCTACCGACAACCAGCAACGAGGAAATCCATGTTCAAGACCTGGAAGAATGGCGTTAAATCCGTGAAACTTTCTGTGCAGGCGACGTCATACTTCAGTCGATTACACGGTTACTAGTGTCGCCAACCTACAGGAACAGTGGCCCGAGGATAATGGAACTTTCGGTACAATCACAACAGATGGCTGTGAATTTGATCCGTTGGTGGCAGTTACTACGTAACACATTTCCCTCAGAACTACTACTGAAGACAGCAGTTAGAGCTTCGCAGCCACTCGCTGTTCTCGGAAAAGACACCACCCGCGACTCAATATAACCACAACAGCGATTCAAAAACCTATGCGCTAAGACCCATAGATATCGAGAAGGCTGTCGATGTACTGTATACCGTAGATGCAAGTGAGACCAAAAACAGATTACATTCCTATCTCAATCTGGCAATTCACAAAAATCTATTAGGTGCCGGTCTTTCGTCGGTTGGCACAAATCCACATGATTCATATGTTCCTAGTGAACAGATTCTGATATGCGAGAAGCTTTACAGTATGCACACCACCTCATTACGCTTACTGAGTAAACGTTCCGAAATGCGGCTGATTCAAGGATCCAAATGCTGCGACCTCAGCCCTATAACGGAGACATGGTTACGTCCTGACATAAGTGTCATGATGAGCGCATTGCCAGGCATGCCTATTGTACGGCAAGATCGACCCAGCATAGGAGGAGGGGTATCTAAGTGCTTCCGCAATGACTTCCAATGTGAGCTCATAGAGGATCCAGTCAGCACTGTGCAAGATTCCCTATGGTGCCGTCTACGTTTAATAAGCGACGATAATTGCTTAGTGGCGGTCATGTACCGTCCCCCTTCCTTCACGTCAGAGATGGACTCCCATCTGACATCCGCAGTAAGGAGGGTGATATACAAAACTTACACTCACATTCGCATTACCAGTGATTTCAACATCCACACTCTGGAATCCCAATCAACTCCCGGAGAATGGTTTAATGCCGCTATACAATAGTTCGTCCCCAGTTACCCGCTGTATGGCCAAATCAACACTCTCACCCGATTCCTAGAAAAAAGCCTTTGATACTGGATCGGATTTGCACAAACGAAGAATTGTTGGTCGAGAGGGTGATCGTCGAAATACCATTGGGCCGAATACATTTGCTACGCAGCATGTCCCGTGGAAATTGCCTACGCAACGAGAATGTATATACGCTACGACATATTAGCTCGACTATGTGAGACCACTAACTGGATATTTCTGACAGACGAAGCACCAGCTAACGCATGGGAACATTTCATCATCCATTTTAGCTCTTTGGTTGCCCAACCGTCAACAAGTAAACCTTAAGCCCTAGAAACGTGGTCTCCTTTCTGCGAAGCAGGACACGCAAGGGTATAGCGGTGCGGAACTCAGCCTGGCATATCTACAAATTTTCCCTAAGCACCGAGAACGGAATGGCCTATACCACTCAAAGTAACCACTGTACTCAGCTTGTTCGCGAGGACAGAATAGCGTACCAGTAGAAGTTGGCGGTGCGTATGGCTTCAAAGCACAAACTTCTCTATCAAGACGTCAACCCTCTACGTAAGTTGAAACGGGGAATTCCTTGTGTTCAAACAGCGGACGGACCCAGACGGACACCGAAATGGGCGGCGAATATCCTACGCCTACAATATGCTGCAATATTTCAATGCGGTCACTGACCACAAAACCCTCTGGAGGTGGTTGTTTTACCCTCAAAACTTACTCACATATCCTTCACAGCAGAAGCTGTACTAAAAAGCTGTTGAGTATGCCCTGAATTCCGAGATGGGCCCAAATGCCTTTAAGCGCACTGCTTTCCAAACCTTGGTTTTGAACTCAATCATCCACCAGAACGTTATTACATGAAATGCAAATCAAAATATTTCAAAGTTACAAATTACCCATGATACGATCGTATGTATTGATCTGCATCATCACATACAGTTTCTCAGACAACGAGAAATATACGTGTTTTTTTAATAATAATAGTATTTGTAGTATTACTTTCCTTATTTTAAGAGGCACCCGGCCTGTGGTTAACGCATAATAGCATTCTTACACTCTAAGAACTTTCTCAACACCAAAGCCCTAACTCGCACTCGAGAGACCATGGTCTGTAATGCTAACTCAACACCATTTTGTTGTACATATTGTTTTGCATAAACTCACTTAGAGACAGTACCGAGGGTCCTTATTTCTGTATTCGTAGCAACATAATTTAGTTTACTGTTGTAATTTAGTTATAAGCCGAAACATTGCGTAACCACTAACAAATTGTTAGCCATGACCTGAAAGGAACAAGCAAACATTTGCATGTCATGTCTGTTGCGCCCAGGGAAAAGTATTAGAAATTTTGTCACCTCGTGTTTTTCCGGGTGACAGGGACCCTTACACTTATTTGCATATGTAGTCAACACAAAGCGCTGAGCGTAGTTGTAAGATATAAAATCTAAGATATCAGGCTTCTTGAATTCCATTGGTATCCGTTATCCAAAGTTAACCGATTCCCTTGTGTATCTACATACTAAAGATGTGCTACAAATATCTCGCTACTTTTCGGATCTCCGTGCCAATTTGTGTTTTCCCCAGGCCAGTGGTGTGCTTGGCTCGGGCAGTATTGCACAGTTTCAGCTGTTTCTTTATTCATGGGTTTTTATCCGTATTTAATCTATCATACTTCGTAACTTCAACAAACCAGCAATTGCGTGCTAAAATCTAACAACAATGTCGATGCTATATTTGCGCACTACCGGACCCGAGATGCACGCGTTCATAATAATCAGTCTAGCGTTCTCCATTTATATTTTATAATGTACATCTCACACGCATGTAAGCGAGTTCTAAACACTACATTATACTGTAACAAGACTGTAAAGCCATGTTTAATGTTTACAAGTTATTCAAGTGGTCTCTGACAAGGTCAGTTTTTGCACTTCGGTCCTTCCAACTCAACGAAATAGAAGGCTGCTATATTTTCATCTCATTAATGAGTCCGCACGTCTGCCAATTTGCAGGACTAAATTATTTAATGTCTAGATGCAACCACCTCGAAAGTATGGAAACCGGAATAGCAAAGCGTTTGGTTGTTGCCTTCACCCGCAAAGTCTTCAGTAAGATTTAGGCCATTTGGGACCAAATAACACCACCTCACCATATGTATGAGTACTTTACGGCCGTCCAAAGAAATAGGTATAATATGAAACGTATTGTTGCAAGTGTGAGTAGGACTTGCAATGAAGCTGTGGAACAAAGAGTTTATACTGGTAAGAAAAGCTACAGCTTAACAGGTCGCGTAAGTTTGTCATGGTGGAAATACAAAATATAGAAAAAGTGTCAGCAATGGACTCAATGCGGTATACGTGGTTTTAGAAGGTAAATCTATATGGAATGACGACAGCTGGATGTTAGCAGATAACGCGTCTTATCTTGGTGATCACTTGATGGTGGTGAAGAAGGTGGAACGTATTCTGGGAGTTGGCCGAGGGTAAAATATTAAACAAACATTAATGTTTATCCATGGTTATTAAGTCAGGCGCGATGGTGAGGCGAAATGAGTGCATGCTCAACTCGGTATTTAAAGTCTGTCAGCGTGGGAGCACAACTGTTAGATTCCGGCAAAGTGTTCCACGTTCTACAAAAGCATACGGAAAAGAAATTCAGACGGCATTCCATACGACTGTACTACTCTGCCATCTTGAGGTGCTGACCTCTCAAATCATTGTTGTGACATAGCTCTAGCAAATGGCTGCACTTGTGGTTGGGATCCTTCAAAATCTGGTAAGTCAAAATGCCATCACCGAGCAGTAGGCGATAGTGTCCGCTGGAGACCCCGAGCACTTGGAGTCTTCTGTAAAATCCCTTGCCAATCTTGGATACGTCACACACACACAATATACAAGTTAACTCGAGGTGGGAAACACCTCAGCTACTGTGCCGCAATACCCAAAATTAACAAAGGGAATAAAATGCAACGGGTGCAAGCCAGCTGAGCTACTGGTAGCGGATGGGCATCGTTCCGGTAAGCTATCTGCCGGCTACTAGGCAACAGTAAAATGTTTACAATGCAAAATTATAAAATGCTGACTAATGAGATCGTGTTTAGAGGGGAATGCTAAGAGGGATGGGGTGGGACAAAGAAACTCACACCACGAACACCAATGAGATGAGCTAATAGCCATATCAACAAGTGTATCCAGCCAAACGTGTTCATCGTCTTTCAGACCCCAACCAAGGGGCCGAAACGCTCCAACTGAGGTCAACTTCGAAGTGAGGGCCTACATCCCTCTCGACCATGTCACCGATTGGCCACCTCTCCTCTTCTTCCATCCACATCCCCGGCGGGCAAACAACGCACGTAGCGGGAGTCGGTGAGCTGGCATGTGTAAATCGTGGCCGAGCCATGGGCGCCTGGTGAGAGAAATGACGGTGCTGAGCGATTCATTTCCTTTTCCTGTGCCATAAACATGGCGTTAAGCACGCTCGTTGTTCATGAGGTGTTCCCATCAGATGTGAACTAAATTGTATAGGCACCAGTAGTCGAACGTAACTAACCTTGTTATGTCCACTGATCTAGGTGGCCAGGTTTCACAACCATACAGTAGGGTGGAACCCACCGCTGCATTGTACACTCTAGCCTTCGGATCAAGAGTGATGTCGCGCCGCCGCCATAAGTGGCGAAGGTTACTAAAGGCGCTTCGAACATTTGCTATACGTTTCGTGACCTCATCTTCAATCCCACGTGCGTTGGTACAACTTCACAGGTAGTTGAATTTTTGAACGACTTCTAGCTGATCCTTACCAAGGGTCAGCGAAGGAGACGGTCCAGGCTAATCTTGTAGGAACGTTTTGCACTTCGAGCGTGCGAAGCCAAGCCCGAAACGGCTGACAGCCAGTGTTAATCTGTCCAGTGCTGCTTGGCGTGTTTGTGAGCCGTCACAGATAAGGGCCTTATCGTCAGCATATTCTAAGTCAAGAAGTTGCTCTCGTGGAACTAAATCCACATCTTTTAAGTTGTGTCCTATGAAATCGATTTCCAGTACTTCGTCAATACCGAAGGTGTCGAGAAATGGTGACATCCGGCATTCTTGTCTCACACCGCTGGAGATATTAAAGAGCGGCGACAGGTTGTCGTAAGCCCTCACTCTGCCTGAGCTACGCGCGTATAGTGATCGGACAATAGTTACATGTTTCTCAGGTACACCGTTCCTGAATGGACAGTCCAAAAGTGCATGTCTATCCACCAAATCGAAGGCACCTTTGATGTCGAGGAACACGACGACGGTGGGCCGCCAATATATGTGACGTTGCTCCAACAACTGACGCAAAGTGAAGATGTGGTCAATGCAGCCACGACCTCAACGAAACCCGGCTTGCTCTTCACGAATCTGGTTTGCACGAGCGCCAGTCAGTCTGTGAATAATTATGGAGGCGAATAATTTGGTGGCGATAGAGATCAGACTGCTTCCTCTATGGTTGCCGCGTTTCGATCGTGGGTCTCGCTTGAAAATTGCGACTATAACGGAGCGGCTCCAATCGGTTGGTACAGTTTGCTGCTTCCACGGTTTCACTAGTAACTCGTATAAATCATCCACATGAGCAAGTCCTCCGAATTCGAGGAGAGCTGGAGGTAGATCGGTTGGTCCTGCCGTTTTATTTATACCACAGTGCGATCTCACGCTCGGCTTCGGAGCGAGAGGGTGGATCCAAACGCACAGCCCACGGAGCGGAGCGATCGGTGGCCGGCGACAAATCTAACAATTCTGACCGATTAAATTGCCTTTTGATATGCTCAGCTTAAAGCTCCAAGCGTTTTGCCAAGCCGTGGTCAGGCTGTCCACTCTCGTCACTTATAGTTACACTAACTCCAAATCTTCTGCTGCCCGTTTCCCGTATGAGACGGATTAGCTTACGATGGTTACCAAGGGCAGCGGCCATTTCCATTTGATGCATGATGAGACTACTAGGATTCGCGGTTTCTGTTCAGGTTAGCACGAAGTTTTGCCCGGAGCAGTTTGCGAATTTCATTATCTTTGCTTCTATCCGGATTATGCCAATGAGCATCGATAACTTCCAGAGACTGCGAAGAGACCCAATGTTTACTTTGACTATTAACCATAACACATAAGGATTTGCCTGCTACTAGTAAGGACTGGCGAATTTGAGACCTGTGAACTCCAACTGCATCCGCTGAGCGCTTACTCAACCAGCATGGCAGCGTACTTGGATAGAATTTCAGAAGAGCTGCTTTCGCCACTTGGCTGTTGTCAATGTGCTCACAGCGTCGCCGTGGGCGCCCGCCGAAACGCATCCCCAGGTCAGCACATACATGTGCATGGTCCGTGTCTACATCTGTGCTGCAAATCGAGTGATAGTTCTGGATGCAGCCTCTCTATCGTCAACTTATAGCAATGTGATCGATTTCCGTAGATAGATGGTTCGAGGCTGGTAGGTGTCAATTCGCCCTCCGGCGGTTGCCGTGTCGGAAAATAATGCTCGCAAGAAATAAGAGAGCATCTTCACACGAATGAAGTAACCGCTTAACTTTATCATTACGGGAGCCTAAACCATGTTGGTCGCCGATGTAGTTCTTCAATGGATAATTTTCCAACTTGAAGGTTCAGATCCCCAGCCAGCACAACAGTGTCCCAGCTTCCTCTGTGACGAAGGAGATCGTTCAATTATCATTAGTGTCTGTCCGCACTGGAACGCACTGCCATCGCATGTGGTGAACGCACCAAACATCGAGACATTCGAAAGGCTATTGGACTTGCACTTACATGATACACATTATATAGCGGTATGACAAACTGCAGTGTCTAACTTACTGATATTTTAGTGTCACACCTGAAACTTTTGTTTTCTTCCATTTGCCATCCTGTGGGTCTTGTAAAGTTATTGCTTTTTATCCCCCCATACACTATTGAACTATTGAACTATTGAACACATGACTTATCACCATTATAAGCAACGGGAATCATCCGGATACCTCTGGTAATCTCGCATCGCTTAACGCGTAATCATGCGGGAACTCTCTGTGACAGCATTTAGCTTGAACACAATCATATATATATATATATATATATATATATATATATATATATATGGCTGCATCCAGATTCGGATTTGCCTGTCACTGTGGCCAGCCACAGGACGCCTGCGCCTACAGAGGGACCATGGGTGGCTTGCTCTGCACCACCCAAGCTCCAACAACACACCTCATATCCAGTGTAAACCCGAAGGAATAAGACCGGGAGGCATGTCGATGGTAGCCAAGATTCATCAACGAAGCCGGCCCACACTCCTTCACAGGCAAACACAAGCACGCTGTATTTGGGAATCATGCGCATACAAAGCGATGGCTCGGCCATAGTCCGCTATAACTGAGTGCATTGCACCACTCTTTGATCCTAGTACAGCCACAAGTGTCGTGCACCCCGTCCCCTCCAGCAACCGCCAACTGTCTCCTGGAGCCAGAACGGACGGGGTAGTGGGTAATAGACAAGTAGGCACCTTGTCAACATGCACATCAAGCGCAGCCACACCGGGGATATCAAGCAACAGCCAATCACTTGAGAGAAAAATAACAAAGAAAATAAATCGAGTAATGTATAAGGCAACGGTGACGTAAATCTCAAATTAATAAGCATATGAAATAATTTGTTCACAAAAGTATCCGAAATAAACAAGAGCTCAGAAAGTATATTTTATGGAAATGCTACAAACACGAAAAGTTATCGAAATTGACTACAATTGGCTTAAGCGACGTGTGCAACTTTATAGAAGAGAGTATTTGTAGACAATTATATGAGAAAGAAAAGCATTAGGACAAAATTGAAAACCCACCACCTGAAATAAATAGACTTAGCATGCAAGCATGCGGTTAGTAAATCAAATGCAGCTTACCTAAAAATGCTGCGCTGGTTCTGCCTACGGTCACTGTAAGACCCGTCGTCCCTTCGGTAGTGGTCCCGAGTGGCCTCGCTCATGGATCACTAGACCTGCCTGACTCAGGCACTCGCGACCGCATGTGCTACACCACCATATGCTGGATGTCGATGGAATACGACCCATCGGTGCTTGCCGATTGCGCACATGCCGCTTCTTCTCTGCATGTATGAGGTCTTTCTCGCGCACTTCAGCAACTGCCTTCGTGATGAGATCGCGCCATACGCGCCGATCAACCACCTTCGATTCCCATGACCTGCGACCAAGATTAGAACGTGAGGGGCTCACTTCAATCATGTCCTGGTAACGTAACTTTGGTTTCCATACATGCCGCTTCCCAATACTCAGCTGACCGTATAAGAGTTGTTTCGGTATCCGCGTCGAATCCATACGAGCCAATTCAGGAGTCACAGCATAGTATGCAGTCCGCTGCATAAGTGCCGTCTCGACGCAACACTTCCGTGTCAGCAACTCTGTCGCCCCAGCCGATGCGTAAAATTCGTCGCAAACACTGCTGATGGAACCGCTCGAGATATCGCACATCTCGCCGGTACATCGTCCACCTTTCACTGCCGTATAGAAGAACGGACAGCACCATGGATTTGTACATCAGCAGCTTCGTGCCAATGGTAAGCTGATTGTTGTTCCATACTCGGTACTCAAGCTTCCCGAATGCCGCCGCTGCCTTCGACACGCGAATACGCAGCTCACTGTGTAGCTGCTGATCACTGGACAACACATTTCCAAGGTAGCAGTAGCGAAAGGGGGTTTCCAATACTTCAGCACCAATGCTGATTCGCGGCAATATTGGAGATTGCACCTTCGGTGATGGCTGAAGGAGACAGACAGTTTTGCTTGAGTTGTCGGTGAAACCGAATTTGACCGCTGTGGAAGCCAGAGCACTAGCCATGTGCTGCAACTCATCCGCGCCTTGTGCAAACAACACACAGTCGTCAGCAAACCACAACATAAGGATACTTGTCTCACAGACTAGAGTTCCCGCACCGAAACGACGGATGTTCATTAACCCACCATCAATACGGTGCTCCACAGGAACACCGTAAGAACAAATGGTATCAAAAGCACAAGACAACATTGCATGAAAATAGATATTAAACAGGGCAGGAGCTAACACACAGCCTTGCTTCACACCAGAGACAACTGCAATTCATCCGAGGTCTTTCCACTCTGCTGCAGCTTCGCTCGCGTACCACTGTGCAGACATTCAATTAAACTTACAAACTTACGCGAGCAACCAAACTTACCCAACACCAGTCACAAGGCCTCGCGGTTCACCGTATCAAATGCTTTGGTGAAATCAACAACCAACTAATACAACTACTGGTGTCGTTCTCTGCACTTCTCCTACAACTGAGGAGCCGCAAAAACCATATTCGTAGTGCTGCGACCCGAACGGAATCCACACTGCTCTCCCGCCACGTTAGGTTCCACAACCTGACTGACGAGGCGGTTGAGCAGGATTCGGGCAATCACCTTGCTCACACAACTCAGCAAGTTGATGCCACGATAATTCGTGCAACATTGCTTGCTCCCTTTGCCCTTGTACAGTGGTAGCACAATGGCATCCTTCAGCTCAGCAGGCACCTCCTCTTCAAACCATACACGTTGCACCAAGAGGTGCAGCGCAGTCATCAACGCAGGTCCGCAAAGTTTCAATAGTTCAGACGGGATCCCGTCGGCCCCAGCACACTTGCCGTTTTGCAGCTGAGCAAGTGCTCTTTGCGTCTCATCCAGCGTCGACGTATCCGCCAGCTTCGCCTTCACGTGGTGCTGCTTCACGCCGTTCAATGTAGGCCAGTCGATCTTTGAACGGTTGTTTAGAAGACAGTTGAAGTGTTTTCGCCAGAACTGCATTATGTCTGCAGTCTGTGTGCAGCTAGCGCCTGAACTACCATCGATCAGCGTCCTCAGCGGCTCCACTCTCGGTCCATACACCGCCTTCAAGGCGTCAGAGAATTCCTTGTGTTAGCGGTGTTCGACGTAGCATTCCATCTGCTTCGCCTTCTCGGTCCACCATGCATTTCTATGCTGCAGAACTCTGGGGTCAGTTCCCGTCGAAGTTTGCGAAACCGACTCTTCTTCCCCAAGTCACTGGGTCTGCGACATGTGCAGCAAATGCTGCATTCTTCTCCGACTCCAATGCGCCAATCGTCGCATTGTTGTCATCAAACCAATCAGGCCGCTTACAGTTGGCGCGCCCGATGGTCTCCTCGGCAGCAGCCGTCACCTGATCTCGAATGCGGTGCCACAGGTCGCCCACTGTGGCTATGCAGTCCACATCACACAGGCGTGCAGCCTTTGCCTTCTCGAGCTCAGTACGTTTCGCCACAGTACCGTGGGAAGGAATGTTAAATTTGCGCCATATCACGGCGGTTGGGCAATACATAGAGCTACGAAAATATATGTACAGATTAGTGCGCAGCAATTTGTGATCAGTGCCACACTCAGTTCCACGCAGTACACGTGTCATGCGCATTTCGCGCATATCACGCTGACGTACGATGACATACCGTACGTTTTATAAGAGTCTTTCGATTTTGCTCATTCGCCGCAGACCAGCCAGGCAGGTCAGGGTGAGATCGGAGCGCACTAATTTGCCGACCCACCAATGGCATGTAAGTCTACTGTATTTACTCACCCACGCATGTCTGGGGTTGTGAATACGACGTGAGGACGCGTAGCTGTGCATGTGTCCTTGAAATATGGTAATTACCGATTAACCAGTGCAGTGCCTCGCTCGGGGCGCTCACTTTAGTTCCGGTCCAGTAGTGTCCGCACGATCCAGCACCCGATGCTGAGTGCTTCGCGCGCAGGCATACGATTGCTTTGGTGGACAGTCGCACGCGTGGTGGTAGTTGAGCCTCGAAGGTTTGCTTGAAGGACTCCACCCGGAGCCTTTAGCTCGATAGTCGGACCCACAAGGCATTGGGGATTTCGGAGATTTGCTTGAGGGATGTTACCCAATAATTTGACTCATTAGCGTGACCGACAAGGCAGTGGGGAGCAGATCCAGCTGGGGAATGTGATTGCAGAGGCAGATTGGGATCTGCTTGATGCCCGTTACACGCAATGTTTTAACTTTTGTAAAAATTCATTTGTGTTTTGCTACCATATTTTGATTATATATATATCTGTATACATGTTAAATCGTAGATACTAATCATATTTCTTGATTGAATGCGGGTGATATTCTCCTTAATGTTTGCAGATAGCCTTATTATTATTATTATCGATAGGAAAGCCGTATAATTAAATCACTCACCTGCTGTTGCTTTTTTTCAAAAACAGCTGTAGATGAATGTGATCAACCTAACACCTAATGATCACTGGCGTGCAATCTGCTGCTTCTACCTTGGTTGTGAAACCAAACGCAGTGTTTCTGTGCACTGTCAAACGCCTGCTGTTATCTGGATTTAAGGCATCTTACGACCCTTTCGTTTGTGATTTCTATCAAACATGAACGGATGTCAGTGGCTCCTCATGTGTTGCATTCCTCGACTCCGGTTCATTCCTGCAGCATAGCTTCTCACCATCGCTCTGTATCGATACGTCGTGAACGCTACTTGACAGTTTGGACCCTTTTAACTTGTAAACCATCACGCGTTACCTTACCTGTTCGTTTAACCAATGCTCCAATACTAGTTTGCAGTCTACTCCATATTCAACCCGGTGAACGACTGCCTGACTCAATAGCAAAACAATAGGTGCGGGAGTAGATAGAACCGTCATCTGCTTGTAGTGCCTAATGGCTGGTCACTGATGGCTAATTGGAATTGTGTAGGTAGTTATCGAGATGTTTCGATACAGATGGTTTTGTTATTAAGCTTGTTTTGTGTCTGGTTGATGACCCAGTCCTCGTAATAAGTTAACCCCACCCCGTAAAATGGCATTTTACACTTTTGGGGGTAATTACCCCCAAGTTGGGAACCCTGGTCTAGGCGAATAGATGTGATGGCTCAGATCATTGAACGTACCTTAGTTGCATTAATACAGTCTAAAATGTTCTCCCTACAAGTATACGAGTCTACTTCACATGACAACGCGGCTCTTCCTGCGACGAATGTCCGATTCTTCATTGACAATGAATCAGTGTAAGAGATGCTGTTTACCAAGAGAATGGAAACTCATACAAAGGGCTAGTCTATATTTGAAGTAAACAATAGCTGTCTAACTGAAAACTCCATTCCAATGCAAAACATGGTTACATGTACGATAGATGCTGCTGCAACACTGGTCGAAAGTTGAAAAGAATTTATTGACCATGTGAAAAATATTATCCCCTTTGTTCAAACAATTCACCGTGATTCATCGAAAGCACCTAGTGGCTAAGAACTTGAGTGGTTGGCTTAAACAATCCACTTCAACTGTAACAATAGTAGCCACTATCAGCCAATCGCACCCTTTACAATCTCGTCTTTTTCAGCATTAGTAAGAGAAGAACAGTGCAGATTTCCAGGTTCTACTGATGCATACAGAAGGTAGATGCCTCTTGGTTATGTTAAAATCTACGTCACCATCCCGACAATACTTATTGGAACTGAGTAAGAAAACAACGTTTAACAATTGAGCCAAACGGGTTTTATCTGTCTGACCTCTTGAAAAAGCCAACTAATTATATAAAACTCTTCAAGGCAAGTTGAGCAATCGCATCTGGAACAAAGAAACCAGTATCGCTTTTCTTAAGCAGATGGATGTGTGTACGTCCTGCACATAGGAAGTCAGAATTTTTCCAGTTCCCAATTCTCGCTACAATCGCGAAAAAGTTGAAGGATGAAGGCTCGATTGTTTATGCCAGTCACTTATAACAAATCCGGAAAGAAATGAAAAAGAGGTTTCATGACTTGACTGACATGGAAATCCCGATTTGGATTTTAGATCCTTTTGAATTACAGCTCTGCGATGTTGGAGTTAGAATCCAGAAAGATCTCCAAGCATCAAATTGACACACTAGAAAGATCCAAAATGCACGCAAAATAAATGGGGTCTTGGATAAAGTCTGATGCCCCTAACAGATATCACAGACTGTAAGAAATAGCTGAAATATATTTCCTTTCTTTTTCATCCGCAAACTTGGTTGAATCTTGATTTCGAAGAGTGGCCTTCCTAACAAAACTTAGAAAAGGCTTGGTCATTAAACAAAGAGGAGGTAATAGAGTCTCGACGTCAAGTCTGGGGCCGGATATAAGTAAGCTTGCCCAAAGACATCGGACTAAATTATCGCATTAATATCTCTGTAAACATATTGTTACGCAGTTAATACGCCTCTAACTAGATGACATGCCTTAGGATTAAAAGCTAACGGTCATTAAATACTATTCCAAGTATTAACGATGTCTTTAGCTTAATTACAAACGTGTAGCTTGATGATACTGCACTATGCAAGCTATCTTGAGGCTGGGAGGCTGTAAAATTTAAATGAGGTTTATAAGGGAAAGAGCGGTGATACCAACCTTATAATTTAACCATCAAAATACAAGATACCAATATGACCGCCGGAAATCACAGACTTATATATTAGGCGTTGCGGATTGCTGCAACTGTGCAGCTCAAGGGTGGTGGCTAGGAGAAATGATAAGGTTTAAAAGGGGGCCTGGGCTGATTAAGGCTTGAGAATGCCTCTACAAGATGAAAGATTTGAATACGTCACGCTGTTGACCAGTGGCCGTCTGAAAGCATGGAGCGATCGCTCAACCTGATAATTCGTGTGGTACCATTGTAGTGACAAATTGTTGCAAATTCCTCTGAAGTAAGCTGCATCGCTTTGACTGACACCATAGAGGTCCGGGCATAGTGCACGTTGTGTTCGGTATCGTGATGAAATTTGACTATTTTGCGTGAGCTTCACCCACACTGATATACGACCTGCACCCGAGGCACTGAATGGAGTGCCCGTTGAATGTCTGCACGATGGTGAGCATCACTTTGCCCCATGTCACTGAATGTGGCTCAGGCCTACCAATACGATGCACTATGTTGTCTCAGCAATTGCCGCGACTGCTCTAGTTCCACGCATGTTCCGTAGCGAGTTCTCCTGTGATGCATGGTCCAACGTGTTGAGCCAAAGAGATGAGGCGGTGTTGAGTACTTGGACTCGAAGATGCTTGTTGAGTACAGCGTCCATCTCTTCATCACAATACGAGGAAGCCCAAATTATCGGTAGCCCTAACATCCGTTCACATGTCGGTACATATTGATTTGAAAGATGGATTATATTGCAATTCATTTCATGTGATATGGTGATGAACTTCTTATTATGTAGATATATGTGGTATAGAAGTTAGGCCATCGGAATCGTAGTGGAAAAGGAAAACAGTACGGATAAAAAAGGAAAAGTACAGGTAACAAAATCTTTTTGGTCGGGTTACCATTCATTATTTTTGAATATTTCCAGTATCATCTTAGGGGAAGAAATGGGTTGCCGAAACACACCGGAGCACACGTGCGACACTGACGTTGATCTTGAGTCATTGCATTCCTAGTCTTTAACCAACAGGTATCTGCACCTCTCTGTTCTCAACCAGGCAGTCGACAGCAACCGGCCGAGGCCAACTGTTTCATCAGGTTTATTTATTGCGAGCCTAGTTTTGTCTACTTGTTTCGAGTATGTTATGTCAATCTAAAACAGAACTACTTTTTCTCGTTTGAGTAGACAGAAACCGAAGAGCTATTTTCCATAGACAGTGTGAAGCAGCTCAGGTAATGTTGCATTTAGGTTGCTTGTTGGTAGAAACTTAGCGGTGCATTTGAGATAACATCTTAGCATCTTTCATTGCACGGTCGTTCCGATAAGGGCTGGCCCATGGGAAGTCCAGTGTGTTGTGTCCAAAAGCTCGATATTGGAACCAGGTTTCTTCCTATTCTTTATCAACCACCGTACAATTTGTTTCAGCCAGAGTTCCTTCTATTCAAGGATGGTTTTAGAATCTGGTAGGATATCAAAACGGTGGACGATCAAGCAGCACTACAAAGAGATCTCATCAATGCTTCTACATGTTCACTCGAAAATCGGCTACAGTTCAACTGGACGAAATACAACTTTCTATGGCTGTCATCAGTGTACACATGAATATCAACTGGGAGGGCCGCGGGTGCAACATGTTACGCAGCGAAACGACCTCGGGTAATATTGCTGGACTAAGTTGCCTGCTCGGAACAGACTGCAATGGCGTCGAGTAGAGCTTATCAGCCCCTTGGCTTCTTACGAACTTCATTCAGGAGTTTCGCGCCGTCTTAATGTTCTCAAGTGCTGAATGTCTGTGTGTGGCTCACATGGAGTACGTGAATCAAGCCTAGTGAGCATGGCGCTGACGACGCTGACTTGCTCGTAGCTACATAACATAGGAAGAAGTATATCGTCCGCGGTTTTACCAGCCTTATTAATGCAGATCGAAAGCCCGGGACTTGTACAGCGACAAATGTCAGCCAGCGCGAGAAGACCTTTTCATAGTGTTGCAAAACAGACTAACCCTAATCACACCTATCGCGATCTGTTGTAAGTCAGTCTCAATACTAACTTGAGAGTCCACCAGCTCAAAGTGGCCACACACCAAAGTCGACTTGCTTGTCAACAGAACTACTTGTCTCTTCAAATAAATAGGACTTGGTACACGCTTCCTCCTCAAGTTGTTTTCGCCCCCGCACGGTAATGCATATTATAAAAACCGTTGGATTACCCTCTAGCCCATTTAGGCTACTTAGATCGACAGACGAATTGACACCAACAGTGTGCTCACCAGCCCCCCGGGCTTTGTAGCTGTAAGCAGACTGCCATAAGTGTCTAATTAGGGTGCACGTTGGATCACCTTAAACCAGAACTACCTTTAAAAATGTCATTGCAAACCATTATTTTAAAAAGATCCGCTCCTGTTATGCTACGGGACTTGTCAAGCAAGCGTTGCTCATGGTTATTAGCAAACAACTTAAGCACTAAGTTACATTGCCTCAGAAATACTTTCTTCCAGAACGAGCCTGTTCAACCTGCCCTAAATTTTTACGGTCTCTGCATACCTGTTGACTTATATAGTTTCATGTTATTGTAATGGCACTGAAGGGAAAAGATAAAATATTGACCTCTTCCAGTTTTCGTCTTGGATTTGACTCAATTTGGCTTCGGATAATGTAGCTGAACCTATGTTTACCATACAGATCATAAATTGTCGAATTCGCAGTCTTGAAAACTGTGTTCACATATCTGTACACAACAGATACCCAATACGTAACGAAGATGATTCCAAAAATTACTACGAGAATCATAGAACGCTTCTATATAATCCAATACTCAAAGATTCGGAACAAACTTCCAAGTGATTTCAGAACATGCTATACACTTTGCAATTTTAAACTTGCTATTAGTAAGCATTTAACCGTCCAAAACGTGACTAAGATGTTCGGGACATCACAGTCCCTAGATAACGCATTCGAAAACGGTATCCATGGTGTTTGAATAAATTTCCGAAACATACACATAACATTTCGGACAACAGCCCCTTTCATTGCACTTTTTTCTCTCGGCCCAAATATCCCTCATGTGATTGTGAAGAATCCTGATTCAGTGGCAGGAAATATATAGCAGAATGATTCTGATTACTTTGTGTGTCCTAATTTGCAATTACACCCATGTTTATCTCTGAAAATGTATTGATGAAATGTCATGGAGAAGTTGTACCATTATTTGATCTGTTCCTCCTAGGGAACAGCTTCTAGCATCCTCGAGGAATACACAGTTTATTTATTTATTTATTTTTACTGCTTTATTCAATTTGCTCAAAGTAGCGAATTGTTTCAAGCTTCGATTCAGTCCAAGAAACCACCAGACTTCTCTTCAGATCAATGGAGCACAAACTATGGACGTCAGAATACGGCACCTTTTACATGAATGGATTGGGGCAATTGACCAACCAAAAGGAGGCGACATCCGTGAGTGTTGAATCTGTGTCTTATACACACATTATGGTGGCTTCATGGTACATATATATACATTCAAAAAGCAATCAAAAATAAGCCATGTGACCTCCGTCCACATCAAACCTGCAACCTTGTGAGTATACTACAGCGATGCGAGGTAACATGTACTGTCAAGGTAACCACATGGTTTACGTATCATTATCCAGATGGCACAAGACAGTGAGGATCAAATCAATCCAAAGCACTGTTAATATCGGTCGTCGCTGAGTGAAGTGAGAACGCAGTTGTTCTGAATTCAAAAACTAGGTCAATGTTTGAGCGATTGAATTCGGTGAGACAAATACTCAAACTGCAAATGATTATGGAACAGATTTGACATCGAATCATACAATCTAACTTGAGAGTAAGAGGTCACACGACGGAGTTTCGAGCTGCTAATTGTTCAGTTCTCGTGTGCCGAGGGTATTGCTGTAGTTTTGATGACACAGTAAAGTAAGAGACTATATAATGGTGTGATTTATTTCTGGACAGTATGTGGGTGGCCGGCAAACTACGGATACTAGGGATATATCGCCCTCCTCTAGCCATTACATTCACTAAAGTAGATTAGCGGCAAACAATTTTGGGATTGTCCATGATTTTACCGCGGATGATTTTGAAAAAATGATCCGCCCCTCATCGCAGCTGTTCTGTCGTTCTGGGGAAAGAACCTAATTGGTTAGGTGATCTCAATGTCGGTTATATGATATCTCGGCTAATCATCGTTGGTCATAAATGTATTTCGAAGTGCCGAGTCTAAGGTTGACATAGTTTGACCAACTCACCAGTAAGACGTCGTGTGATAGCGTAAAAGCATGCTATTTAATCCGTAACCACAAGCGCGGTAACGGATATTTAATCAAGAGAGCAGATTAAGCGGAACGAGGAGAAATCGGCCCATCGCGACAGGACTGGACTTTAAGGTGGTGTCATGGTTCGCATGCCGCACCGCTCTACTGAGATATTTTGGATGTGAATTTTTGCACATTTAGAGCGACTTATATCAGATTGAATAATGTTTAGAGGGTAGACAAACTCAGTCTTCTGTCCCTTCCGGTTGGGGTTGAAGTGTGGGTAATTATTAGTGCAACTGAAACACACTCTTTTGGTATACTGCAGCATTGGATTTTATTGTTATTTTAACCTTCAACACGTCCGTTTGTTTTACTGACCACACTTCCGTTTTCACAAACTGCTTCGGTGACTTCCGTGCTTCCCCGTTCCTCTTGGTGGTTCGCTTCCTACTTTTGTAGCCTGCGCAATACACGTTGGGTTCAGTTGCCTCTAATATCTATACGGTTCAGTATTTGACCCGTCACTTGCGTGTTATTGATTACTGACAAGTATCCTAGGCGCCACACGACATCTGGTGACTAAGGTCTAGAACAGGCAGCCTGCCATTTTGCTTCTTCATTCTGGTGAGCTGGTTCCAGGGACTTATTGATTCGGTACTCGCTATCATTGTGTTTTCTCACTTGCCTTACCTATTTATTCATTTCTCACGATGAATAGTTTACGTATGTGGTTAGTGCCCTAGACCTAACCTCCCCACCTTTATGTGGGAATGACCTGTTATTATAGTGTACACATTTCGAATCCACATTTTGCAATCGTATAATTGCTTCTGATTGTGCTAAATAACACGGACACCATCTGAAGCTCAAGACACATAAGTCTGGACTGGATAACCGAGCGAAAGTTTCACCAAACGCGCACTAAGTACTTGGAATTTACTTCCTCCTGCATAAGTAGCATGTAATACAATAGAATCCTTTAAAAATGCCTAGATATGAATTGGTCCACTCTGTTTCCGGATTTCCACTGAGATAAGCGGATTCCAGTTAATACTAGCAGGATGGTACGAATAGCTTCATGAAGTTATGAGACGTTCCTCTTTCTCTTATTTTTGGTCTCTGCAGAAGTGAAGCTTGAAAGTCGAAGTGCCTTGGCTTGCTTACCGGCACACGAAACGGGACGCTCGTAAGGCGAAGGCCAGTTTCGTCCCTGGAGATCTGAACTAAGTCGGCCTGATCTGATCTCGGCTTCCGTAAAGTGTAGCCTCCCAGGTGAGAGACATATCCCTCCCGATGAGGAATATGAGACTCCAAAGTAGGCGACCATCACGAGAATCACACCCTGACAAGGTCCGACTACAACAACTGTTTAGGAATCTGAAAATAGGAGACAGAATGGCTTCAGGATTGTTGCGACAGAGCCAACAGCCCTTAGACACGTCCAGCGTGGACGTGGTGACTCTGCGCGAAATGTGGGTTCAACGTCTCTCGGGAAAAGCACAACCGATCTTTGCCGTGGCAGGCACCGTGCCTCTCGCAGCGGTTGCAGAACTAACAGACCGTTTCGTCGAACGACATTAACCAACGAACGAGTCTAGAACACTTACTGGACTTAAAACCGTCGCAGCCCCAGCGACATCAGTCACAAGTGAGCTGTCAGCAATGGACGCATTATCGGTACTAATAGCGTCATTACAACGCCAAGTCGCGAAATTCTCAGTAGACGGTAACCGGCGCAGCCGCTCCATCTCATTACCACGTCGCACGAAGCATAACAAATTAGGCTTTTGCTTTTACTACTCGAGTTTCGGTAAAAAATGCCGGTAAGTGCGCACAAGTATGCAGTTTCTCCACCGCGAAGCAAGGAAAATTTCAGGCCGGCCCGTAATAGTGAAGTAGAGTCAATATAGGCTCTAGATACCCGAAAGGCTGCAATTTCAGCATTTTACAATAACTACTACGGATGGATTAAAATGGCAAGTTTAATAGTGCCATTTCTTGATAGATATTGTGGCATCGGGTGCACAGGTATCGTCTGACGGCGGTCTACTTTATATATCTATATATATATATAATAATTCGCATGAAAAAAGTTAATAATTGGCATTAGCTTTCTATTGAATTTACAGTGTCTGATCTCAGTCTGTCAAGCAGAACGACGGTTCATTAGGTTACCAAACCGCCTCTGGTCATTTTACGCGTAGCACGCGCAGCACCTCATAGCACATAGTAAAATTCGGCTCAATACAGCACCTGTGACTTTGAAATAATATATCCAAAGAAAATCTCAGTTATTTACGGTAAAGGCGGTTACATCCGCGGCAGATAAGGTAAAAGCATTATTGCAGTTAAATGGCAACGGCCAACTTAATACTCCGCCGTGGCGACTAACGGTGTCGGCAAAGCCAAAATCGTCTCATCTACATTAGGAATTTTGATTCATAAGCCCAGTTCCTAGTGGATACCGGGGCCGAAGTCAGCGTCCTCCCCTTATTCCATGGGAGCCAGCCGCTTCTTTGTTAACAACTTTAAGTGCCTCCAATGGCACGCCTACTGTCATCGGTCTCTTACCCTGCTACTAGATCTTCGGTGAACGTACCACTGGGTATCCACCGTTGCTGCAGTCATTTAGCCATCTTTGAAATTGACTTCTCACGCATTTCGACATCTTGGTCGATGCCAAATGCCCAATAATAGTCGACACTGCAAAGAAACTTAGTGTAAGTGGAATCAACTCCGATATCGCATATATCATTTCAGTCTACGTTTTTCCCCAGACCTTGACAGACTACGCTCACGTTTTCTCCCAATACTGCAAGCTCGTTCAGCAGTCCTGCCGATGGCATCCCAAGTCAAGCAACACCAACGGACGAATGGCCCACGCGTCCTATATCGTCTACCACGAATATCACCCGAGAAACTTAAGGTAGCTAGAGCGGCGGTTGAGCATATACTCTAACTTGGAATAATCCGCCTTTCCGACAACCCTTGGTCCTCCTCCCTGAAGAAGGTCCATAAGAAAGTTGGTGACTGGCGCCCTTGCGGTGACTACCGCGTACTCAATCGCATAACCGTCCTTGATGGATTTCCCATCCCATATATGCAGGACCTCACAGCATGCCTCGCACGTAGGACGGTATTCAACAAGATCCATTTCCTTCTATCCAATCCCCAGACACCTGTCGAGGAAAAAGATATACCTAACACAGCCGGCATTACCCATTTCACATTGTTCGAATTGTTGAGGGTGCATACAGATTGTGAAATGTCGCACATAGATGTCAGGGCTTCATCCACAACATCACATGTGGTCTAGACCTTGCCTTTCCCTACCGCGATGAGATTCTAGTGGCCAGTTGGTCCGACGAAGTGCATCTAGCTCATTTTATGTCTCTCTTCCAGAGGTTGACATAACACCGCATCACCGTCAATCCAACTAAGTGCGAACTTGGAGTGTCCTCAGCAGTATGCCTAGGAATCCTCCTCTCACTATCAGGTATCGAGGTCCCTGCAGACAAGGTCCAACTCACCAAAGATTACCCGGCCCCGACTTCATTTAATTACCTCCGTAGCTTTTGTGGTTTAGCCCACCGCTATCGACGCTTCATGCCGCGTTGCGCTCAGCTCACGCAGCTCCTGACTGATCTATTCAGGGGGAATGAACGTAACTTTGCTTACGCGGACACAGCCCAGACAGTCTTTACCGAGCTCAAGAATGTGATATACAATATTGCTCTTTTTGCTCATTCCGAATCCACAGCACCCTTTCTATTACGACTGATGCCTCAGAAGTCGCTAAAGGAGCCGTCCTCCAACAACACGTTGGTGGGCAACGGTAACCGTTTGGCTTATTGTCCAAACGCATGTAGAAAGTAGGATCCACTGCAGCACGCTTGGTAGAGAACTGCTCGTCATTTATCTAGCCATTCGTCACTTCTGGCACACACGTAGGTCGCGCTTTCAAGGTCTACACTGAACATAAACCGCTAATCGCCTTCAACTCTGCCTCCGACAGTTACTCATTTCGTGAGGCAAGACATATAGCCTTGGTCACGCAGTTTCCTACTAACATACGTCATGTCTCAGATGTCAACAACCCGTCGCCAAGGTTCTCTCACGCGTCAATCTCACCCAGCAGTCTTTCCTTACCGTCTAGTTTGCCGCTGTTGCATCGGCTCAGGCTCAACATGAAGACATACAATACAATCTGCAGTGATAGAAGTGCCCTGGGACGCGACGGCATTCATCTTGCTGGCGTCGACTTGTGGCTGTGATCGTTCAATAACTCGATCCGCTAAATCTGCTAGTTGAGTGAGCGAAACGGAGCTCACTGTCGCGAGAATCGCTTGTGTGTTTTCCGGTAGCCGCTGTAACCATAGTTCGCGAAGTAAAGTTTCGTCCATGGTTGAGGAACCAAGGAGTTGCTGCATCTCCCGTAGCAGGGTTGAGGGCAGTTTGTCGCCCAGTTGCAGATCCCTGAAAAGCTGCTGCAGGCGAACTTTCTCAGAGGGTATAACATGCTTAATCGTGGCCCCCTTCAGAGCCTAATAGCGGTTTTCGGTCTGAGAAATGATGACATCACGAACCTGCGTTGATATCTCCTTGGGGAGATAGGACAGGAGTTTGCAATACTTCGCGTAGTCGGAAGTGATTCTGTGGTTATAAAACTCAGCCTCAAGATGAGCGAACCACAAAACAGGATCCATGCCCCAAAAAGGTGGAACTGAGAGAGATACAACACTAGGCATAGACTCTACCTTAGGTTCTACAGAATCCATGGCTTAAACAAAGACGCAAAAAATAGGCTACCGTACGCGAAAATAAAACCGGAAAATGTGAAAAATATATGGAACGAGCTCACCAGAGAAACGTTCCAAATATCCGGCGCGGAGGTTGATCCGGATTCGGGGTCACCAATTTAGAGGGTTGCCTATTCCGGGAGCCCAGAGAGTGATTCCAGAAGACAGATCGAGTTGCAGGGAACTTTTATTTGTACAGTAAAAGATTCCCTGTTAGCTAGCCATAAATGAACGACACCGTGGACGCTCTAGCTAGGGGAACGGATCAAGCACAGCACACAGAGCAGTTGCGCGTTGCAACCGTAGCGAGCGCCAAGCAAAAATGGCGGTGAGCAGGTCAAGCATTCGAACTCAGCAAGCAGTTCAACAAACCACACCGGCTGCCTAAGTGTACAATTATAGAATTTTGGTTAGAATTTTGCACAAGCAAACCGAGGAATCTCCAGACTGCTACATTAGCCATTACATTGCTTTCCTACAAAGCCTTCACCAAACCAGAGGTCCGCTGAACCAGCTACTGATAAAGACAAGAGTTGGAAATGGACGAAGGAGTGCCAGCAGTCTTTTGATGCAGTCAAAGAAGCTCTCACTTCCGATCTACTCTTGAATCACTTCAATCCGAATTTCAAAATTGTCGTTGCGACGGATGCTCCAAATTATTGTGTCGGTGCAGTTATTTCCCACGTTTTTCCGCATGGAGGAGAGAAGGCTATCGCGCACGCAACACGATCACTAACGCCAGCTGAAAAGAACTAAAGCCAGATCGAGAAAGAAGCGCTCGAGGTTGTTTTCGAAATGAAACAGTTCCATCAGATGTTGTATGGCAGACATTTCACGCTCATGACTGACCACAAGCCACTTCTGTCGATATTCGGTTCAAGGAAAGGAATTCCAGTTTTTACGGCAAACCGATTGCAACGATGGGCAAACATACCACTGGCCTACGACTTCAGTATACAGTGTAAACCGACGCAAGTAATCGGTCAAGCGGATGCCCTGTCTCGTCTCATCAGTTCACACCCAAAAGAGAATGATGATTGTGTGATTACAGCTATCAGCTTTGAAGCAGACGTCCAACGAATCCTGGCTGATAATGTGAGAAGACTACCGGTAACAGCCGACACTATTCGTATGGAGACATCACGGGACAGAATCTTGGAGAAAGCGATGCAGTGTGTACGAACATGTTGGCCAAATGGAGGCATACATATGGAGTTGCGGCCGTTTTACCATCGACGTGCATCCCTGTCAGTCGTGGACAATTGTCTGATGTTTGAAGATCGAGTGGTGGTGCCAAGGAAATTCCAGAGGTAAGTATTGCACAGTTCCACACCGGGCACCCTGGTACCAGCCGCATGAACGCCTTGGCACGCAGCTTTGTTTACTGGCCAGAAATGGATGCAAAAATTGAAAAATTCTGCTAACTGTGTGAATCTTGTCAACTTGCAGCGAAGGCTCCTCCCAAGTGTCAGTGGCAACCTTGGCCTAAGGCAGAAAAACCGTGGCAACGATTACACTTAGACTATGCAGGACCAATCAATGGCCAATCATATCTCGTTTTGGTCGACTCATTCATTAAGTGGCCTGATATGATTCCGGTAAACAATCCGACTGCACAGCACACTATCAACGAGCTGGAGAAACTATTCCGATATTTCGGCCTGCCAGAGGTGTTAGTGACAGACAATGGAACACAAGTTACCTCGACTTCTTTTCGCAAATGGTGCAAGGAAAAGGGAATTCATCAGATGTTCTCAACACCATATCATCCGCATTCAAACTGACAGGCGGAAAGGTTCGTGGATACGTTCAAACGTGCACTCTGTAAAGCAGGACAAAAATGGGCTTCACAGGATGCAATTCAATCTTTCCTAAGCATGTATCGGAACGCTCCGAATCCAAACTCCCCTGATGGGAAAGCCCCCACAGAAGTGCTATTTGGAAGAAAGATCCGGACGTTGCTCGATAATGTTTTACCAAGAAGAATAGAGAAGCACAGCAACAGTCACCAGGAGGAAGATTGTAAGATCAAGCTACGTAACTTCAATGTTGGTGACATGATTTACGCCCGGGATTTTCGAAGGCCGAAGGGGTGGTCTAGTGGAACGGCTATCGTCAGGAAAGGCAGAGTTATTTACGAGGTGATTGTTGGACGTGAGAGACCAAATCATGGCAAAACCCAAGGTCCCCAGGAACAGCCAGCTTTACATTGGGACATCCTACTAGACACGTTCGGGTTGGAAGCTGAAGGTCAGCAACCAGGTGAGACGAAACAAATGCCGCAGAAATCGGATGCACCATGCAGGCCGGCACGGAAGCGGAGAAGACCACAACGGCTGCAAGTCGATCCCCCGGCGAAAAGCTACGAACACTATCAGGTTCGAAGGGTGTCCAAGCTGAATCAATTCGGAAGGGGAGGTGACAGCTGGGCGAGAAAGCTGGGAGTCAACACTCGCGCGTCAGCCACCAATCGTGCTTGGGAAAAGCCCGGCGGGCGTGTTACCAGGGCCCAGCCGAAATCTGATCAGACACCAGGCGTGTTGCCAAGGCCAAACCGGAAGCTGACGAAATCACGCGTCCGACATCACGTGCGTTGCCATGCGCCGGGCAGGCGAACGAAGACTGGAGTGCCTGAGAAACACGGTGAACTGCACAGATGCAGCGGACAAGTAGGCGTGGAGCGTGGGCTTAGAGCCAAATCCGCCTGGTGATAGTGACATATAAATATGATCGTTCTTTGCCTTAATACAACTCTGGGCTGCTGAGTGTTTTTCTGTCTTCGTTCCTTTCGGGTTTGCCAAGGCGTCAATTAGAGCACGCGTAAGGGCGCAGATTTAGCAACAGGCGTGAATCAACCAGGCGAGAGCGGGCACAGCGTTACAACAATTTGATCGTATAAATAAATACAGGCATAGCCGACAATTCAAGTGAAGTAATAGGACCATGCACCCAAATATCTTCTGGATATCTGCTTCCAGGCGTTTTAATCCCTCGAAAGTTTTCATCCACACTTCCATCTCTTATTAGACAATTTTCCGACGTGGCTTGCAACAAGTAAGCTGTCATCAGTTTGACTCGTTTTTGGTTATCTATTATATGTAGTTAAGCCGTCAACAAATTGACTCTTTGTTTGTTTTGGTGGGACAATCACGCATTTTGCCCAAAACAAATCACCAGTAGGATACCATCTGATCAGCTGATATTCCCACCAGCCATGTCGACCAATATCCAAAACCTCCACCCAACAAATCATCGATCATAGAAAATTGAAGCTGACTAACTGAACAAGCCTTACCAGTATTACGCTTATTTTCAAGTTCTTCCGTGATTACTCGTGGAACCATTAAAACACAACAATGAGGATACATGCCTTTACTTCTTTATGGCATCTAAAGACGAAAGAACATTAACTCCGAACTCCGCACCTAACCAGCTCTTCTGCAGTTTCATCGACGCTTCCATGTCTTATTAGGCAATGTTCGGACGTGGCTTGCAACATGTAAGCTGTCATCAGTATGACTCGTTTTTTGGTTATCTTTTATGTAAAGTTAAGCCGTCAGCAACTTGACCCTTGTTTTTGGGTGGGTGCGTCGCTGTTATATTCTAGGTACTCCCGCCATACAGCCCATGCCACGATGCAACAGCTTCGAGTCGTGCTCATTTAAAATTCTCCAGTGTATATGTGGCAACTCGCCTTGATTAGAGGTGTTAGCTACATTGAAAACTTCAGTCCGTCATCTCAGCAGACTGGTTCAATCGTGGCCAACAATGGTAGAAAAGCAAAAATGAATTGAATTGAAGTGAAATAATGAGTAACGATGGATAAATGACACGTTAGTGAGTAGTATGGGGCTAAGGCTTTTGCTGAAAGCAACAGCTTTCATGTTTGCCTAGGTATAAATAAAAGGCACCGTTGAACAAAGCTAGCTAGAGGAACGCAGAAGGCACAGCACACAAGACGGTCTTGCTTCCCAACCGAAACCAGCGCCAAGATAAACGGCGATGCTCAACACCAGCAATCGAACTATGCCAGCAGTTCAATAATCTGCATCGGTCGCTAAGGTGTAAAATGAAATAATTTATTTAGTATTTTACACAAGAAAAGCAGGGAATCTCCAGCATGCAACAATAGCTATACGATGGCATGATTAGAGCTTCCAAGCGGTGTTTGATTATAAACAATAAAACTTTCAGTTTGTTAACAAATATCATGTATTGTATTGAATCTAACCTGTGTGGAGATTCCACAGTGTTCTTTAGCCCGAGGATCACAACGAAACTGGTACCAGATCTGCTAAAGTCATCGGCAACTACGCACAATGAGAGTTAAAAGTATTCGGGGAGCACAGCTGGAAGCCTGTATTAAAATTTTCAAGACCATGGTTTCGACAGCCGGGAGCGATATAAACATTAGCCAAAATATGAAACCAAATACCTTTCCATCATTACCCATCAGCAGTCTTGGTTTACATTGTACGATTAAACAGCTGATGCGTGTCGTACTGAATGGAATAATGCTTTTAATCAACGGGCACCATGAAGAGTTGCTGTAAATGACTACGCCATGTCCTCGGTTTTAATGTCTACATTGGCGGTCAACACTTAGTGTTAATAGTTCAACAGTTCAATAGTGTATGATGGAATAAAAAGCATAAATTACAAGACCCACAGAATGGATATGCAAACGAAACTTAAAATCAGAATGTACCAGCGGGGAACGTGAAGTAACAGTGGTTAAACCATTGCACTTTATCAAACCGTTGTGTAGCGTTTGTCACTAAAGTGAAAGTCTAAGAGTCTTTCGAATGCCTTCTTGTCTGTTGCGTTCACCACATATCTTGGTAATGCATTCCAGTAAACTCCAGATTTCCTGCATCATAGTGGTCTCTAAACGACAATATTCCCGACCTTTTGCAGTAATTTGACGTCCTCTAGGTTTCCAACTAACGGTCGAGCATCAGCACTGAGTAAAACAGGTAAACTCCTACTTTCGATTTGTTCCTTTCTAAGTGCAACCCACCATACAGTTAGAAGCTTTGTGTCGAATTCTTTGCTCACGTTTTGATTTTTAATTTATTCGTATAGTTTGATATGGAGAAGGTGTCGAGTTTATTTCTATGAAAGTACGCTGTAATATTCCTCCGTTCCAGCCTTCCAAGTTACCCCGTGTCCATATGGTATGACGAGCGGTAATAGACCCTTAGAGCTGCAACGCAAAACAAATACCTCGTAGACGGCTGGATGCTCACCCGCCTAGTAAGATGCCGATGTAAAGAAGTTGCTAAGGAATCACAGAAGAGGGAAGGGAAGCAGCCGGAGAGGAATAAGTGGGTATGGATAACACGTGGCAAAACCGATCGACCTCTTACTTGTTAACGTGCTACCGTGATTCCCGCGGACCAGCTACACACGTAACAATTTCGAAGTGTTTTAAGTGTAAACGTTCAGGTCCAGGAATAGGAAACAAAACCTTGAGAACTTAAAATAGGATTTTGATTCAGTTCGAAGAGCGTGTGTGTTGGTAAATCCCTTGGAAAGGGATTATGGAGCAATGCCAAATTGGAAGGCCCCGCCTTGTAAGATCCATACCGCAGATAGGGCGCCGTGTGTCATCTTCTGCGACGGCCAGAAAAACAAGAAATCGTGTGGAGAATTCATAGGGTTGCATTGCGCGAGCAGGATACTGTCAGGTTGCCCAGACCTAAACAGGAGAACGATTAGTGTTCTCAACCAAAGCGTTTGGTTGAAAGTCTGATAGCAAGCCAGTGGGTTGTGCCATTTGGCCTACAGAGAGTCGGTTTTATAAAGGAGTCTGTTGCTTGGTTCCTAGGATTCTACTCGGTAATCAATGACACGTACTAAACCAATCAAATGCAGGACAGTATACAAGTTGAAGGCTACTGAACCCAAAGTGAGTTGTGCAGGCTATAAAAGTAGGAAGTGAACCACCAAGAGGAACGGTGAAGCACGTAACTCACCGAAGTAGTTTGTGAAAACGGAAGTGGCGTCAGTAAGACAAATGAACGTTATGACGGTTAAACTAACAGTAAAATCCAAGGTTGCAAAATACTGAAAGAGTTTGTCTTCAGGTGCAATTCAAAGGCCTCACTCTAGAAAGCTGAAAGATGGAAGGCTTCGAGGAAGCTGTCAGTGGGGGAAACGAGGGTTGAGGATGGGTGCGAATAGTAGCATGGGTTTGAACGCGGGCTTACAAGATGGGGTGTGTATCAGAGTTCGCTAGGTCCAGCCTTTTGTTATTTATTATTTATGATGATAGTGTGGACCATAGTGCATCATCGATGAGCCGTCGGGGCAGGATTTTCCGAATGTGAAATAACCGGCTAGTCCAGAAAACATGTCGACAGGACATTACCACCGCTGCAGACACGACGATGTGCTTGCGAGTTGTTACTCCCCCACCGTATTTCAGTTCACGGTCCTCATCCCACGATGAAATTCCGGCGTCCTCATCGGCAGCGGGCAGCAAGGCGTTTGGGGACCAATCCGGTCGTGGCCGTCCGCGGTCGAGGGTGACTGTTCCTTACGTCAGCTGGCGAGTTACTTGAGGGTTGTCTTGGTGGTTTCTTTGATTAAGTTTTGGAAGTTAGAACTCAGAGTTGGTGAGCAAATGACGGGTAATTGGCTTGATGCCGAAGAGGGAAGATTGCATAGATGATAGAAGAAATTTCGCTTTTCCAGCATCCGAACTGTCTTGGGGTTTATGGCGATTTTCCACTTTTGTGGATGAAACACGCGATTATCAAGGAAAACGAGAAAGGCATGTTAATTAAATAGCAAAACTTACCAAAGCAGTAAAACGTACCGGACATTTGACCTGCCTTTCCCGTCGGTCGGTTGACTGGAGTTGAGACAGTGTAGCTTGAGGGCCAATGGGATCAGAGGTTTTCGGCGTATGCAGTGCTCGGTAATTCACCGCAGTTGCGGGTGTTTGTGCGATGGCATCAGGATGAGTTGCAAGTGGTTCGTCAAAGAAAGCCACTTTGAGGCGGTAGATGGACACCGCTGTTCGATGACCATTGCGGTCTAATGTGAAATGTTTCGGAGTCCGTTTTCAGGATTCTGAAAGGGCCAGTGTAGGGAGGGGCGGAGTCGGGCGTAGTGAACGCATGCGTTGAGCTAGGGAGAATACAAAGTTAGGCGAAAGCATACCCGACGATACGGAGGGCGAAACGAATTCTCCTGGCAAATTTAGTGTTGTGTCGTAAACTACCTCTGCTGCTGTAGGTTGAAAAGCAGCTTTGACACTGTTGCGAATGCCTAAGAATATGAGAGCAATCTAATCGCTCCAGCTATGGTCAGAGGGGGTGCAAAGCAAGGTTTTAAGCTGCCTATAGAAGCGTTCAATTAACCCGTTGGCTGCTGGGTGATACGCTGTGGTAGGAATGCGGCGGAAGTCTAGAAAGTTGCAGAACCTACCGAATTGTGAAGATTCCTAGGGCGTTCTGCCGTCAGTTGTGATAGTGGAGAGGCATCCGTAGTGCGAGACCCACCGATCTAAGAAGGTCCGGATAACAGCCTCAGCTGTGCAGGCTGTTACGAGAATGGCTTCTGGCCATCTGGTGAAGCAGTCGACACATGTAAGAATTTATACGAAACCGCATGAAGAAGGCATGGGACATACTGGGTCTAAGTGTACATGCGAGAACCGAGAGTCCGGGGCGGGAAATGAGCCAAGAGGACTGCGGGTGTGACGATGTATTTTGGAGCGCTGGCTATGAAGGCAGGCGCGAGACAACGTACGAGCATCTTTGTTTACGTGTGTCCAACCGAAACATTTGGTGACCAGTTTTAAAGATGCACGGATAAAGGGCTGCACTGATGAGGGGAGAGCGTCACTGACTTTACGTCTGAAGGAGACAGAATCGAGAGGTCTAGAATAACCTATGGAAATGTCACAGGGGTTGGTTCCTTCCGTGGTTTGGAGAGGAACAGTTTGCACTTGCAGCGAAGTGGACTGCAGATTGTGTTGTATGTCTTCATCTTGAGCCTGAGCCGATGCAATAGCGGCAAACTCGACGGTAAGCAAAGACTGGTGGGTAAGGTTGACGCGTGAGAGAACCTTGGCGACGGGTTGTCGACATCTGAGACATGATGTATGTTAGTAGGAAACTGCGTGACCAAGGTTATATGTCTTGTCTCCCGAGATGAGTATCTGTCGGAGGCAGAGTTGAAGGCGATGAGCGGCTTATGTTCAGTGTAGACCTTGAAAGCGCGACCTACGTGTGTGCCAGAAGTGACGAATGGCTAGCTAAATGACGAGCAGTTCTCTACCAAGCGCGCTGTAGAGGGATCCTATTGGCTACATGCGTTTGGACAAGAAGCCAAACGTTTACCATTGCCCACCAACGTGTTGTTAGAGGACGGCTCCTATCGCGACGTCTGAGGCATCAGTCGTAATAGAAAGGGGTGCAGTGGATTCGGAATTAGCACGAGGAGCAATGTTGTATATCACATTCTTAAGCTCGGTAAAGACTGTCTGGGCTGTGTCCGCGTAAGCGAAGTTACCTTCATTCCTCCTGAATAGGTCAGTCAGGGGCTGCGTGAGCTGGGCGCAACGCGGCATGAAGCGTAGATAGCAACTGGCTAAACCACAAAAGCTACGGAGGTACTTAAATGAAGTCGGGGCTGGTAAAACTTTGGTGGATTGAATCTTGTCTGCAAGTACCTCGATACCTGAGGGTGAGAAGAGGATTCCTAGGAATTCTACCGAGGACAAGCCAAGTTCGCACTTAGTTGGATTGACGGTGATGCGGTGTTGTGTCAACCGCTGGAAGAGAGACTTAAAATGAGCTAGGTGCACTTCGTCGGACGAACTGGCCACTAGAATCTCATCGCGTTAGGGATAGGCAAAGTCTAGACCACGGGTGACGTCGTGGATGAAGCCCTGAAATATTTGTGCGGCATTGCACAATCTGAATGCACGCTCCACAATTCGAACAATGCGAAATGGGTAATGACGGCTGTGTTAGGTATATCTTTTTCCTCGACAGGTGTTTGGTGATTGGCTCGAAGGAAATGGATCTTGCTGAGTACCGTCCTACGTGCGAGGCATGCAGTGAGGTCCTGCATATATGGGATGGGAAATATATCTAGGACAGTTATGCGATTGAGTACGCGGTAGTCACCGCAAGGGCGCCAGTCACCAGATTTCTTATGTACTATCTTCAGGGAAGAGGACCAAGGGCTGTCGGAAGGGGGGATTATTCCAAGTTTGGTTATGTGTTCAAATGTCGCTATAGCCACCTTAAGTTTCTCGAGTGATATTCGGCCTGGAAGGCATAGGACGCGTGGGCCATTCGTCCGTAGGTGGTAAGTGACTTGGGATGCCATTGACAGAGCTGTCACCATTGGCTGAACGAGCTTGGAGTATTGGGAGTAAAGGTTAGTGTAGTCTGGCGAGGTGTGAGGAAAACGTGGACCGGGATGATATATGCGATATCGGCGTTTATGCCACTTACACTGAGTTTCGTTGCAGTGTCAACTATCGTCAGACATTTCACATCGACCAAGATGTCGAACTACCTGAGAACGTTAATTTCGAAGATGGCTAAATGACTGCAGCAACGTGGATACCCAGCGGTACGTTCACCGAAGATCTATTAGCAGGGTAAGAGACCGATGACAGTAGGCGTTCCATTGACGGCACTTAGGGTTGTTGACCAAGAAGCAGCTTGTTCCCATGGAATAGGGGGATGACGCTGACTTCGTCCCCGGTATCCACTAGGAACTGGGTTTAGGAATCATAATTCCTAATGTAGATGAGACGATTTTGGCTTTGCCGACACCGTTAGTCGCCACGGTGGGGTATTAAATCGGTCGTTGCCATTTCACTGTATTACTGTTTTTATTTATCTGCCGCGGATGTAACCGTCTTTACCGGATATTACTGAGATTTTCTTCGGATATACTATTTCAAATTCACTGGTGCTGTACTGAGCCAAATTTTACTATGTGCTTTGGTGTGCTGCGCGTGCTACGCGTAAATTTCTCAGAAGCGCTTTTGTAACCGAATGAACCGTCGTTCAGCTTGACAGACTGGGATCAGACACAGTAAATTCAATAGAAAGCGAATGCCAATTATTAACTTTTCCATAAGAATTATTATATATATATTCGAGACCGTAGTCAGGCGATACCTGTGCACCTGACGCTACAATTTCCATCAATAAATGGCACCATTAAACTTGCCATTTTAATCCATCCGTAGTAGTTATCGTAAAATGAAGAAATTGCGGCCTTTCGGGTATCTAGAGACTATATTGACTCTTCCTCACTAGTACGGGCCGGCCTGAAATTTTCCCTGCTTCGCGGTGGAGAAACTGCATAGTTGCGCGCACTAACCGGCTTTATCACCAATACTCGAGTAGTAAAAACAAAAGCCTAATTGTTATGCTTCCTGCGACGTAGTAATGAGGTAGAGCGGCTGCGCTGATTACTGTCTACTGAGAGTTTCGCGACTTGGCGTTGTAACGACGCTATTTGTACCGATCAAGCATCCATTGCTGACGGCTCACTTGCACTGATTTCGGTGGGGATGCAAAGCTTCTAAGTCCAGTAAGTGTTCTAGACTCGTTCGTTGGTTAATGTCGTTCGACGAAACGGTCTATTAGATCTGCAACCGTTGCGAGAGGCATGGTACCTGCCACGGCAAAGATCACTTGTGCATTTTCCGGGAGACGTTGAATCCACATTTCCCGCAGAGTCACCGCGTCCATGCTGGACGTACCTAAGGGCTGTTGGCTCTGTCGCAACAAGGCTGAAGCCATTCTGTCTCCTAGTTGCAGATTCCTAAACAGTTGCTGTAGTCGGACCTTGTCAGGGCGTGATTCGCGTGATGGTCGCCTACTTTGGAGTCTCATATTTCGCATCTGGAGGAAAATGTCTCTCACCTGGGTGGCTACACTTTACGGAAGCCGAGATCAGATCAGGCCAATTTAGTTCAGATCTCCAGGGACGGAACTGGCCTTCGCTTTACGAACGTCCCTTTTTGTGTAAAGGTAAGCAAGCCAAGTTACTTCGAAATGCAAGCTTCACTTCTGCAGAGACCAAACATAAGAGAAAGAGGAACGTCTCATAAATTCATGAAGCTATTCGTGTCATCCTGCTAGTACTAAGTGGAATCCGCTAATCTCAGTGGAAATCCGGAAACAGAGTGGACCAATTCATATCTAGGCATTTTTAAAGGATTCTATTGTATTACATGCTACTAATGCAGGAGGAAGTAAATTCCAAGTACGTAGTACGCGGTTGGTGAAACTTTCGCTCGGTTATCCAGTCCAGACTTATGTCTCTTGAGCTTCAGATGGTGTCCGTGTTATTTAGCACAATCAGAAGCAATTATACGATTGCAAAATGTGGATTCGAAATGTGCAAACTATAAAAATGGGTCATTCCCACATAAAGGTAGGTAGGTTCGGTCTACGGCACTAACCACATACGTGAACTATTCATAGTGAGAAATGAATAAATATGTAGGGCAAGTGAGAAAAGAAAATGACTGCGAGTATCCAATCAATAAGTCCCTGGAACCAGCTCACCAGAATGAAAAAGCAAAATGGCAGGTGGCGTGTTCTGGACCGTAGTCACCAAATGTCGAGTGGCGCCTAGGATATTGTCGGTAATCAATGACACGTAAGAGATGTGTCAAATACTGAACAGTATAGATATTAGAGGCAATTGAACCCAACGTGTATTGCGCAGGCTACAAAAGTAAGAAGTGAATTACCAAGAGGAACGGTGAAGCACGGAACTCACCGAAGCAGTTTGTGAAAACGGAAGTGCGGTCAGTAAAACAAATGGACGTGTTGAAGGTTAAACTACCAATATAATCCAATGTTGCAATATACATAAAGAGTGTGTTTCAGATGCACTAATGTCTACCCACACTTCAACCCAAACCGGGAGGGACAGAAGCCTGAATTTGTCTGGCCTCTAAACATTAAGCAGTCGGATATAAGTGGCTATAAAGGTGCGAAAATTCACATCCCAACATATATCAGTGGATCGGTGGGGCATGCGAACCATGGCCACACCTTAAGGTCCAGTCTCGTCGCGATGCGTCAAGTTCTCCTCGTTCCGTTTAATTTACTTTCTTGATTAAACATCCATTAACGCACTTGTGGTTACGGAGTAAATATCATGCTTTTACACTATCACACGAGGTCCTACTAGTGAGTTGGTCAAACTATGTCAATCTCAGACTCAGCACTTCGAAATACATTTATGACCAACGATGATTAGCCGAGATATCATATAACCGACATTGAGATCACATAACCAAGTAGGTCCTTCCCCAGAACGACAGAACAGCAGCGAAGGGGAGCAGATCATTTTTTCAAAACCATCCGCGGTAAAATCATGGACAATCCCCAAAACGTTTGCCGTTAATCTGCTTTAGTGAACGTAATGGCTAGAGGAGGGCGATATATCCCAAGTGTCCGTAGTTTGCCGGCCACCCACATAATCTCCAGAAACAAATCACACCATTATATCGTCTCTAACTTTACCGTGACATCAAAACTACAGTAATATTCTCGTTACAAGAGAATTAAACAATTATCAGCTCGAAACCCCAACGTGTGTGCGCTTACTCTCAAGTTAGATTCTGTGATTCGATGTCAAATCTGTTCCATAATCATTTGCAGTTTGAGTATTTGTCTCACCGAATTCAATCGCTCAAACATTGACCTAGTTTTTAATTCAGAACAACTGCATTCTCACTTCACTCAGCGACGGCCGATGTTAACAGTGCTTTGGATTGATTTGATCCTCACTGTATTGTGCCATCTGGATAATGTACGTAGAACATGTGGTTACCTTGACAGTACATGTTATCTCGAATCGCTGTAGGGAACTCACAAGATTGCAGGTTTGATGTGGACGGAGGTCACACACATAGAATCCATTTAGGTCACGTGCCTTATTTTTTGATTTCTTTCCATATATATGTGTACAATGGAGCCACCATAATGTGTGTATAAGACACAGATTCAACACTCAAGGATGTCACCTCCTTTTGTTTGGTCAATTACCCTAATCCATTCATGTAAAAGGTGGCGTATTATAACGTTCATAGTTTGTACTCAATTGATCTGAAGAGAAGTCTGGTGGTTTTTTGAAATGAATCGAAGTTTGAAACAATTCGCTACTTTTAGCAAATTGAATAAAGCAGTAACAAGAGGAAAACTGGAAGAAGTCAATATTTTGTATTTTCCCTTCAATGCCATTACAATAACATGAAACAATATAACTCGACAGGTATGATGAGACCACAAAAATTTAGGACAGTTGAACACGCTTGTTCTGGAAGAAAGTATTTCTGAGGCAATTTACCTTTTGTGTTCAAGTTGTTTGCTAATAACAATGAGCAACGATTGCTTGACAAGTCCCGTAGCATAACAGGAGCGGTTTTTTTAAAATAATGGTTTGCAATGACATTTTTAAAGGAAATTCTGGTTTAAGGTGATTCCTCGTGTTTCTTAATTAGACACTTATGCCAGTCTGCTCACAGCTACAAAGCACAGGGGGCTGGTAAGCACACTGTTAGTGTCAATTCGTCTTTCAAACTATGTAGCATAAATGGGCTGAAGTGTAATCCAACGGTTTTTAGAATATTCATTACCGTGCGGGGGCGAAACTAACTTGAGGAGAAAGCGTGTACCAAGTCCTACTTACTTGAAGAGAGAATTAGATCTGTTGACAACCAAGTCGAATTTGGTGTGTGGCCAGTTTGAGCTGGTGGACTCTCAAGTTGATCTTGAGACTGACTTACAACAGATCGTGATAGGTGTGATTAGGGTTAGTCTGTTTTGCAACACTATGAAAGGGTCTTCTCGCACTCGCCAACATTTGTCGCTGTACAAGCCCCGGGCTTTCAATCTGCATTTATTGGGGTGGTAAAACCTCGGACGATGTACTTTTTCCTATGTTATGGAGCTACGAGCAAATCAGCGTCGTCAGCTCCGTGCTCACTAACTTGGTTCACGTACTCCACGTGAGCCACACACAGACAACCAGCACTTGAGAACAGTATGACAGCGCGAAACTCCTGAATGAAGTTCGTAAGAAGCCAAGGTGCTGACAAGCTCTACTCGATACCATTGCAATCTGTTCCGAGCAGACAACTTAGGCCAGCAATATTGCCCGAGAATATTTCGCTGCGTAACATGTTGCACCCGCGGCCCTCCCAGTTGATATTCATGTGTACACTGATGACAGCCATAGAAAGTTGTATTTCGTTCAGTGAAACTGTAGCCGGTTTTCGAGTGACCATATAGAAGCATTGATGTGATCTCTTTGTAGTGCTGCAAGCTCATCCGCCGTTTTCATATCCAGCCAGTTTCTAAAACCATCCTTGAATAGAAGGAACTCTGGCTGAAACTTACTTGTACGATGGTTAATGAAGAATAGGAATAAACGTGGTCCCAATATCGAGCTTTTGGACACAACACACTGGCATGCATTTGGGTCGGAGATGAATCCGCGAGCTCTCATATTCTGTTGACGTTGCGAGATGAAGTTGCTTATCCATCTTAGTACATGGTTACCGACGCAGCAATATCGAAGTTTGTGAAGAAAAATGTGCTGGTCCAGGCGATTGAAAGCTTTAGGGAAGTCCCAGTACACGACGTCGACTACTTGTTTGGCTTCGACAGACTCCATACAGCTTGTCTGGGCTAGTAACAAGTTTGTGGTGCAGTACTTATCTGAGCGGAATCCATGAAGCAGTGACACTAAGAGATGTTGTTGCTCCAAAGGTATCCTATGGGCGCCTCTGCTACGTTGCCTTCCACATATATTTTGTTAACACTGACTGGGTAGTGATTGGACAGTAGTTAGCGGGTCGCAGATGATCCCCTACTCTAGTTAATAGGAATGATTATTTCTTTTTCCACATTGTGCGAACCTGTATGTCCTCAAGGCTTTGTTGATCGAACAAAGCTAAGGGTTCGGCAAAGTTCCTGGACCCTGTTCGATGCTTTCTGTGTGATTATGTCCTCCCTAGGGGAGCTGTGTGAACCAACGAACTTTCTCTCATCTTATTTGTACCAGTGAGTAATACATGCTTTAGTCCTGAAGGCGAAGTAGACTGTGTGAAGATCGGGTGACGATTCACTTCGAAAGCTGAAGGTAAACTGGCGCCTAAGCGCATTCGCCGTAACTTGTGTTGTAATAACCAGACTATTTATTGCAAATAAAACTAGGATATTTGCGCTACACTCTCCGGAAACTCGTTGACGCGCATTTGTATTGAACTTCGTCGCTGGGTCCTGTTGGTGTTTGCGTTTCTGTTTGCGGACCTGTTTGGCGTAACGATTTCGTTGAATTATAAAAGCATCACACGACTAATCACCAGGACATACTTTACAAGCGCGCTAAGTTGAATCACTTGAGGCGGTCCATTTTCGCGTTCGCCACTAGAGGATGAACTTCGTTTGCTGCGGGCGAACGACTTTGGTTCCAGACACATTTGATACTAGCCCAGTTGGCAGAGAGACAAATTGCTTCCATTCGACGTCGGGAGGCTGCTGAGCTAGGAAATACCGGTTGGTTTCACGTACGAGGTTGGACGGTGTACCGTAATGGGTGAGAACATGACGTTCCTCGTTGTTTTCACAAATGTATTCCGAGTAGCAGATGTAGCGGAAAAGCAGCGTCGCGTAATTGCGAAGTCCAAGCGATGTACTTCGGTTTACTGAAGCAATCATTAGTTCCTCGTTAGTGAACATATGGTCTGAGACGGATGCTTCGTCGCCCGATCTGGATTTTATGGTAACACGGCCATTTCTTCTTGCAAATATGCATTAGCTGTTCGCAGAGCAAAGTTGACAGAATTCCCCTACCACCTGGACGTGATTGTATGACCGTGCTACGATTCGCTACATAGCAGTCTCCTGGCAGCGATCAACTTCACGAGTGGACCTTGGCAGGCAAGATCTTATTGCGTTTAACCACAAAGTGCCAAGTTTTAGATGCAGACTGCACCACAAAGAATCGAAAAGATGCGTATGTGGATCGACGATAAAATGGATATGCAGGTCAGATCTGTAATACAAGAGCACCCTGCTTCCTCTGCTGGTTCGATCTTTCCGTAGGAGAAGTGTGCCGGGCAGAACTATCTCGGAATCCGTGATGTCCAGACCCAGCCATAGTTCAGGTTTCATGGATTTGTCCCCACTAGTGAACGCTTGATGTGCAAGAAGCTTAAACTGTTATTGTGATGAATTGCTTCATTGGTATACAAGCAGATGAGGACCTTAGAGTTAATCAATCTATTTAATGTAGCTTTAAATATATGTGGGGTTGATCGAATTGTTGATCGAATCATCATTAAACACTAAGCACTGTTCCCGGGACAATTCTAGTTAGTCATGCATTGTCCTTCTCGTCGACAGGCTGCTGTAAAGTAACATATCCTTCTGCTGATCGTGTTTTCGGACTGCAACGCCTTTCTAAACGCCTTGCTGATGGTGTTGTACACAATGGCTGTATGTTCAGCATTATCTCTTCGGTTATTGGCTGGGTATCAATTGAGGTTATATGTATTTCGGACCGCAGCTTCTTGCGCATTTAGAAACAGATTTCCATCACTATTTCGAAGGAGGTTTGATGTTCAGTTATGCGTGCATCACATGTGTAAGGCTCTCTTTGTAGCTGAGCGACGACGGTAACCCTGAGTCGAATTGGCGATCATGAATGAATACTTTACTTATGTGGCATCATCTATTTTAGTTAGTTCATTTGAGCATTTAACACAACTGGAGTGTAGAGAACTTAACTACGGTAAATATAAGGCATACTTGTCTTTTTGCTTGTATAGTGGTCCAAGTTTAGTTTGCGTTTCTTGCTTTCTCTGGAGGTAACATTGAGAAATATGCGCACACTACATGGAGAGGTCCGAGCCTAGTGGTTGACAAGAAGACAGACTCTGCATCACCTCCTAACTGAATGGTTACTTGGAGTGGTCTTGGTTCACAACACAGTAGCGAACTTTGATGATTGACCAGACGGATCAACATGGATCCCAATAAATTGACGTTTCGCGTCCCGCTGTTTTTGGTCCTTTTACAACTTGCCTTTGATAGAGTTCGCCTCGGATTCATGCACAGTGGAGCAAGTAACAGTAAGAGAATTATAGTGCTGTCTACTGCGCCCATTTGTGTGTAGTATGTAGCTGCTTCCATTGGTCAGACAACAAGTGGCTGACTGTGTCCCTTGGTAGTGTTAGTGGCATTGACTGCTTCTATGTTGGCAGCGGCCGAGGCTATAGTGAGTAGTGCCCCTGTCATGTGGGTTCAAATATTGAACGCGTGTGTTGAATGTGCCACCAGGATTTGTTGAAGCATTCTGTCTGAGCAGATCAATAGAAGCGACTCTCTGTCTCGCGACAGGGGTCAGCCTGATTGTAAAACGTGCGGCCCTCCGGCAGAAAGAACAACAGGTGGCGGCGACACGAAAATCTTTATTGGCGAGAATTGCTTTCTTTTTATATCAGATATGACCATTTTCTGCGCCCGTTTCTATTCGGCTACTACACTTTCATGCATTTGTCTCCATTTGCCAGTGTCCTTTGATCCTGGGCGTTTCGCCTCCAATCGTTCGGTCGTAATTCGTCCATGGCATTTGCTACAATTGGTTCCCCATGCTGTGTCTTGACGATCAAAAACCAATCGGCCGATGGGTTTCGGTTCAGTGCCTGCTCTTTCTGGCCTATGGACGGTCGTTCGCGTACCGGATTGACGTGACGCTGATTGGTCAGGCGTCTGATGCAAGTCCTCGATCCTCTTAACGTCGCTTACTCGTTTGCGAGCCGTCTCGGGTTTTGATTGGATATTCGGACCACGCTTGTTTGCCAGACGCTTTGCCGAGCCGTTGGTCTGTTCGTCCGATCGGTAGCTTGTGTGCGCCACTGGTTGGCGGTGCCGCGAACTGATTGCGATCTCCGATTGTGTTGCCGATTGGTGGAAACCAGTTCGCGCTGTTGGCTGGCGGTTTGGCACGTAAGCTACCATCACATCCTTCCTTTTTTCGTTTTTTTGTAGTCCGATTGCGTAAGCGCTGTATCGCCTTCCACTGCGTGTAGTCTTGTGGTCGTGTGCTGCCGTATCCACCGAAATGTCCGGCTGCGTTGGCTGCTTCGCACGATGCCGTGCTTGTTCACCACGTTGTCTCCTTAACTGCACCCGGTTGCGTCGAAATAGACTATCCCCAACTCTTACGTCGTAGCTTCGTTCGCCTTTGAGACCTTCTACTCGCCCTCTCCTCCAAGACCCGTTAGCTCCCGGTGTCGGCGCGACCCAGACCTCGTCTCCGGGCAACAGGCGTGGAAGCTGCTTCGTTCCGCGATCGTAATATTTCTTTTGTCGAAGCATGCGCTCACGCAAGCGCTCATACATCAAGCTCTGCGATGGTATTTCAGGCTGCAGCAGAGTATTGGCGATCGGCAACAGGGTTCTTGTCCTACGGCCAAACAGACGTTGCGCTGGACTGCATCCAATTTCGGCAGATGGCATGTTCCTTCGTTCTAACAACATGATGTAAGGATCTTCTTTGGTCTCCTTGGCTTTGGTGAGTAACTTCTTTGCTTCCTTCACGGCTGACTCAGCTTTTCCATTTGACTGACTGTGGTAAGGGCTGGTTAAACGATGAAGGAAATCCCACTTTTCGCTGAAACTCCGAAATTCGGCGCTGTTGAATTGGGGGCCATTGTCGGACACTACCTCTTCCGGTATCCCATGTCGCGCAAACTGCGATCGTAGCTTGTTTATCACGGCCTGTGTGCTAGTAGACGTGAGAGCATCAATCTCGAAATAGTCGCTAAAGTAATCGACAGCGATCAGGTAATTCTTTCCGTCATGTGCAAAGATGTCTAGGGCGACTTTCTGCCACGGCCTTTCCGGGACCTCACGAAGCATCATAGGCTCCTTCGGCTGGCGGACATCATGTGCTCGACAGGCTAAGCAGTTTGAAACGTGATCCCGTATCTGACTAGTCATTCCAGGCCAAAACATTAGCTCTCGAGCTCTCGCCACGCAAGCATTGACTCCTGAATGACTTCCATGTATCAGCTCCAGCATGGGTCGTTGCATTGCCTTTGGAACGAGTATACGGTTGCCTTTGAAGATTAGCCCATCCTGTGTGACAAGTTCATCCCGAAAGTTAAAGAAGGGAGTCAACTCCTTTGGCAGCTTGTTTTTACTATCGGGCCACCCTTTCAGTATCGTTTCCTTGAGCCGATTACACAGCTCGTCTGCTTCCGTGTGGCGTAGTAGTTGCTGGAAACGCTCCTCTGTGACGGCCAATAGCTGAGTGACATGGACAATGTCTTGGTCTTCTTGCGTTGCGGTCACATCGGAAAGATATGCCCTAGACAGTGTGTCTGCAATGTACATCCTCGACCCCGGTTGGTAGACGATGTCTAGGTCGTACTTCTGGAGCCGAATGAGCATTCGTTGTAAGCGGCGTGGGACGACGTGCAGTGGTTTATTGGCTATTGATACCAGAGGCTTGTGATCGGTAAATACAGTGGTCCGGCGACCAAAAGTGTAATCGTTGAAACGCTCTACGGCATAAACCAATGCTAGCATCTCCTTTTCAATCTGTGCATAACGGCGCTCGGATTCCGTTAGTGTCCGACTGCGAAAATCGATGGGCTTCCCGTTCTGCATTAGCACGGCACCGATACCGAATTGGCTGCTGTCACACTGGATCTCAAGGGGAAGTGACGGATCGTAATACGCTAGGACAGGGGCGCACGCGATCAGTTGTTTGATGTTCTGGAAAGCCTCCTCCTGTTCTGTGTTCCACTGCCAGCTCTCGCCCTTATGTGTAAGTTTTCGGATAGGAACCATTACTTCGGCTAGTCGTGGAAGGAAGCGGCTGAGGTAATTCACCATCCCGTTTAGTCTGCTCACGGCTTTAACATCTGTCGGAGGTGGCATCTCTTTTATGGCTCTAACTTTCTCCGGATCTGGCTTTAGACCTTCTGCGCTCAAAACATGTCCGTGGAACACCAGCTCTGTTTTTCGTAACTCAATTTTCTCACGTTTCAATCTGATATTCTTGTCTTTACAGCGTTCTAGAAATCTGCTCAGGTTACGGTCGTGCTCTTCCAGAGTCGCCCCAAAAACCACTACATCGTCTGCTACACAAATAGCTCCGGGTAGATCGTCTAGGGCCTGCATTAATCGTTTCTGAAAAATTTCACTGGACACTTTCAAACCGAATGGTAAGCGCAACCACCGAAACCGTCCAAATGGCGTTCCGAACGTGGTTAAATAACTGGACTCTTCGTCAAGCTGGACGTGCCAGAAAGCGGAAGCGAGGTCGACCTTCGTGAACAATCTGGCCTTGGACAACTCGGGTAAGACGTCATCTAGCGTTGGTAGTGTAAAATACTCTCTCCTGAGTGCGGCGTTGAGCGGCTTAGGGTCGATGCACACACGCAAATCGCCTGACTTCTTGGTGATTATCGCGACTTGACTGACCCAATCGGTTGGCTCATCGACCTTGGCAATCACACCTAAACTGATCAAACGCTGCAACTCGTCTAAGAACTTCTCACGCAAAGCGATAGGTACTTTTCTCGCTGGTAGTGCTACTGGTCTAGCGGACTCGTTTAACGACAGGTGAGCTACGCCTTGGAATTTTCCCACGGTACCATCAAACACACTGGGATAGTTGTCTACGATCTCTGTACCGACTTCGCACGAGTGAACAAAACGATCATGATTAAAGGAAACAAAACCCAAACTCTGAATGGAATCAAGGCCCAGGATGGGCATTAAATCTCCTGATACCAGGAGAAAATCAAGTAAATGCTCGGAGCCATCCTTCGGGTTTATGGCCTTCATGGTAACGCAGCCCTTCGGTTGTAACTTTGATCCGTTCCACATTCTGAGCTGTGTCTGTATTTGGCGGTATTCTGCATCGGGACAGTATTTGTGAGGAAGTATGTTCACGCTTGCTCCTGAATCCAATTGGAATCGCACCGGACGCCCTTGAATAAGCAACGTTGCGAATACACAGACTGGTCTCTCACGTCCTGTCATGTTGTTAATAGCCAGTTCCTGCGGCTCTTCCTGATCGTCCTGCCCGACTGAGTCGACTTTGGTTGCCTGACAACAACGTGCAAAGTGGTTCTTCTTCGCACACTTCATACAGGTTCGGCCCCATGCTGGACAATCCTCTTTGCGCCTTGGGTGTGAGCAGCCGCAAAACTGGCATTTGGGTTGATTCGCGCTCGATGACTTCGATACAATTTCTCGGCCTCGGGATACTGCAAACAGATCCGTCGTGGACTCCATCTTGAGCTGCTGAAACTGTTGAGCCGTCCTTGATTCGCTAAAACAGATATCGATGCAATGTTCCAAAGACAGGTTTCGCTGTCGCAAAAGGCGTCTGGAAAGTTCCTCATTCTTTATGCCAATTATAATTCGATCGCGGATCAGCGAATCTCGTAAACAGGTGCAAAAATTGCAATCCCGCGCCAGAATTTTCAGCTCCGTGATGTATGCGTCGATTGATTCACCCGGCAGGCGATTTCGGCTGAAAAACAGATACCTTTGGTAAGTTTCGTTTGTGTAACCTTCGCAAAACTCGCCGAATCTGCGTATTACTTCATCCAGCTCCATCTCCTGAGTTCCATCGCTGAGATCCAACGTTTGCAGCGTCCGCCTGGCTTCGTCTCCAATGGCATGCCTGAACATCGCCAGTTGATAGGCCATTGGCTGAGAATCCAACTGAGTCAGTGTTACAAAGTCTAGCCACTTCGCCTTCCATATTCTCCAATTCTCCGGCAACGAACTCTCGGTCATTTGCAACGGAGCTGGCAGCGGAATCGTTGGTTGTCCACCAAACGCATGCGGGGTTCGGCGTGTCTTCTTGTCCTCTGTCGCCATGTAAAACGTGCGGCCCTCCGGCAGAAAGAACAACAGGTGGCGGCGACACGAAAATCTTTATTGGCGAGAATTGCTTTCTTTTTATATCAGATATGACCATTTTCTGCGCCCGTTTCTATTCGGCTACTACACTTTCATGCATTTGTCTCCATTTGCCAGTGTCCTTTGATCCTGGGCGTTTCGCCTCCAATCGTTCGGTCGTAATTCGTCCATGGCATTTGCTACAATTGGTTCCCCATGCTGTGTCTTGACGATCAAAAACCAATCGGCCGATGGGTTTCGGTTCAGTGCCTGCTCTTTCTGGCCTATGGACGGTCGTTCGCGTACCGGATTGACGTGACGCTGATTGGTCAGGCGTCTGATGCAAGTCCTCGATCCTCTTAACGTCGCTTACTCGTTTGCGAGCCGTCTCGGGTTTTGATTGGATATTCGGACCACGCTTGTTTGCCAGACGCTTTGCCGAGCCGTTGGTCTGTTCGTCCGATCGGTAGCTTGTGTGCGCCACTGGTTGGCGGTGCCGCGAACTGATTGCGATCTCCGATTGTGTTGCCGATTGGTGGAAACCAGTTCGCGCTGTTGGCTGGCGGTTTGGCACGTAAGCTACCATCACACTGATGAGTTTGCCTAACTAATTGTGTAGTGCTCTCACACCCCGCCTGACTGCTCTGTTCTGAATTAGAGATTGATGTTGTGCATCCAGCTCCAGTACTTAAATATTTTGGGTCTAATTGGGTGGATCTTACGGCGGTTGCTAGTAGTACAATCTCCGCCAGTCTGTCGCACTTCTGCGCTAGCATTGACAGAAGCCTGACGATTGGAATAGCCATATACGTTGTGCAAAACCAAACGGAATCAGTCATCTTATTTCTTTTATTTAGTTCGCTTTGGCTAAGGAAAGCGCGATTCGGATGGAAGTTTTCCTACAGAAGTGTGTGCATTTTATTCCGGTTCCGACATTCTTAAAGCTGTATCCAACTTTAAAGTTCCATTGTATTGTTTTATGCATAGCTCTTCGTGGGCAGGTAGTGCGTTCCGAACAATTGGCAATGGAATTACTTTAGCTGAATTGTTGTTTGTCGCGGAATCCATCCGAAAAGTTACCGGGGTTATGACGGACGCTGCACTTGATGAATGTTCGACAGACTAAGGGTGCAAGTGACACACAAATACGTCAAAACTCCCAAATGAGCCTGAATGACCGACAGCCAGAGGACTGAATGCGTCAGAGCTTATCGCAACAGCATATATATCGATCATTTCATCTGCACAAAACTAGTAGGCGGCAGTTCAGGGCCTAGGTCTTGACGGTAACAGCAGTCCTAAACACAGTTGCACAGCTATCGGTTGCAAGTACGATACAGAATGTCTAAGCAACTTACTAAGAGGCATGTAGAAGAGACTTGGCGGTTTTTTTGAATAAATGTAAATGTTTTACTGTAGGCCAACAGAAGAAAATGTTTTCAGACGTAGTTCTTGGCAAAGAATAGGACAATATTGTGAACCGGAAATACGGTACGGTAATCCATCAAGATTGATGCAACGGGTGATGGATATTGATTAACGCTGGTCGGGTTGGTTCGGAAGAGCGTTGGTACAGGAATGTACGACGAGAATGGAAATACTAACTGCGTAGTTGGTAAGATCAAGCATAGAGTGTAGCCATGTGGTAAATTCAATAGATGGACGCCTAGCATCGTTATTCAGTGTCCCCTTTGCTGCCGTTGTTGATTCCAATGGAAATAAGTTAACGCAACACTTCCATGCGATTTGCAAGTAACACCTTGCTCAAGACATGCAACACACAAGTGTGCTTTCAAGGCAGTAGCCCACATGACCGTTAGGTAAACAGTAAATAAGAAAGGACCTAGGACGCCTTTTTGTTTTTCAACTGATACAGCATCAAATCCGCCGAGGTTTATCTACGCGGTTGCATCTTTGCCTGCATTCCATTGTGCAAATATCTATTAAGACATGCAACACTGTTCAGGTAAACAGAAGTACTCAACAGTCGCCATAGTGTCTCACAGTTCCTCTTACTAAATGCTCTGGAACGTCGAAAAACATCTATTACAATCGTCTTTCGGTTCACCTCGTGTCACTTGCATCAGAGGACCCCTCAACACTATATATAATGTGCTGCAGTCCGAACGGAATCCACAGTGATCTTAAGCTACGTATAGTTGGTAAGACGAATGGCCCCATCTAATGTTAGCCATAACATGTAAACAGCGCAAACAAATCGTAACTTTGAAATTTCTAGTAATGATTCTTCAGTGTCATAGATGGTGCAACATAAGAGCTATTAACGGGAATTACATTTGTAACAAATTGACCATAATTCCAGTACTTTAATGCCCATATGGTTTGGCTTACTTTTAATGTGATCTCTGTAATAGATTCTCAATCTGCGCACCAACAACCAAGATTGCAATCAGAAACGCTGAAAAAAATTATTTAGACAACTAAAAATAAATTTTGCTTCTAGATGAGCACATTTGCAACAGTTGAAATGTTCTACTACGGATGGGCTGTAAGTATATATTCAGAACTATGGATTTCTATGATGGTAAAATTATCCGTGAAGATACGATCAGTATAAAAGAGAAAATAATAAAAATTTCTGGACGAAATAATCCAAACCTGCATAATGTTGGGAGGCAGAGCCTTAAACATATTTTTCAAACGCGGCGGCAAATCGTCATTTGCCCATTATCTTTTGTTTTGCTTAAAAGCAAAGAGGAAGACAAATGTGATAAAATGGGGAACAGTTGGAAACATAGAAATAATAGCGGAAAATAATTTAGCATTGAATGCTGAAGTAAAACGATGTCCAGTGTAAAATGCAACGGCCGATTTCAAGGAACTGCTCTTAAAATTAAATGAAGCACATGATGTACTTTACTGGTACAGACATGAAAAATCAGAAGAGGTTGGGTGTGAGATGACGTCGCCATGTCGTGAATATCGTATCATCATATTCATAAAACATGCGACACTTTTAGTAAAAGTACAACCACAATGTCAAAGATATCGCAAATAGACTAGCATTTGCGCCGCCAAAGTAGGCTTAAAGCAACAAGCAGCTGTTACTGGGCTCACAATTGCTGTAGTTTGCAAGCGATAAAGATGGTCTTCTGCAATCTAAACAGGCGGGGTTGCCGATCATGCTGTAAGACTGCGAAAGACTTATCAGAATTGACTCGGCCCCCGGTTGCAAGCAGCTGCTTCGTACTTGCCAAACTGCTCGGTTTCCCGACGCTACTGAATCCTTCATCATAGGACCAATCCAGGGGCATCGGCATTGTCCACGTCAAAGGTTAGAGACTGTATCAGACTTGTCACAGCCAAGCATTCAGTGGCTTTCCTGCATTCGGTTAGTTGTACCTGGTTGTCAATTTTCATAAAATTCTGATTATTTTAGCACACTTCTTGTTGCATTTAACCGGGGTTATCTTCTTGTTGTGCTTTCTTGTTATGCATGCGATGTGGGTATGGACAACTGGATCCACCACACGTTTGTGCTGGGATCATATTTAAGCAACTGAACTGTACTAAACAGATCCCATCCGGCTATGTGAAAACTTGGTGAGCTGCTCACTAGTGCTGACATCTAGACTTCAGTCAGTGCGTGCAATGTAGCTTTCTGCATAGCTACGGGTGAAATTTATGGACTTGGGGGCAAACACTGCCTCATCGTCGCTGTCTTAATCGTATACATAAACATGGGCATGATCAAGCCAAGGCGATGCAGTTTCCATTTATTAGAATGAATCAAGGGAGGCAGGATCTGAGTAAGGAATTCTTTTCGGTACCTCTCATCAGACTCAAACATTACATGATGAGGAAAAATTGCTAAATGTGCCGGATTGGGCTACGTAGTTAACAAAATGTTTAATTTCACGGGTACAAATCAATAAATCACGGGGTTATTGGAAGTGGCAAGTGTGTACAGGGGAAATCATCGCCGAAGTTGTAGGCCACGGTAGAAGCAAAGGACGTACAAACTGTTTTTGTACGCACAGTTCTGGCTTGAGGTGGCGGATGTTGAGAGCTTCTGCAGTAGACAGAAGATGCGTCCGGAATCCGCGCGTGAAACGTTCAGGAACAGTATAGATGACTCTAAAATCACTTTCCGTTCCTGTGTGACTGCACTCTAGTAGGTGAGATAAGATGGAACTGTTGATGGACCTAGCTTCGCCTCTGGTTTTACAGAGCTGCATTCAGTGACATTGGGCACCCATGGTCCCTCTGTAGGCGCAGGCGTCCTGTGGCTGGCCACAGTGACAGGCAAATCCGAATCTGGATGCAGCCATATATATATATATATATATATATATATATATATATATGATTGTGTTCAAGCTAAATGCTGTCACAGAGAGTTCCCGCATGATTACGCGTTAAGCGATGCGAGATTACCAGAGGTATCCGGATGATTCCCGTTGCTTATAATGGTGATAAGTCATGTGTTCAATAGTTCAATAGTTCAATAGTGTATGGGGGGATAAAAAGCAATAACTTTACAAGACCCACAGGATGGCAAATGGAAGAAAACAAAAGTTTCAGGTGTGACACTAAAATATCAGTAAGTTAGACACTGCAGTTTGTCATACCGCTATATAATGTGTATCATGTAAGTGCAAGTCCAATAGCCTTTCGAATGTCTCGATGTTTGGTGCGTTCACCACATGCGATGGCAGTGCGTTCCAGTGCGGACAGACACTAAGAGAGTAAAAAAAAAACTCTTTCTACAATCTAAACGGGAATATTGAGTCACAAGTTTTAGTGCATGGCCTCGGCATCGTTTGTCGGCAGATAATGTTAACAGCGACTTACATGGATGGTCCTCTTCTCTTAGTATCCGGTAAGTGAGGATCAGATCACCGCGAAGTCGTCGGTATTCTAAGGAGTACAGACCGATCGAACGAAGGCGCAGTTCATAACTAAGGCCCGATAGACCACGGGTTGCCTTAGTGGCTCTTCTTTGTGGTTGCTCCAGGAGACGAATATCCCGTTTTAACCACGGACGTCATGCCTGCACCTCATACTCGAGGTGGGGACGAATGTAGGCGTTAATAAATAATGGCACGAGTTGCCGCTCGAAGGTACCGAGCGCTCGCCTCAAAAGCCTCAAGCTAAAGTTCGCTATGTTAGCTGCCTTTGAACATTGGAGCGAATTACCCAGACCTTCTTGCACGATGGCCCCTAAGTCTCTTTCGTTGCTCACCTGTTTTATAACGCGCTGCCCCAGGTGATATGTGTTGCTGCAGTTACTGCGCAGCGACAACAGGTGACATTTTTCGGGATTCAGGGGTAGTTGGTTATTTACTGCCCATTCGTGAATCCGGTTCAGGTCATCCTGCAGATAGACAGGGTCAGATGTTGACTGAATAGCTCGCCACATCTTAGCATCGTCGGAGAATATTTGCATAGGTGATTGAATGTTGGCAGGGAAGTCGTTGATATAGACTAAAAAGAGTAACGGGCCGAGAACTGATCCTTGCGGTATGCCGCTAGTGACGCATAGGCTATCGGAGTGGGTGTTGGCGATCCTTACCTCGATTCTTCTGTCGTATAAGTAACTTTCCAACCATGTGAGCAAGGATACGTGGATACCATAGGCTGCAAGCTTTCGGAGAAGTGCTGGGTGATTTACTCTGTCGAATACCTTAGAAAAGTCTAAGTAAATCACATATACGGGAACTCCCTCGTCAGCAGCCCTGGTCCATGAGTCCCGAGCAAGTAGTAGATTGGTGAGGCAAGATCGTCCGCGTCTGAATCCATGTTGGAGGTTGGAGATGATTTGTAGACTTTCAAAATATCTCACCATTTCATCAGCGATTATAGACTCCATCACTTTTGATAGAACAGGAAGGAGAGTAATAGGTCGGTAATTGGCAGGGTCTGACCGCTTACCTCCCTTGTATATCGGAGTGATAAGTCCACGTTTCCACTCAGACGGAAGTGTATGAGAATCAAATAGAAACTGGAAAAAGGTTGCCAGGTGGACTGCCATGGTGGGTGCAAGGGTTTTAAGTACTTTCGGACAGATCTTGTCAATTCCCGGCGCACTATTTTCCCTGAGCGACTGTAATTTCTTTGCCACAGATGTAGGGCTAAAGTTGACCGTGGATAAGCCGACGACATTTGCTGGGATGTAGCAAGGCGATGGTTCCATGGTGTGTCTAGTCACTGAGACAAACTGCATGAGCAATGCGTCCGCGGTCTCCTCTTCAGTAACCGTTAGGCCATTGACCGTCTCTAGTGGTGGTATCCCCGTCTTAACCTTCCTTTTGTCATTCACATACCGGTAGAGCAGTTTGTGATTGTTAGTAAATTCGCGTACCATAGTTTCCTACCATTCGTACTTGTCAGCTTTAAGGAGTGAAGTGCAGTAGTTTCTGACTGTTTTGTAATGATTCCACGTGATATCACTTGGACCTAGCAAATGACCCCTCCAAGCCTCGTCTCGCCTATTCAACCACTTACGCGTTCTACTCCGGATCCAGTTGTTGCTCCGTCGCGAAACTCGTAATGCTACGTCTTTTGAAGCTGATTGTAGGACCCAGTTTATCTTGCCTTTCAACACTTGCCAGGCATCATTCGCCGAAGTGTGCATCTGGAGGTCCCAGTCAACGGTTGTCGCTATAGTGTGAAGCTTGGAATAGTTGGTGATGAATCGTCGGGTTTCTGGTTCTTTGTCAACCATACTGGCATAACACACATAATCAAACGTTAGAACTGAATGATCGCTACAACCTAGCGGGGGGTTGTATGAAACCGACTCAACCATTAACTCCTCATTAGTCAGGATTAAATCAAGTATTGAAAGCTTGTTTGAACCGCGGTGTCTGGTTGGTTGATCCACATGGTTATACAAAATTGCCATAGTCAAGAACTCAAGGAGTTTTGATTTGAAGCATGGCCCACTTGGGAACACAGATGCTATTGACGGTACATTGAAGTCACCCATTATTAGGTAGTGTGAGTACTTTTTCGACCTAGCATATTGGAGAGCATTTAACAGAATATCATCGCTGTCGGCGGAGGAGTTCGGCGGCCTGTAGACAACTGCTATGAGGCAAGCATCATGTGTCTTCTTCTGAGGACAACCATCGGGACCGGATAGCTGCAGCCGACAAAATAAGGCGTGGGGATAATAAGGGAATACTCAGTGAGAGCTTCACATTTCAGGTGATCTCGGTAGTAGATAGCAACGCCACCACCGCGAGATGGACGATCATTTCGAATGACTGACATTTCACTAAGTTCAATTTCTGGATCCAAAATCTCGTTTGAGAGCGAGGTTTCAGTTAATGCTATGATGTCCCAAGTTGCTGCTTCATGCCGATGCGCAATTCCGGCAACTTGGAGTAAAGCCCTTGGGCGTTTGTGTAGCAGCATTGCATTTGTTGCCGCATTAGGAGGTGGGTTCGCTGTGTTTGACCGGCACAAACAGTGCCAGTCTGCCCACGTTTTTTGACACGAGTGTTTGCACGCTTGGCTGATCTATGGTCGGAAAAGCCAGGTCTGACTCAACTGTACCAGTGGTCTGTACTGCTTTCAGGAATGGTCTCAGTCGTACTTCTGGTGGTCCTAGCCTTCTGCTGTGGTACCACACGTTAATTGCCATTGATGCCATCTCCGGCGTAGCCAAGGTAACTTTCAAAATTGTCGGCCCGCTCCCTTGATAGTTTGGGGAGGAAGCTAAGCGGCTGACGTCGAATGCCACAACATTCTGCATGCCATAGAGTTCTGTGATGTAGCGCCACTCATCAATATCGTGTTTTTTCTTTCACTGGTGTCGCCATTTTTCAGTTCGGGCACACCATGAACCAACACCACTTTCTTCATTACATTTTGACGAGACGCGGTTAGGTCGGATTTTCGCTTTTGTCTTTCCTTCCATGGCATGTCTGGAAAAGTGCGGGCACTGAGAGAAGAGTTCGGTAAACTGTGGCTTGCCAAGAGGACATCCTCCAAGTCCTTTGTGTTGCCAAATGTTACTCGCAGTAACCGAGGTTCCCCTACGTGAGGAGACGATGGGTTTCGTGACAGACGTGTAAGACTAGTTGGGAGAACGTTTAATCCTAGTGCGCAGCTTATCTCAGTCCAACAATTTTGCTCTTCGGCTTGTCGACCTTTTAACGACTCGCTGGTGGGTTCTGGTACGTTTGAACATATGACTGTCATCGCTTGTAGGTTGCGTAGTAATTTAGTTTGTTGCAGTTCTTTTTGGGTGGAGGTTTGTCGTGTGGGAGTGTTGGTCTTGTCTTGTGTGGAAGACAAGTCAAGGCTGCAGCAAGAATTCTCCTGTGCAACGACGTTATTCACACAGTTTTTAATGTGCTGCCCAGCTAATAGCGATGATCGTGCAATTTGTGCATAACTCTTTACGCCTTGCGGTACAACAGAAGATTTTATAGAATTTTCAACTGGCTTGGCATCACAGTTGTTTATCGCTAATGGTGCTTGTTTTTCGCCGGAACGTATAACATTTTTAATGGATAACTTTGGTATTTTGGTAGATCTGGGGTTAGGGCTACTTAATACACTAAGCTGCAATTCGAGTTCAGCGGTTTTCCCTCCCAAAGCCTTGATCAATTCTTTCTGTTCGGATGACGCAACAGCCAACATTTCACACCTCGCGTTGAGAGTTCGGATAATCTTGGCTATTGGGCTATCTGAACACGCATCACAGAACCACAAACTATTTGTTATTACGCTGCGGTTTCTGCCAAGTTCTGAGTTCACTTCCACTTCGTCGTAAGAATTCGCGCACATAGAGCACGTGATTTTTGTGATGACAGTTCTCCGCTTACTTGAGCCATGATGGACCTTCGTTGTTTTGTTCACGCGCGGACCCGCTGATAAACTTCGCCTTCCCATGGTTTAGTGACTCGTATGCACTTTAAATCACGCCTGTCGCACCGTTGTGAGCTGCGTGAATTGACTAGTCCGGCTAGCGGTAACCGTCGCTGTCCGGGTTTGGTGGTGATGGGTCCTGGCGCAAGCGTGTATGGAATCACAAACACTTCGTGTGGTAGGATGCACGTAGGAATATAGATGAAAGGACAAAATAGCCAGTATCTATGGTGTATGGTGGTGCACAGTACTAAGCTATATGTCACCTGATAGCTTTAGGAAAGCTCTAGAAAAAACAAGCTTTCAAGCGTGGTTCTTAATGTACGAATTGCCGAAGACGCCGGTTGGGATGAAATAGCGAGACGGAGGACTTACTGCGCAAATATAAATCCCGTTCGATAGAACTCGGCGAGCCGAAACCAATGGGCGTATTTCCGAGAATGCAGCACAAAAAATGGAAGGAATAATCCAGGATTACCACAGAGCACAGAATTATGCGACCGTCTGTGACCTTGAATGCATCTAATGCATCTAATGTTGTAACTTACTTTAGTGTCGCGAGGTGATGGCATGTAGTTTGTATCATGAAGAAGAATACCGTGCACAAAACAAGAAAAGTCATTCTGTTGATCGTTAGTTTAAGCATTATTTCGGAAATCTTGAAGTGGCATAGTGCCGTAGGTTAAATGTAACCACGTGGACAAACAATGTGGTGTACTCTAAGACAGCGAGTCGGATGTAACTCACTGATCCATCTCGGGAGGCGAAATAAATGTTTAGCGTTTATTGCCAAGCACTTCAAAGGCCTCTGCGGTCGACTGCATTCGTTTCAGTGCATAGGTTGCGCCAGTGTATGAGGTGCGTTATGAGCCATCCGCTTATCGCTAGCGGTGAAGCTTTCAGAGAATACGAACTATTCATGCGACCAAAGTAGATCTGATCGCGATCACCTACACATTAACCACCCTTCCACTCCCCCAATGCAGGCACCATATGAGAAGCGCAGTGCTTCACCTTTGAGCTGGATGGTATGGGGTACTGCTTTGGACTTACGGTGCACACACCTTTCGCTACATAACACCTAAAAATAAGAATGTAACCGTCGTAGCAAGGCATTGGCCCTCTCAGAAGAGTGCCGCCCACGATGTATTTTCTCTTACCCAAGTGACTAACTGTCAACCTATTTCAATAAAAGTTGCGCAGGACATTTATATCGCTCTGTTCACAAGCACGCCATAACATTTTGTCACCCCATACGTCGATAATTCGCTGTCCTGCACCTGTGACTCATTTCATACGCGGACACACCGTATCTGCCAGAACGCTGGTAGGTTGTCCTAACAGTGTCATCCCACGATGTTGGTTTTCTGATTTTCTCATTCGAAATTATAAAGAGGATTTCATGTATAAAATTATGTTCTCGAATTTTTCGCTTCGTGCCGAAAATGCAAATTATGGCGAGCGATTAGTTGCAACTAACTGGACGTACACCAGTTGCTATGTACATATCTCTGCCAAAGCACCATGTCACACGCCATTTTATTGGTACTTTCATTAGTTAATCTTTCTCTCTTCATTACGGCCATCCAAGGGAGTATGTTAATCGTTATCTGCTTGACACATTATATACCTTTGTGCTGCAATCTGCGATTGTGGACCACGTGTTCTCAGGCTGTTAGTAGGAAATTTATTGTTATCTACATAGCGGGCTTTGAAGGTACAACTACCGTAGGAAGAAACTGAGGTGGTGATCGTCTATGTGCTCCGTCTGCCAAGTATCTTTGCTGAAGAAGAGGCGGTGAAATGGACAGACAAGATGCCGAGCAACGATGGAGTGACTACCATGTGTGAACATAACACTAAACTGCGTACGTGATACGAATTCAGTTAATGCGTATCGAACTGCGTGTCAGTTGCCCTTACGTTCGGTCTGTACCAATCCGCCGATACATGTGCGTACAAATCAGTCGATGAAAAATACCAAGAGTCCGGTAGTAGTATCTCACTTTTTTCAGTGACTATCAAGTCGGCTTACTGTATCCACCATGAGAGCAGTCGACGCCCGCTGTAACCAAGTAGGACCTATTTGCCTTGTAACACACTGGGCAGAGTTGTATTTCGGCACTACCTTCCCAGCAGGCCGCCTCTCAAGATGACTCTCTATAATCCAAGGCGGCTACCTTCTAACCTGTATTTCGATTGCGCAGGCCCCTTTGTCGCTCTACTCGCAAGCCCGTCACACCACCCCCGTCTTACGCAGCCGTGCACCTATGACGTCCTCGCTATTCGGATACAGTATCGTCGTATGCCCGAGCGTTAGTAGGTCGGCCAAAACCTTGAGCTGCGCCAGTGCCAAACTAGCAATAAGGTTGCTAGTGGAGTGTCGCATTCCCTTCTTGGCAGACCCACCCCAATTTGTACCGTTCTCAAGGCATGCTTTACATACAGTAGTGGTAGTCCAGTAAAGCACACTGAACCCTCCACCCAGTCGCACCACGTGCTTGGACAATCTTGTGTCCTTAAGCTGCGTAGAACTAGCTTCAGATTAGGCACCGTTACTGGATGGGAGCTAGCTCGCCCACGCGTCCCCATCATACACCACCAACTCATACATTCATGCAAGGTTTTTACATCTACCGTCATTGGCTGCTTTGGACTAGCTCAATGCCAAGGTCACTGCGCGCACTTGGTGCGTCGAGATGCTATTGGATACAATTCACATGTGTTAAACAAGATATTCAATTCGCTTGCGGACGCACACCAGTTTTAGTGAGCAATTTAATTGTACTATGAATGCTGTTAATCAGGAAATTGTGTAGAGACCTTATGGATCGACATGTGTTTTGTAGGAGAAACGCGCTTACAAATTTCGAGCTCCTTGGTTACCCTGTCATTCCCCAATTGTGGCACTGGCGTTATATTCTTACTGCGCCTCTCTAGTAATAATGCAGCTCCAAATGCCGGTCAAGCTGGCGTCGGCAATGTGTTGAGTCCCAGAGCTGAGCCTGCCTGTTCGATTGGATGCAATTCAACAGTCGGATGTGCACCGTTTTATAAGCTGGTTCATTCTAGGCTCCGAACTCGCGCGGCAACAAGCGGTGCCTATTTGTCATTACGGCTTAGACCTCTACAAACTGTAGCACTGATTCGGTGAAAGAGGATTTCTATCACCAACTTAACGATCTCCTTCTTTACAGAAGAAGCACGGATACTGTGGTGTAGGCTGGCGATCTAAAGGCCCAAGTCGGCAAATGCTCCTCTGATGAGCTTCATCTGGGTGGCCAACATATTGTGGGCTTCCGCAACGGTAAGGTCGAGCGATTGCTACAGCTGTGTGAAAATGCTCGCCTCTTTCTCGAGAGCACAAGCATTCGACACAGCACCTGCAAAAGTTTGACTTGTCGCCCACCAGCCTCGTACCAACCGCGGACGTGAATCAAGCATATCGCGATCAGTTGCCGCTGGAGAAGCTGTGTATAGAACTGTCCCTCGATATGGAGCACAATTTTGGACTCTGCCCACGCACGTGTTTGTGCCGACCACCGGGTGCGTTTCTGTGGACCTCCGCAACGTCTATGTAAACGAAATGACACCAGCCAGGTGTACTGAATGTGTATCAAAGTGCGATGACACCCAGGCTGAGTAAGTGCCCACTGAAAACCGTCGAAGATCAAAGAACGTTTTTTAGCCAAAAGTTACTAACAGCAGGCATGTCTTCATGTTGCAAATCAAATTACCACACCGGACATTGGGTCTCCACACAGCCTCTGGAATTTATGGTTGCTCACCGACGTATTCCGACTGGAAGCGAAAACAATGAGGCTGGTAAGAAGCTCAGGGGCAAACTGCATGTTGTCCTGAAGAAAGACCACGAAGCCTAGTGATCACCTCGTGCATCGGCGATGGAAACAACCGCTGTTGCTAGTAATCATCGTAAGTTATTCTGTCTGATACGGGAAATCGGCAGCATAAGATCTGGTGTTAGCAAGACCATACGCGACGGAGGTTGACAGCCGATCCACAGTTTGTCAAAAAGACTGGAATGCTGTTTGAACACTTTGCGAAGCAATTTAAACAACCGGCGTTATCGCGTTCTTATTCGAGTTTCGAGTACAATTCTCCTTGCGCCATCTCCTTGGATTCGCACTCGCACGCAGAAGTCGAACATGAGATCAGGATGTTGGATTTGCCTAAGGCTATAGAGGCAGATTGAGTTCCCCCAGCCCTCTACAAATGCAGGGGATCTGATCTAGTTGATAAGTTTCACGAGTTGCTAGTAAAACTTTGGGAGCAGAAACAACCGGACAGACTGGAACCGCTCTGCCATTGTCCCGCTTTTCAAGGGAGGCTCCCGTTCGGAATGTGGAGAGCATAGAGGAATCAGTCTGTTCTTAATCACCTGTAATTTGATTGCGTCTATCGTTCTCCATTGACTAACTGGCACTCGTGAAATCCAGATCCGTGAAGAGCAAACCGGGTTTCATCGAGGTCGGGGCTGCATCGACCACATCTTCACCTTGCGTCAATTGTTGGTGCACGGTAATTTTTATTGGCGACTCACTGTTGTCCTGCTTCTTGACATTAAAGATGCCTTCGATTCAGTCCATCGATTTGCCAATTGGTACCGTCTGCTTAGCAAAGGTGTGCCTGATAAATACGTAAACATTATCAAGGCACTGTGAGCGCATATTTTGGACAGAGTGAGGGCTTATGGCAAACTGTCGACACCCTTCAGTATCACCAGTGGTGTGAGACAAGGTTGCCCGCTGTCACCTTTCCTATTTAATTTCGCAGTTGATGAAGCCATGGAAACAGCATTCGCTGGACACGACCTAGAAGGTATGGAGCTACTTCCTGGTGAGCGACTTCTTGACTTGGCATATGCGGACTGTAATGCCCTAATCTGTGACAGCTCGCAACATGCCAATCAGTACTGGAACGATTAGCATTGGCTATCTATCGTTTTGGACTATGCTTTGCTCCATCGAAATGCAAAGTACGTCTCCAATGTTGACAGAGATCCGCTCCTGCGCTAACGCTTGGTGGTGAGCAGCTAGAAGTCCTTCAAGAATTCAAGTAGCTGGTTAGCTAAATTAGCGCTCGTGGGATCGAAGATGAGGTTGTGAACCGCATAGAGAAAGCTTGAGGTGCTTGTGACAATCTCTGCCAGCTTTGGCGCAAACGCGACATTACTCTCGCCCTGAAGGGCAAAGATTATAACGCAGTGGTCCGTTCAACTCTACTATATGGTTTTGAAACCTGGCCCATCCGGTCGACAGACATAAAGAGTCTCGTCACTTTCGATCATCACGGCCTTCGCAGATTAGCGGTTGGAAGAGTAGGAGAGGAGGCGAAGCGTTGACTTGGTCGAGAGGAATGAGAACCCTCACTTCGAAGCTAGCATCGGTTGGTGCATCCCGACTTATTGGCTGGGGTCTTAAGGACGATAAACATGTTTGGTTGGACACACTTTCTGATATGGCGAAGAGCAGGCCCCAATGGCGTGTGTGTTATGTATTCCTTTGTCCATCCGCTTCCCTTTAGTTTTCCCTTTAATGCCAATCTCATGCAAAACGCATAATCTAATATTTAACATCATAATTTTTGTAGTGTAAATTGTGTATTTTGTAGTGCGATTTTTCAGTCTCTTATATTTTTGTATTGCGGCACATTAGCTGTGTCTTGTTTCTCAACCCCCGCTAACGTGTACCGATTATGCTGCTGCTGATGATGATGTTGCTGATGATGAGAAAAACGCAGCGATACCTCCCTTTTGCCAGTTGTTTATCGGCCCCCAATTTCCACCTCATAGATACACTCCTGCCTGACTCGTATTGCGGAACGTACTTCGACAACAATACAGCCAAGTTCTTATCTTAGGAGACTTCAACGTTCATGAATTGGAAGTTCCTGTTTCACCCAACGAGCAATTCAAGGTAGAACTGCAAGAGCTTTTTTCAAGCATTCTGTGCATAATCAGTACATGTTAGCGGGGGTTAAGAAACACGACACAGCTAACGTGCCGCAATACATGCCTGTCAGGCTGAAGTGTGGTGCTTATAAGTGTTTCTAACTAGCTTCCACTTAGTCATTCAAGGTGCGATATCAGTTGACATACCAAAGGTCCCTGGTTCGAGTTATAATACTGCAGTGTTGCGAACGGGCATTTGTTCACACTTGTGTATGGACTACCATAAACTGGATGAAGAAATAATAACATTCATGAACCATAACACTATGTACGTGCATGAAGTTGGATGGAATGAAAGAATAACAGCCATATTTCTCTAGTTTTAGAAAATCGCACGTAGAATTATAAGTAATCAGTGGTTAGTTAGCTTTTGGATGACAACTGAAAAGACAGCCTTACGTTTATTCAGAAGTGTGGGTATCCACAATAGATTGAGACAGATATGGAAATACGGAAACAAATGCCGTGAGTATGGTTACCAGATAGAATGATGCACAACTAAATGTACCGTAAAACACAGATGCCTTAGTAGACGATAATATCATAAATTTCATGATGGCCCCCTTGACACTATCACATCACCAACACATGTAGTAACTTCTGCTTCTCCCTGTTCTATTATCGACTTTCGAAAGAGTGTGCAAACTAGATGGAAACATTACAGTGTTGCTCACCGCAACATTTTAGCAAATTTACAAGAAGTACCTTACAAAGCATCTATTTATCTAATATCTCAAATGAGTATGTCGTGGGACACCTGGGCACTATGGTATCTTCACAGCGGGGTTTGGAATGGAACCACTTAGACATGGCTTGAGATAACAACGAACGATTAAATCTCCATACACATGTTGTGATTTGCAATGAAAACAGTGAGCATTGCAAAGTTAATCATATGAGGGTAGACAAACAATGGGTATCAAGTGCCTGGGCAGATGGCGCCGATAAGGTTGTTAACTGGACGTATTATATTCCCATGTGACCTGGATTTCTCATCGTAATTTTACCTTTTACAATTTATTAACAATCTTTCATCATACATCTCGGTTGCAGCTATTTTTCGCGACAAATCAATTGTTGCTGTGCTGGATTTATTTTCCAATTAAATATTTATTTAAACACTGCCGAAACTTCACAGTTGGACTAATCTACTTTAAATCAATCTAGATGATTGGTCATTTCTAATTCAAATTGGAAAAGGAACGTTTACTCTTCCGCACCTTTTTATCCATAATAGCTGGCTTATCCTAACTTCAGTATGAGCGATGTATAGCGGAAAATAGAGCTACACTCATTCTTGTGACTAATATAGGAAATGGAACATGTAGCATCAACATCAGCAGATTAATCGCTAGTCAGTGACTTGCCGGGATTATTCAGCTTACACGTACGAGCCAACGTGTGGATACTTGCAACAAAAGTTGTTGGGACTTGAACACCGAATTTCCAAACTGCATTCCAAAGCGAGTTAGGGTTGTAGAGTACATGAACTCCAGGGATAATTGTTGATCACTACACCCAATTGTACAATCCAATGTACTAACGAGTGTGGAATATTATGAGCAGCAACCGCTTGGCACCCAGGAGATAACGGGACCCATGTACGCTAAAGACGTCACCATTACCACTGGCCTTTAAGATGGGTATGCTTGAGGATGGGGGACCAATCTAAGGGATTTAATAGTGTGCCTTTGAATCCGTCACACACACACACACGTTTGTCACCTTTCAACTGGTCATTTGGAGGAGGGCCTATGTGTTGCGGACTTTGCAAATGAACAACACTCACATGGACGCTTGATAACTATTCGAGGTCACAACCAATACGACTGGTACTCTGGCCGGACACTAGGTCTGCGTGGATTGTGTGGTCCTGGTGATTGAGTTTGCAAAGCACTGTCGTTCGAGAAGAACGAACGTGTTTCCATGCGTTTGAGCTCCAGTCATTGTGTGGGGATACTGACACCTAGGAAGGGAAATTCCTAGAGGGCATGGTAACCTGTATTTATGCGTCAGGTTATTGAGTTTCTAGTCAATATGAACGTTACAAACTGCGGAAGGTTCGCACCAATGCACTGGACTCAGGTGAGCTGACAGTTGTGCATCATACATCACCATCCTAGTAGGAGAACATTTATCCTCAAGCACCCTGATAAGGTGCACGTGCAACACTTCCATTTGTAGGTAAGAATAACAGCCAAATTTTCCATGTTACGAGCATTTGCATGTCGAATAGTAAGTGCGCAATAAACGACAATTTACCGGCAATCTCAAACGTTACCTCCTTTCCGGTTGGCTCACTACTGGTATCCTTGTGGGTCCACGCATGTTGGCATAAATTTGATTCGCGCCATCTATCCATCAGGATGCATGGAACACTGCGTTTGAGCGTCGTAGTAATTCTGCATCATTCTCGGCCATTGAGAGCACCTCAGGCATAACACTGCGCTGGACCAAGTGTATGTCACGACTAGGCAGACGAAGGAGACCGCAGTAGTATGTGCGGCAGAGAGATCGAGAGAGTACTGAGCAATTCAAAGTAAACGAAGTCGACATGATTACGTTAATGGTGTATAGTCATAGGTAACATGGTCTAGCCCAACTGCGGTGAAGAAGCATCATGAATGCGACATCAGCCTCAGCATGGGGCAAAATAATGGTATTTGCACATGCATGATTTGGTGGCGTCCGTATCCGGATTTCCCTGTCACTGTGACGTCCATGTGCACAGTCACAGGACGCCTGCGCCTACAAAGGGGACCATGGGTGGCTTGCGCTTCACCACCCATACTTCCATCCACACGCCCCATATCCGGTGTAAACCCGAAGGAGTAAGACCGGCAGGCATGCGGATGGGAGCCACGTTTCATCAACGGAGCCGGCCCACACTACTTCAACAAGCAGAATGGAAGCATTCCGGCCTAAATTGGAAATCATACACACCATACGTACACGAGGCGGTGAATGGACCGTAGCCCGTTCCACACAGATTGCATGGAACCACTCTTTGAGCCTAGCACATTCACGAGGACGGTACACCCCGTCCCCACCAGCAACGACCAACTGTCTCCTGGAGCCAGCATGGACGGGGTAGTGAGTAATAGACAGGTAGGCACCTTGTCAACATTCACATCAGGCGCATCCACACCGGGGAGCTCAAGCAACATCTACTTCTGAAATGCAAGACTATTCATCACGCAGACAAACGTACCACATACGCCGCCTTATTGGCCTGGAGTAGTAAATTGAATGGGAATATACTCATGGTGCTTCTATTCCGCATACAATAGTGCCTTCTCTGGCACCTGAGAAACCGCCGTTTTGAGCAGTCCACGGAATTCGCATCGATCAAATTTGCCTTGGATTCGCAACACCTGAAATCAACTAGAGTTTGTCATAAACTTACCTTCCTCATGTTCTGGTAATATTATTTTCGGTTTGCTCGAATGTCGTTTTACTGCACTAAGTTAACCGTACAAAAGCGGTATGAAGATCCTCGTGGAATTCATTCGGTATACATATATACATAGATTGGCGTCATCTGTGTCCAATGGCATTTCGAAAACAACATATGCACATGCGTTTATCCAAACTTAAGTGTGAGCTGTCACAAACTGGATAGAGACACATTAGACATCATCATCAGTGGTAAGACAAACGTGTATGGGTTTCGTTTGGAGGTCAGGCTAACAATCACTTTCGCAGGCATGAAAATAACTACCCACTACGAATTGTTGATGTTTTCTTCAACATTTAGACGTGACAGCCTTAAATCTTGGGCATCCATATTTGAAGGAACCAGATGTGGCAATAGTAAAGCAACTGCTAGGTGGAATGATGACTAGACTACTGGTGCAGTGAAATAGTGTGCACTTAGGTGTTGCCCTCTACATGTACAATCTGGTTTGAGTAGCTGATGGGTGAGATCGCACAGCATGCGAATGCGAGACAATGTCCACTTCTGGCTCTCTGTGTCTCCGACCGTTTCGGTCATGTGCTGTCCGAGGTATGTGCACCTACTCAAAGAACGATTGATGCGCAACCTTTGGTATTGACAAGTGACATCAACTGTCCCGCTGCCCACTATCAAACATGCGACTTTCCAAACAGTGTTCGCATTTATTGTGCAAATGTCCAAGTACTCAACCGTTTATACCTACCGACCTGTACTCTACTGTGGCCATAAGCTATTTGCTAACGGTCTATATCGTACGTTTCGGGTGCAGCCATTCAGTGCTCATAAAACCATTGTCGCTATGCGCCGATTCATTTCCGATGTTATATGATAACACACTAACGTATCATTCCCGTTAGGTTCAACCTTTTATTTAATCCATCCAAAAGGTTGGCCATGTGCAATGCAAATTCTGGTAGGCGTCTCTGCACGTCCGTCTTCCATCCGGTTTGTACGTGTGTTTTCATAGGCCCCGGTAAATTCAGTATGGCTGAGGGATAACTGGAACTATAACTATACTCACTCTCATCGGATATCTACGCGTATGTAAACAGATATACACTGTGATGTTGAACATACGTTGAAATACAGTGGATTTATACTTACTAATACCGCAGGGCATCCAATAAAGTGAATCTTAATTTGCTGACAATTTTCCAATATTTCGTATTTAAACCATTATCCTATAGCAGGACTTGTTAAGCTGCAGCAATTTTAACCGTACAAAACAATTTACCATTTTTCCATGTTATCAAAGGATACATTGTTTCGGTCCGGACCACCTTCCTATCTTCTACTTCTGTGCGCAGGATCTTTGCTCTGTGAAACAGAGATGAGTTGATTCCAGCATACACTTGCTTTAGGTGACCAGAACTATAGTGTGGTACAACATCTATGTCCGTCGGCTTGTGATATGTCGTTGTTTTTAGACTGCACCCATTCCTGTGAAAGAAGCAGTCAAGGAATGACAATGTGCCACTGCAATATTCCAATTGCACCGTGAAATTTAAAATCGCCGAAAGAGTGTTCAAGCGGTTTAGAAACTCATCTTTCTTCTCGTATTTCTGTAATAACCAATTTGTCATTCATGTAGGGACATGCACTTTTGATGTTTTGACCCTCGGCGCGTTTGACCTTGATCCTAAATCTAACCGTGATTATTATCCCAGTTTGCTCTAAGTGTCTCTCCCATCCCCGATTGGTTCACGCGGCATGACGAATATTTCGTTGCTTGAATGAATCATTCCTCTCAAACGATACCAAAAGGTTCTTTAAAACCTTTCTGAAATCATGTGTTCTCGGTCAGTTCCAATTATTTTCTAAGACGTCGAATTGAATGAGCATCCGTGGTGGTCATTTGTTTGATTCACTGCTTTACATGCTGTTATTTACCATTACTTATGCCTGACATGTCTTAGCAACACCACCACCACCAACCAGCAAATGTTCCTCAATAGTCAAAACGGCGGAGGGCACTTCGAACATCTAATTTGTTGATATTTACAGACACATCACATCTTTCGTATAAATAGAAGTAAAGATATGAATAAATGTACATTCTCCATTGTACACAAGAAACACCATCGAATGCCTACACAAATTTTACAACTAAATATTGTCTGACTGTGAGGGAATAGTTGTATTCATGACTAAATTGGTGATCTGTCTAACCGTGCCACCAGTGCGTCGGGACAGTCTGAAATCTAAGTACATTGTCACGTCAAGTCAAGAATCCGTTTTTATGCACCCATGAAGTGTGAATTTTTAAGCTGAAACACAAACGCTATCGAAAGGGTAAAACGTACAACACTTTACCTTACAATGTGCTCCTGGCAGTATGCTTCTCTTTAGTAGCCAAAGCAGCCGGAGAAAAGCTTACAGGTTTTCTGGAAGCCAGTCATGAGACAATAACGGCTTGTGTGGCAATAGCAATAAGGGCGCCCATCGACCAATCATCACATACGGCCAGGTTGCTTTTCTCAGTTGCTAGCACAGCGACCCGGTAACCACTTCGCAAGTAACGCTTTGCTGCTTTTTCACCTGCCTGAAGGCTGACTACCGATCGATCGATGACACGTTCAATGCGGCTGTGGTGTCTGGCTCACGTCCAGTTCTCACAACCGAACGGCGTTCGTTCACTAGCGCTGCGATCCACGCATGACAGGTCGATTGCGGCTGTGGTGTTTGCTAACGTACACCTCTCGCAGCTGTAAGGCACGGTGTGCCCTGTGATCGTGGGCACACATGTCGCGTCTCTGTGTTCCATCTCACCCCTGTCGGGAAAGCAATTTGCGCCATTGGATAGTTAGCCATTCAACGTACCGGTGTACTTCAGCACCTGAGTCATCATCATCATCATACACGTTAGCTAGAGGTTGGTAACACCTCAGCTACTGTGCCGCAATACACAGAAAAAAGGAGAAAAAAACGAATGCAACTGGAGCAAGCCGGCTAAGCTACCGGTAACGGATGGACATCGTTCCAGTAAGCTACCAGCCGGCTACTGTACATTAAAAGATTGCTATGCAAAATTATTTAAGGCTAAATATTGAGATCTTGGTTGGAGGGGAGGGTAAAAGGGATGGGGTGGGACAAAGAAACTCACAGCAGGAAAGCCACTGAGGTCGGCTCCTAGCCATATCAACAAGTGTGTCCAACCAAACGTGTTCATCGTCTTTCGGACCCCAAGCAGGGAGCCGAGACGCTCCAACCGAGGCCAGCTCAGAAGGGAGGGCCTTCATTCCTCTCGACCAAGTCATCGCTTGGCCACCTCTCCTCCTCTTCCATCCACACCCCCCGGCGCGCAGACGCGTGTCTTGGAAGTCGGTAGGTTGGCATGCGTAACACGTGGCCTAGCCATCGAAACCTGGTGCGTGAAATGACGGTGCTGAGCGGTTCATTCCCTTTACCTGTGCCGTAAACAAGGCGTCGAACACGCTCGTTGCTCACGCGGTGTTCCCACCAGATGTAAGATAAATTACGAAGGCACCGGTGGTCGAACGTAACTAGCCTCTTCAGGTCCGCTGCTTTAAGCGGCCAGGTTTCGCAACCGTACAGTAGGGTCGAACGAACCGCTGCATTGTACACTCTACCCTTCAGGGCAAGAGTGATGTCGCGCCGGCGCCAAAAGTGGCGAAGGTTAGCAAAAGTGCCCGAGCTTTTGCTAAACGGTTCGTGATCTCATCTCACCTGAGTGCAACCGCTCATACCTCCGGACCAGATAAATATATGGCCCTGTACATTTTGCGGTTTAAGTTGGACACTGTAGTGTGATTCTGTAACATCTTTTTGTTTGTCCTCCTCTGGTATCTATAACCGTCACCTATAATATCGGCTAGCTGCGCATGCTGTTATTCGATCTCCCAAAAATCGTCAACCCACCCTAGATCCCCATGGTTGCTAAAATGCTCTAAGCCACCTGGACTACGAAGTCACTCGGAAAGACAGTTGATACGCCATATGATGCACTCTCTAAGTTCCAATGTGTGCAAGAGGATTTGGAAGGATACAAAATAAAACTAGCATCTTATGACACTTGGTGTCAACAATCAAAATGATAGAAGCTCTGACTGTTCTATTGCAGACGGGGGCAAGCCCAAACTGTGATTATTTGAAACCCGCCGGTAAGTTCATTGATGCTGCCGCAGCAGAATTGTTTAGTAGAACACGATGTGCCAAAAACGCAGTGGCTTTATATTGGCCCGAAAAAATACCAATAGAAACAAAGCAAAAATTTCTGCTTAAAGCTTGTAATATGCTAGACGCACAGTGCAGGTGTAAAAGGCTCCGTAAGAACGTCCACCCTAAAAACATCCCGTACTCTTTCCATTTAAAGAAGTGTTTACGGCAATGAAGTTTATCAAAAACACACACAGATAGCAGAAAACACTGCCTTTGCAACCTTAAGGATATCGCTTGAAAAAACGAACCTGCAAAGTGAATTATTGCGAAGTTAGCCACTGCAGTCACCGAAAGGCCCTCAAGCCGCTAGTTCCTATGTAGCTGCTACTACGAATGCCGACATTTTGCTTGAGCTACTTAACAGCACGTTGAGTCCAGTCAAAGGAGACGGAGCAGCTCCTTTCAACATTAGTGCGGGAAATAGTCCGACCAAAACACTGACTGAAACAACTATTCTTAGTGCATTAAGGTCTAACGATGCGACTAGAACACCTTCGTGTTCGTTGAATTGTAACGCATTTACTGCGAGAAATCAAAATACATTTACAATACCATTGTCAGCAGCGGTGCATCTTACGCTCCACATAAATGCGATAAATATTCCATACTGATGGAACCATCCGCCCAGGTTTCAGCGCATGGCCTTGACTCATCAGTCTCTGTATTCTAATAGCACAGCAGTAACCAAGTTAGCTCGTAGCCAAAGATGATAATGTGCGCTCATATTAAAGTTGCTATGGATTAGAAAACCTTATGATCGCCACCACTTGTAAAGATAGGAACAGCGGGTTTCCTCAAGCTAATTAACCGAGTACAAGGATTGATAAACTGCCCCGATTCTCGGAACTCACTTGAACCAACAGTAAAGCATATTTCTAAGGACACGTACTATAGCCATATCCACAAGGACACTGCAAATAATGCAGGCTAGAGACGTAACGGAGATTTCTCTCACTTAAAAGTCACTCCACAGCAAACTCTCGAACCTACTGCTTTAACAATAAACTGCCGATACGTCGATCCCCCCAATTTGCTGAGCATATCGCTCTACCTGCAACAAACGCCCGACCTTTCCCCGGGTCATCGGTTTTTCCGAAACCTACGAACTCTCATCCATTACAAACTCTAAAGCCACACAAATATTACAGGTTACTGGGAGACAGCTCTGCTGCCGATAGGAGGAATTCCGATTTACCAGAACACCATGCATCCCCACCTCCCTCTCATTCACCTAGCTTGTTTGTCTGCGAATACAATAGATCGTCACAGTATGCTCCCACCAATATGGGTACCTCCTCCGCCCCAAATTTCCTTCAACTACCTATATTCCGTCAGCTCGTAGGCCTACGTAAAATACAGGGGGCTATAAACATTCTCCTTATTTATGTTCCCTCCCTAAGTAATAAAATGCATTATCTCCACCATTCTACATATTTGTCGAACCCTCAAAGTAGTCTAAGTTACTGAAACGTGGTTTACTGACCAGACACCAAAAGCACATTACCATATCCCCGGATATATTAGCTTCATTAACTACCGATGCAACAGCCGGGGAGGTTGTTGCGTGCTATACATCGATGAAACAATTCCAACCGCACCTTTGGTTGAGCCAAGGCTTAACGACTTCGTTGACTCTGTTTAGATCACGGTTGCGATAGATCAACTCAGCTTCCTCATAAGGTGCATCTACATTGCCACACATATTGACAAAACCTAAAACCGACTATTCGCTGACATATTCGATTGCATACCAGACCATCCGAGTAAGTACCAAATAGTCGGAGGGGATTTCAAAATGCCAAAGTATCGTGTCGCATTTATACATCTCTACCTAGGTTGCTTGACTTTCTATCGACTATCTGTTCGCAATGGTGGTCATAGCACATTTCGTCGCCAACACAAAAGGACTCCATTCTATATCTTGACTTCACTGGGAAATATCGATGGTAATGTCAAGATCCTAGACAAACTTCCAGGCAGTGAACATAATGTGGTGCAATTCAATTGCACTATGTCCGCACAAGCCACGAAGGCTGACTTTATTGATTTATCCTGTCGGCCATACCGTTGTAACGCTTATAAGTTCAAGGAAGTTGGATAGATTTATCCTCACATGCGACCTAGATGTTGTCGCGGAAACCTTATCACAGTATAAATCAATGCTTGGATACAATCGCTCCACTTTTGTTAAATAAACGCCCCAACACTACAGGGAAAGCTCGCGCCAACACCCTTGCTAAATAAAAAAGCAGCAAACTGGTCAGCTGCTATAAGAAATCCTCTGAATTCACCATACCATATCAGTTCTATAATGTAACCTGCAAGTTAACACATCGAGCGGTTGTAGACTCAAATAAGCCGAAGAAGCTTATAAAGCCTCTCAGGAGGAGGAGGAGGATGCAGAAACGCCTGTATCACGCCTATTACAATATCTACCTGCACGTCAACGGATGATCCTGTAGGCTTTAGAAATCTTTGCAACGAGCATTTTCGTTCGTCCTTCAACTGTCATACAAATGACCAACATACCATACCGTCAAAATGGCTTAAAGACGGCACGTTGTGGACAGTAGACTTTCCCGTAGCAGAAATAAGGAAATCGCTTGGCGCCATGAAGCCTCCTTTTGCAGTGGTCCTGATGGCATCCCATCAGCTTTATTGTGATATTGAGGTCAGTGATGCAGAGGTTGAGCGCGTCAAGGCCATGTTACACTACCTAGCCTGTGGAGCCGCATTGTGCGCGCTAGTGCGTGAGTGTACATCTCCCGACAAACCAGTGACGCTTATTGATTGGTTCAAAAAGAGTGTGCTTAGCTAAAACGTGTGGACTGCAAAACTAAACAGTTGATGTCTACCCAGTGTGGACTGCTGATGTACCATTGCCCTTACTTCTACTAAACTTCCATTTACAATACTGTTGTTCTGATTTTGGTTGAGTGTAACAATTTGGCGACGGAGGTTATTCTGATTGCTCACGGCAAATTCAATAACGGCACCCCAACCCTTTTGGAATTCTTCTACTGAAAGGCCTACTGCGCAACAGTGGTTGCAGTGGAAAACTACATTTACTAACTACATTGATTTGCTTCTGCTCCTTGGCGGAAATTGCACGGTTGATGATGCAGCGAAGATTAGATTACTACGCCACCATCTCGGCATCGAGGGCCAGCGACAATTCGACAGTTTACAATTACATACGAAGCGTAATCGAGTTTCCCTTGTTGTTCTGTGTTCATCGTGCTCTGCAGCTTGCTCTGCGATCTCCGAGTGTGACTGACTCACGGCAGGTGTGTCAGTGCTCCTGGGGCGTACATGAACTGAGTGCCGGCGAACAACCCGGCCGTCCTGAAGCTGCAAATCGTTTTGACTTCCTGAAAGAATCGAGCACAGTCGCCGGCTGCCAACATTGTTCATGCGGTAACCTGGTGTAAACAGGTTGATGGTCCTGAAATGTAAACTTCCGGTTTTGATTCCTCTGAAGACACAAACTTTTTCTGACGCTCCTGTACTTCAACACGCGGGTTCGGAAACAACAAATGAAGCCTCGTTCTCAGATTTCTGCCGAACATCAATTCCGCCGGGGATTTCCCGGTAGCCTCAGTGGGTGTAGAACGGTAGGAGAATAGGAACAGATCCAGTTTTGTTCGCAATGTTCCCGTTCGCTGCTTTAGTAAGCCATGTTTCACAGTTTGTACTGCACGCTCCGCTAATCCGTTTGATGCTGGGTGATACGGGGCTGATTTAACGTGTTGGATTTCGTCGTTGGCGACAAATTTACCAAATTCGGCACTAGTAAAAGGCGAACCATTGTCTGTACAAATGGTTTCCGGAATGCCAAACGTAGCGAAGGACGAGCGCTTTTAGTGATGGTGGATTTGGCTGTCGCCTGAGCAACTGGATGTACGTCAATCCCCTTAGAATGTGCATCAATAAGTAGAAGAAACATGGTCCCGTCGATCGGTCCGAAGTAGTCGGCGTGGATACGCTGCCAGGGCTTGTCGGGCCAACGCCAAGGGTGTATTGGACCTGGCGCCTTGCTCCGCTGATACGCCTGACAAATATCGCAATTCTTCAGTAAGTTCTCTATGTCTGAGTCGATGTTGGGCCACCAGCAGTACCCTCTCGCTAGTGCCTTCATCTCGCCACACCTGGATGAGCACCATGGAGCTCTTTAAGTATCTGTGAACGCGCCTTGGTGGGAGGGACTAGACGAGAGCCCCAAAAAACACAGCCGGTCGAATAGACTCAGTTCGTTCTTCCGAATCATAAACGGTTGTAATTCAACTGTCCCTTCAGGAGGCCAACCCATGTTCAAAAAGCGTTTCACCATTGATAGTACGGGGTCTCGATCCGTCCATTGACGGATTGTTGAACTCCGTATCGGTGTTGTGTCTAGATGTTGCATTAGATTAACCAGTTCAAACGGAGGGTCGTGTTCATGTGCAGTTCCGTGATCGGCAGACGGCTGAGTGCATCTGCTGTGCAGTTGCTGACGCCGGTAATATAAACAATCTTGTAACTGTAAGCACTCAAGGTTATAGCCCATCTTTGCATCCTAGGTGATGCCATTTGTTGTATACCTTTGTTTTCCCCAAACAAGGATATCAATGGTTTGTGGTCTGTATGAAGCTCGAAAACGTTTCCCCATAAATACTGGTGAAACCTCTTAACTCCGAAGATAACGGCTAGCGCTTCCCTGTCCAGTTGTGAGTAGTTCTTCTCCGCCGTCTGTAAGGTGCGCGATGCATATGCTATGGGACGTAAAGAACCATCGTCCCATGCGGTGGCACAGGACAGCCCCGACCCCCCAAGGGGACGCGTCGCACTGAAGTATGAGTGGCTTGTTAGAGTCATAATGGACTAACGTTGGTGGCGAAGCAAGAGCTTGTTTTGCTTTATTGAAGGCACTTTTTTGACGGGAACCCCAACACCACGATGCATTTTTTGTGTAACAGCTCATTTAATGGCGATAGAACCGTCGATGCATTAGGCAGGAAACGGCGATAGTGAGATAGCATTCCTAAGAACGAACGGAGTTCATCACAACTCTTTGGCTCTGGGCTTTCTAAAATAGGTTTAACCTTGTCATTTAAAACATGTAAACCGTGTTTATCAAGCCGGTATCCAAGGTAACAAACGGACGGTGAAAGGAACTCACATTTAGACCTTTTCAATCTGAATCCACTTCGCTCCAAACGCTCGAGCACGACCGCGAGTGTTCGAAGATGCTCTGTATCCGAGCGTCCAGAGATAAGAATATCATCCAGATAAGCACACGCAAAAGGAATGTCCTTCACTAGGTTGTCAATAATTCTCTGAAATATTCCGGGGGCGGAATTAATGCCAAAAGGTTAACGAGTATATTGAAATAGTCCCAGGTGCGTGGTGATGGTAGTAAGTTTCCTCGAAGGTTCATCGAGCTCTATCTGCGAGTATGCATGACTCAGATCGAGTTTGGTAAACTTTTCACCACCAGCTAGTGTTGCATACAAGTCATCAATACGTGGCAAGGGGTACCTGACCAGCACGGATGCTTGATTTATGGTTATCTTGTAGTCACCACAAATCCGTACGGAGCCGTCCGGTTTGGTTACTGGCACAATTGAGTTCCCCAGTCAGAAAAGTGTACAGGAGTAATAATACCTTGAGTCTGTAGGCGGTTTAGTTCCTCTTCAACTTTAGGCCTCATAGCGTATGGTTGTGTGCGCGCCTTAATGAATTTTGGTCGAGCGTCTTCCTTTAGTTTTATCACAGCCTGAAATTCTTTCAAGTTCCCAAGCTCCTCGGAAAAAACAGCTGAATGTTGTTTAAGTAATGTTTCAAGTCCGGAGATCTCGGTGACTAATTTTACCACATTCATTGTATCCGGGAAAGCACGTATCCAATCTCTTCCAAGCAGATTTGGACGATCCCGGGGATCACATATACAGGAAGTGTGCGTATTTTGTCGCCATACTGTGCCATTACGAAGCATTTACCAAGGGACACGTATAGGTTTACCGGTGTATGTGAGAAGAACAGAATTGCAAGCGGATAAGTTCGGGAGCGTTTTTACAGCGTTTTCCCGGGATTATCGTCACGGATGCTCCTGTATCGATTTCCATCTGTACCTTTTGTCCTTCAATGTAAAGCTCTAGAGTGTATGGCGCCGGCTGCATGCTAGAAACGGAATTAAGCCAAATGGAATGTAATTCAGGGTCGCTACCATCAGACTTGTCCACAGTTTTGATGGGGTTTGCTCCTCGATAAGCCCCACCTGAATCGTCGCTTGACCGATCTACACACTCGCGCCAGGTGACCCACCTTCCCGCAGCTTCGACATACTGTCTTCTGATGCCGACAGTCGGATGGACAACTGTGCTGCTCACCACAGCGATAGCACACAAACAAATTGACGCCAGTGGGTGGCTTTGGTTTTGGTGTAGTGTTAATCAATCGCAGCTCATCTAACGAGTCCTTCAGCGTAAATGTTGCGAGTTGTTGTGTAAGGTGTTCCCTCTGCGGGCAATCGAGCAGGCCGTCTCCCAGGTCAGTGAACAATCATCTTGTGAAAGGAGCTTCTCCCGCGTGCTCTGGTCTGAGATTGCCGGCTATCAAACATTGGAGTAACATGGTCTCTTCAAATCTCGTTGAATCGACTTCATTGTATTTACAATCAGGTGCTGCTTGTAGTACACGAGCGATGAACTCGTTCACACTCTCCTCTGGTTTCTGACAGAGTTTTGAGAAGTAGTATCTAGCCGTAAAAACATGCTGACGAGCACCCCAAAGAGCACTGAAGGTTTCCAAAGCGCCGGTTATCGTAGAAGAGATTTGATCAATGCGAAGTGCATCGAAATACCTATGACCCCCATCTCCAATAAACTGTCTCAAGAGCTTCACTTTGGTTTTCTCAGTAAGAGATACTGCTGGATTCAAGATTGGAAGCAATTCCAAGTAATCCGTAAAGGTTTTCGCCATCTATGCCACGAGTCCAGGGAAGGTTTGTCGGTAGGGCACGACCAGAAGACCGGTGGAGTATTTGTCATGGACATGTTGACCTCCGTCGCCAGATATCACAGCTGGACTCTAACCGCAAGTACGTATTTCAACTAGTAGTGAATAAGCAAGAAGACGCGTCAGTCTGGCACGTAGTATACTGAACACTTAACCGGTTTACATGTGAACACGGAAGTTAGGGTGTGTCCCTTGAGTGCGTGTGTGCGTGCTTATCTACGTGTGTGTGTAGGGCCAATCACGTTTACGGTCATAGTGAGCGGATCATTGGTTGAACACGTAACAGTACCATTGCCCTTACTTCTACTAAACTTCCATTTACTATACTGTTGTTCTGATTTTGGTTGAGTGTAACAATTTGGCGACGGAGGTTATTCTGATTGCTCACGGCAAAATTCAATAACGGCACCCCAACCCTTTTGGAATTCTTCTACTGAAAGGCCTACTGCGCAACAGTGGTTGCAGTGGAAAACTACATTTACTAACTACATTGATTTGCTTCTGCTCCTTGGCGGAAATTGCACGGTTGATGATGCAGCGAAGATTAGATTACTACGCCACCATCTCGGCATCGAGGGCTAGCGACAATTCGGCAGTTTAAAATTACAATACGAAGCGAGACCTAAAAACTGTGCTCTATTCCCTGGACCGAATATGGGGGAAAAGCCCCATGTGTTTACTGCTCGGTATATATTCAGCACCATGCGACAACAGCCAAATGAGACTGTAAATGAGTTTATCTCCCGTCTCCTTACTGCTCTCCCTGACTGCGCCTATGATCAGATCCTTCCAGCCCAGTTCGAAGAACCGATGCAGTTACAGGCATTAATCGTGTGTGTTTTCGATGAGAAGGCACGAGAACGTCTGCTCTCCGAAGATGAAACACTACTGACGTGGGAAAAGCATGTGATATAGTCCGACAGCGTGCCAAGCTCGTCCAGGAACTAGCCACATTTCCCTCTTCAAATCCAACAATCTCACGTGACGTAAACAAGGTCTACCAGACTAACCGTGGACATGTCTTACCTCGCTCCGTACAGCGCAAGGAATTCCGTTGTTACCGTTGCGGGGAGAATCACTTGTCCCCGACTGACTGTCCGCACATTCATTCATTACGCAGATTTTGTGGAAAAATGGGTCATATTCAGAAAGTGTCTCTCCAAGCGGAAATCACTCGTCCAGGAACAATCTAATGCTATAAATTGCATTACCGATGAATTGCACCAGAATTGGATTAACACCACAACCGTTTTTAATCGCACCATTACAGCAGAAAACCGTTTGTCGTATCCGCTCAAGTAAACGAACAACCGGTAGAGTTTGAAATTGATACCGGTTCCCCAGTCATTTTGATCCAACCAGACGCCTTATACCAACTTCCAAAGCTGTGTCCATCGAACCTACAGTTGCGATCTTACACTGGACAGATGGTGAATGTGCTTGGTACCTTCAATGCACGCATTTCTTACCGTAATTCAACGAGTCATATGTGTGTGTAAGTTTCTGGAGAACCGGGTCTAAACATCCTGGGCCGCGATGGAATTAAACGCTTTCCTGGCATAATGTCGAACGTCATCCTTGTGAAGGACAATCCGCAGTTATCCGAGATTTTGCAGAAGCATGCAGTCTTATTTGATCACTCGAGATCAAGACTTTTAAAGAATTACAGTGCACATCTGGTATTGAAACCACAAACAAAACCGAGATTCTGGAAAGCTCGCACTGTTCCCTATGCCCTCCGTGATAAGGTCGAAAGTGAACTGCGCCGACTTCAGTCGGAAGGTACCGTTGAACCCGTCCAGTATTCAGACTGGGCAGCCCCCATTGTGCCAGTATTGAAGGGCGATGGTACGATAAGAATCTGCGGGGATTACAAGGTTACGATAAACCAAGCGTTAGAATTAGACCGATATCCGCTACCAAAGATTGAAGACATTTACGCTTCCCTTTCCTGTGGTGATCTATTTACAAAACTAGAATTGAGTCCTGCCTACCAACAAATTGAACTCAATGAGGAATCACGTACATACACCACCATTAGTACTCATCTCGGATTATTCCGCTATATACGCATGCCTTTTGGAATAAGCTTGGCTCCATCTATTTTCAACGTATTATTGACTCACTTGTGAAAGATATACCAAACACATGTGCGTAATTAGATGACATTTTAATTACTGGACGCACTACCGCCGAGCATTTACATACACTGGACGTCGTCCTGAAGCGGTTATCGGATGCCGGTTTGGTTTTAAAAAGAAAAAAGTGTGAGTTCCTTGTTCCGAGTGAACAGTATCTGGGCTATCGGTTGTCACGTGTAGGATTGTGCCCACTGGAAGAAAAGGCAGAGGCGCTACATGAGGCGCTAGCACCCAAAAATGTTCATGAATTGCGGTCGTTCCTCGGTGTTGTCACTCAGTTTTCCAGGTTTATACCATCAGCAGCAACTCATCTGCATCTCCTTCACCAGCTGTTACGTAAAAACCAAAGCTAGAATTAGAACAATACTCATGAAAAAGCATTCAAAGCTGTCAAGAAGGTTTTAGCATCTACAGATGTTCTGGTGCATTATGATCCGCAGAAGCCTGTTGTTCTTTGTTGTGACGCCTCACCTTACGGTCTCGGAGCTGTTTTAATGCACCAATTACCGGATGGCTCTCAACGTCCCATTGCTTATGCTTCAAGAACCCTGACACCAGCAGAACGGAACTACTCTCAACTTGATCGAGAGGCAGCCGCTGTCATCTTCGGCACCACTCGATTTCACCAATATTTACTCGGGCGACCTTTTGTGATCCATACGGATCATAAACCCCTTGTTTTCCTCCTCGGCCACGAGAAAGGTATTCAACAAATGGCTTCACCTAGAATGGTTCGTTGGTCGCTTATTCTTTCTGCGTATACATACGAAATTCGGTACTTTCCAGGCAAACAGAATACCACCGCTGATGTTCTTAGCCGGCTTCCCTTACGAGAGACACCATCGAAAGAATTTATCCCACAAGAGCTCGTAAACCTGGTCAAGCATTTTAATGATTCCCCAGTCACATGTACAGACATACGTCAGGAAACTGACAGAGACCCTGTTCTATCGCTGGTCAAACGCTATATCCAAGTTGGGTGGCCGGACAACACCCCCAAAGAACTCATGCCCTTCCGTAACAGGATGTCTGAACTCAGCCTTCAGAATGGATGCTTGCTGTGGGGCGCACGAGTTATTGTCCCCAAGAAATTTCGGTCACGTATCCTTGACGAACTACATGATGCGCATCCAGGTGTCGCAAAGACGAAGTCGTTAGCTCGATTTTATATGTGGTGGCCTGAATTGGACCGTGATATTGTGGCGAAGGTTGGAAGTTGCAGACCTTGTCAGGAGACCCAAAACGCCGCTCCTCATGCGCCAATGCAGCCTTGGAAGTGGCCAGAAACACCCTGGAAACGAGTCCACGTAGTCTATTTCGGTCCCTACGAAGGTCGGATGATTTTGATGATCATTGTTGCCCATTCTAAATGGATTGGTGCTCATATTCATGTTTCAGCAAATTCAGCTGATACTATAGAGAAACTACGCACAACGTTTGCAAGATTTGGCCTTCCCGAGACATTAGTATCTGACAATGGACCAGCTTTCGCCAGTGTTGAGTTTTCTACCTTCCTCAACTCGAACGGCATTAAACACATAACAACTGCACCCTATCATCCTTCTTCTAATGGGTTGGCGGAGAGAGCCGTACAAACAGTGAAGAAACTGCTAATAAAACAACCAAATGCTCCGCTGCGTGTGCGTTTGGATCGTTCCTTGTTCGCATATCGAAACATGTCAAACGAGACCACAGGCAGAAGCCCTGCTGAGTTAATGTTTGGTCGTGGACTGCGTACACGATTGGATTTATTGCTTGGATCTATTAATCCACAAGTTTCGGAAAAACAACAACGAGTGAAAGAGCGTTTTAATACTTGTAGCAGAGACAAGCATGTGACAGATTCAGATCCCATCTACATCCGCTTACCTACAGGCTCGGGGTGGGAGCCAGCCGTCTTTAAAATAACTAACGGACAGATAATAGAAGCAGAGACTGAGGATGGCAGGATCGTTCGACGCCATTTAGATCACGTGCGACCGAGATTGTCCGACACAGAAACATTTGCCGAGACAGAGCAGCCGGCTCAAGCATCGAACGACATGCACGTGCGTGACGCTGAACCGGTAGTTGTCACAATTGCGGCGCTCTGAGGGCCGACGCCGACCGGTCGATCGTTTTCAGGCTGGATAGCTCCAACTAAGGGTGGGAGAAGTGATGCAGAGGTTGAGCGCGTCAAGGCCATGTTACACTACCTAGCCTGTGGAGCCGCATTGTGCGCGCTAGTGCGTGAGTGTACATCTCCCGACAAACCAGTGACGCTTATTGATTGGTTCAAAAAGAGTGTGCTTAGCTAAAACGTGTGGACTGCAAAACTAAATAGTTGATGTCTACCCAGTGTGGACTGCCGATGTAGCATTTCCCTTACTTCTACTAAACTTCCATTTACAATACTGTTGTTCTGATTTCGGTTGAGTGTAACTTTCCCGTAGCAGAAATAAGGAAATCGCTTGGTGCCATGAAGCCTCCTTTTACAGTGGTCCTGATGGCATCCCATCAGCTTTATTGAAATACTGAGGTCAGAATATCCCTATTCTTTTGCAGAGCATATTTACCTTGTCAATGAAGGCCAGCACCATTCCGCATCTGTAGAATCACGCTGATGTGTTACCAAGATACAAAAAGGCTCAAAATGGAATGTTGCAAATTACTGCCCGATTAACCATACTAACATACTTCCTAGAACTATGGAGTGGATTATGAAGGCTGCGAATTCCCAATTTCTAATCTCAAGGAACATAATCAGCCAATCACAACATGGCGTTATTAAACGGCGATCTTGTCAGTGTTCCCAACTAGACTTCGTAAACCACATCACAATCTCAGTCGACGGTGGTAACGCTTAGCTTGTCATATTCGTTGTCATGTAAAAGGCCTTTGACCAAGTTCACCATGGTAAGTTTTGACTACCCTAGCAGGGTACCGCATTGCTGATCCTCTGCCTTCTTGGTTCTCCACATAATTTACCGATAGAACCCAAACAGTCAAGATAAGCGAACATACTTCAGATCGCACCCCTATGACAAGTGGAGTCATTCAATTTAGTGTTCTGGGACCACTTCTCGTCTTGACGTATATAGATGACATTTTTGACGTTCTTCTCCGTGTTAGGCCCTACATATTTGCGCACGATATAAACGTTGTGTACACATTTGTTCCCAGGAATCAAGAGTCCGTGTTTCGAAACACTTGAAGTAGGGTTTTGCAATTCAAAAATGACTTTCTCCGTCGAAACGATTAATGCCATCCCATACAAATATAATACGAATATCCAACCGCTAACCTTCTCCGGCAAACCCCTAGCATATGGCAAGCAAGTAAGAAGTTTAGGGCTTCCTTATACCAACAGCTTGAAGTTCGCCGAACATGTAAAATACTCCGTCGCTAAAGCCAAGAAAAAATGTATCGTTTCTCAAACTCCACTTTAACAAACGTTAAACTTACACTGTACAAGAGTTGCACACGCCCAATGTTAGATTACTGCTGTATGATATTTGATAATACAAGACAGAGCGACGCAGCGACACTAGAGCGCATTCAGGGTGTTTTTACAAGACAGATTCTGGGCTGTACTCAAATGTTAACGTACTCCGAACGCTGTAATTTGCTGATGTTGGACCCAGTATGGTTGCCTAGAATAAAGTCAAACGTAGCAATAGTTTTTGATGTAATTCACGAGTGCATTCATACACCTGGATGTGCTGCTTACTTATAACACGATAAACGTTAGCTTATCCGTAATAGAAATTGCACACCGGCAATTGCAAAGTCGCGCAAAAACAAGCGGGCAAAAGCTTTACTCATTAGACATGCATTGATTTGGAATCGTCTCCTACCGTCCATTAGATCACACACATCACCTCATATGTTTCGTTTACATCTAGATACATTTCGAATAATCCCAAAACTTATGAAAAGTTTTCTAGCTGAATTTCGCTGAGACAGAGGTTTATCAGAAGAGTAAAAATGGCGTATAATGCATGCCAGTGATACCTACAATTGGTACACTTAAATGCTTCATGGACATCACAGAATGCAATAAAAAAGAAAAAAGACCAAATGTTTGCGCCTACTCTTCCATACTTTCTCACTTGCTTTCTTTACTCGGCCATACAAACATAAAGACTTCCATCTCTACATGGTGGCTAAGGAGGGGTGGGTGGGGATAAACCGAGTATTATTGCTCATTCTTCTGACCAATGTTATATTATTGCTTACACAATCGCGCCGACGTCGAGGCTTTCATGACTATATAAAAGTCGACATAGTATATAAACCAAATTCTCATTTTCACTCCTTGGACCCCGGTTATATCGTCACTTTAACCGGCCATGCCTAATTTGAAACCTCCATGACCACATAGATGTTTATGAATTGGGTCAACCGAGTACTCATTATCTTCTATCCGAAGAATATTACAATACTGTTTTTCAACCGTGTTGCAAAGAGCGATGGTTTCTATTTCTAACTCTGTCACATATACGCTTGCGCGAGTAACAAGGTGCCATAAAAGTTAGATGTGCTATGCGCCTCCCCAAAACAGTGTTTGAGTACCGCCTCCGCTACAGATCCCGAAATATTGGCAGGCACATTGGCGATATATAGGAATACCATCCTGACCCACTGTAATGAAAGACAATCTCGAACGTGCATGCCTCACTTACTTATGTTTACAGCTTGTTTGCTGTTGGTCAATTTATTAATAATCTGTATCATATTTTATTCACAATATTTTAAATTTAATAAAACTAACAAAACCACGGAAATCTCTGAGTGCAAATCGATTAACCTGTCCATCATTTTATATTTCCAACATGTCCTTCCCTCCGAGGCTCGTCCAAATACTGCGGAAAAATATTCCAATACGCATGGCAACTTGGCCGGTTCATTGCGTCGCGCAAGATGACGCTGAGAACGTTGGAATGAAATTCAACTCGAACCACTTTGGATTGGACGACTGAAGCACATTTTGTTGTTCCTTGACAATCTGTTACACAAAAACCTATTCCGACCTGTCTACACTCAAATTAAAACATTGCTCAAGTCGAGAGCTTAGCAACAAAGATCTTACACTGAATATACCGAAGGCTAGAACGAACGTCTGTTCCAATTTCTTCATGGTCATATTTAGCTATCTGTGGAATAAACTAAGAATAACACAGGTCAGGTGACACTGTGGCAACATTTAGAAACAGACCTGCCAATTACCTAGATTTAACTACCATAATCTCTATATTCACATAGGAAAAATCCCTCGACGAGCTATTCCTAGAGGGGCAAAACCATCTAAACATCAATGTTTTCAAAACTAGGCTTTTGCCTCAACCATACAAAAGATAGCCACTACATGAAACGCATACTCCAATATTACACCTTTGCATGTTGCCCATAAAACAGCATGGATAATTCTGTACGGATTGGTCAGTGCCGCTTCAGACACCGCTTCTGGCATCAGACTTATCATTATTATTAATATTATTATTTAGCAAAAGGACTCTTCTGTTCATCTACCCACACTAAAGTTAATGTCTTGTTTTCAGTCATAACAGGTTTTTATAGATCTTTGTACAGTATTTATCCCGTTTGCTTGTAGACTCGAAGAATCTTATCAGCACCACACGTGAACGTTTAATTAAATGATGTTCACGTATTATTCTTCGTTTTACGCTTTAATTGTAATTATGCAAAGCTTAGGTTGCATTACATTCGCAGTGCTAGTGTAAAATGTTCAATATTTTCCACAATGGGTTCTTAAACCTTATATGACTGTACTTGAAGTGATCGCTATTCTGTTTCCTGATCCTGACCTATGTGCACTAAATAATTCGTCCAGGCACTTTGTCTACTCCAGCCCCATCATATTGACGAATGGTGTAGACGTCAACACATACGCACACACCCCTTGATCACTTCAGGACAAATCAACTAACTTGATCACTTAGACTATCTGGACACTTGAACATGTACTGTAATCTGTTTTTACCTGTCCATGTCATGCATTAGTGTTGCGTTAGCCTGATGAGGAACCAGTGGAAACGAGTTTGTTAACTAAAGCTTTTTTCCGTTTTTGAAATATGCTGCGATGCAACCTCGCTTTAGCATGATTATTGGCTTGTTTCCGTGGGGGAAAATGCTTGACAACCCAGTTAGTTTAGGTGCATAAAACACTTAATGATTTAACTCGGGGAATATCAAGCAAGGTAGCAGTCTTTACAGTCCATATGATCTGAATAAAGCGCAAATAGATCATTCACGTTAACGTAGACGACGACACGTAGTGTGGAATAAATTCCTCGTGTCTGGCTCTGCCTATGATTATGAGGCGTATAAAAGGCAGCGGAAGCTGTGCAACAGCGCAGAAGGATAAAAGCATCGGCGATTCGGAGAGAAGCTTACAAACTCAGCGAAGACGACCCTCAAGAAGCTTTTGCTTACTTAAAGCGGGGCCTGATGCCCGCAAGTAACTTAGCTGTTTCAAGTGAGCAAATATCCCAGGTGTAGACATCAGAACAAGAGTCAGCAAACAAGCTCGTTTTCGGTGGATCTCGTCAGGCTGGTGCACCACAACTAATAAGAATAAAATGAGTTAAACATCAGACGGTAGTAAAGTTTAAAGAGTAACATTAAAAGGTCTAGGTCAACTAAATGACAAGGTCAAATGCTTGGTTCACAAATGGTCAGTGACATGTCAGTTACATGTTGCTCAGCAGGGGTCACTGTAAAAGGGGGCCAAGGAAGAAAGAGAATCTGAACGAATTGCTTTGTGCACATAGGTCTGAGTTCTGGAAACGGATGGCGTTCGCTTCGGCTGTGGCTATTAGGTGACATCTTACAGCTTGTGTGTAATATCCAGGTACACGGTGAATTGGCTAAAACTTTGCGCCTATCGATCTGGTGGTTTAGTTGTGTTAGAAGACACTGACGGACAGCTTCTGAGCTCCAGCACTGAACCTACTTCCTCATTGTCGGAACACATCGCTTCTGTATTTACAAGTGAGCAGGCGCCTATGCCGAGCTCGACATGTGCAGCCCCTACTTAATTCGAGGAGTTGAATTGCGATGTAGTAGAGGGCCACAGTCAACTCGCCAGTCTTGACGACACGAAACATGCCCGACCTGATGGACTTCACTCGCTAATTTTAAATTCATCATCGGCAATCATCTCGCATGCCGTAACCGATCTGTACAACCGATCGCTGTCCGAGGGTGCATTGCCGAGTTAATGGAAGTGAAGTCGCTTCTAAAAGGCAATGACCCACGCCATGTGGATAAGTACCGGCCGATTTGTCTCACCTCTGTTTTGATGAAGGTGTTCGAGATGATGGTGTAAAAGGGCCTTCTCTAGTTGTTAGAATCGAAAGACCTGCTAACGAGGAGACAGAACATTTTCATTAAGGGTCACTCGGGCATCACCAACCAGCCGTTGACGCGGCAGAAATGGTTGCAAGCTTTGAACCGTGGAAAATCAGTGAATTTTAATAAAGCTTTCGATAAAATGAACCAAGAGGTCCTGCTCCAAAATCTGAGGATGTGTGGTGTTGTTGGTGCACTACAACAGTGGATAAGTGACTTGCTCATTGGGAGAAGTTGGCAGGTACAAGATGGTGATCACCTAACGGGTTAGTACCACTCAACTGGCGGTGTATCCCAAGGCGCAGTGCTGGAACCTATTTTATTCTTGATCCACATAAACGAAGTACCTCAGCTTTTTCGGTCGCCTAGTGCACTGTTTGCAGGCGACCTGAAGATTTAGAGGCTTATTCATTTTCCCAATGACTGTGGCGTCCATCGGCAGGACCTCGACCGCCTATCCCTATGATCTACAAAGGTTGTTTTACCGATCAACCTGCCAAGTCCTCGTTTATGAGCCTAGAGAGAGGTGGTAGTGTGCCTGCGTACACCCATGCCGTTCACGCACTGCGACGCATAAGTTCCGTAAAGGATCTTGGCGTACCCTCATGCTGTGATGTGAAGTCTGTCAACAACACGGACAGGCCGTACGCGAACAGACAATGCCTGCTTTAGATACCAAACGCAGCTATTGTACTTGGTCTGACGTGACTGCCACCCGCCTGTTTTCTACCACGGTAAGACCGGAGTTTTAGTACTGCTCACCTGCTTATTGTCCGATCACAATAGGTGAGGTGCAAAGACTGGAAGGAGCCAGCATTTGGCTACCCGGCACATCCCCAGGGTGTCGTACGATGGATGTAGGAGACAAGAGGTTTACACCCTGTCATATCGTCGCCTTCGAGTTGATCCCATCACAACGCACTGGATACTGCACGTCGGCCAATTCCCTGTGCTGAGGCTGCTGCTGCACTTTGGCGTACCATGCAGCAAACACGGACACTGGTACAAACTGGTGATACCTGAACTGAAGTGCATCGCTCACCTTCTATGCTTCGAGTGTCGGGTGGTGAAATATTGGATCAATTTGCCTGAGGCGCTAGTCGAGGCGAAAGAGATGTCCGAATTTAAGAAGTTTCTTGGGGCCCACTTTGTGGACTACAGGAATAGGGATGTTATCTCACCAGGCTAAGATGTATTACAGCTGCAATATGCCGTCATCGCGCAGGAATAAGTGACGTGATTCCGCGCATTTTCCCGATACACCTATGTTGGAGCAACACAGATCTTTAACTTTTCGCTCTCTATTCTCCATATTCAGTATTCTGTATTCATGCGAGAAAAATACTGTCTTTTTGTAGGCACGGCTTCTCGTATCACGAGAAATAGCTTTTTAAAACTATTATTATTTACTAACACAAACGCAGATCCGCGTATAACTTAATATTGTACATACAAGAGCATGATATTGCCTGTACGTATATGGGGTGAATCAAATACATACGCAGACAACCACTTGGTAAAAATGTACCTATTATTATACATTTCGTATTTTTACTCACGCTTCACCTTAGCTAACAGGTTAAGGCTTCTCGCAGTGAACAATAGGTATTGTGTATTCAGTTACTGATTATTGCAACAAGATGGCGCCAATGAAAATGTCGCCTTGTAGTCGCCATATTTGAAAATTTATGATATGTTAATGCAGGTATCATTAATCTGTTATACAGAAACAGCACTGCATTCACGCAAGCCATGCTGTGGTAGATAAATCTTTTACTTATAATGACAATAGGTTAAACAGTTTCATAAAAAGAACAGCTCACTGGGTTCCAAGTGGGCAATTAATTATATCAGGTAGCTCACTAAATATTAGAAAACACCACACCTTCCCTTTTACAATTCGCTTACAATATTTTGTTGTCCAACAACATTACCAGTTATTCGTGGAATGCGAGGGATAATACACAGTGCGAGGTACATTTTGCACTGAGGTTTCAAAAGTAATAATATGGACAAAATCAGTTCCTTGTAGGCCTTGACAATCCACAAATATGACGATTTCGCATGCGCATATCCGTATGCATTGTCTAAATATGTAAAGGTAGCTTTGCGTCATTAACTTATCCAGATATATTTGTACGTCCCACGTATTACTGGCTAGTATATAGGATGTTGAGCAATATGACTGCGAGTAGCGTGAAACCCAGTATTGCAACAACTCAGTTTTGGTTGTCGCACGTCACAACATTTTTACGAACAATTTTATCACACGCGTGGGCTGCGTCGTTTGCTGTGGAAAATCACGTTGGAAGCCATCACCAAAAGCAAAACACCAACCTACTGTTTCACAGTTCCAATAAGGTACCGCCTGAACACAGCAGTAGAAAGCAAATATTTGATTGCTTCATACAGTTGAAAGATAAGTAAAAGTGCTGCCATGAACATTGTGGTGCGCACAAGCTTAAGTACCTTGGGACTGATCTTTGATTTTCTTTGCTGGTTACCACTATTTGACTGAGGAGTACAGCTTGTAGATACAGCTTGGAGTACAGCTTGTAGATAATTTATCCGTGAGAAAAAATTAAGAAAAGTAGGAGGTATTCAAAAATCATCCAAAAATATTAGTGAATCTTGAAAAACAGCTTTATTTCAGGACCTCTGTTGATGTACCAAGTCTGACATGTCCCGTTCACGTAAAGTCGTCTGAGGGGGTTTGGACCGGCCATCGCTAGTACCAAGAAGCCTATATAAGTATAACACCCGATAATTAACGCTTTCTGGTGTTTCTTGTATTTGACTGGACTCACAACAGCGTATAACCGATCAAAAGCAATGGCGACAAGATTTTGTACACTAGTGACACAACCGTACCAGAAAGCTACGTCCATGTACCAGAAATGACAAAGAAATATCTCAAGTCCTTCAACACCAATATCAATAGAGAAGCCAGTAATTCGGCTTACCATAATAACGAAGCAACTGTATCCGTCTGCAATGCATTGCGTGCGCAACAGTAGGGTTGTTAAGCGTGATCCGAATTCTATTCGAAAAAGCAAGTAAAGTGTGATAGAGTTCTGTGTTGTTCCCGTGAATCCCACAATAGCCTTTATAACGCGAATTACAATATCACCGGGGTCCATGTTTTAACGCCTCTGGCCGTCCCACAACGGTAGTGCTACCAGACTAGAAATGGTAACCGAATGCACTGGGTGCAATCCAACTTTCAATTACTTTAAAAACCTCACCCCCGTCCCTGTCATGTTTCACTATTAGTTTGAGAGAAATTTGAGATATTTAGTAGACATGTGGAAAGGACACGTTTTGAGTCGTCACTAAGATTCCCTACCCGAAAGAATAAAGGTTTTCTTTGACCTCAATTGAGAGAATTACTGCACTTGTGATATCTATTAGAATAAGAAATCAAAAGGATCTAGCAGGAATGCAAAACCCTCATTATAATAATTGCTCGCATCAAAAGGCCAGCGAGACATAAGCGAAACATGTACTACACAAGTACAGGTTTGCAAGAAGTAGCTGACTTCAGGCACCAAAGGGCGTTGGCACAGTAACATGACATCTGCATTATCTGCATCGTAATTTGCAGACAACTTGGTAACCAATTAGGTGTGTTCCTTTAACACAGTTTCAAGATTATATCTAAAAACAAGAGCTAAATGTGTTCGCATTCTTCTGTGTTGAAACCTGATAACAATCGTATTGTGCAATTGTTATCAGTTCCGTTTTATTGAACGGAGCGTTCTTAAATTGAGTATACCAGTACATAACTACTGTTGTATTTAATTTCAGACCGGAAAAGCGGTCATAAAACAAGGACAAAAGTCACGGCGCGTTGAATCCTACCTGATCATGTGTTATCCCGAGTGTTTCAGTCTGCTTGGAAGGATCTCAACTAATTCGTGCTACAGTACGATCTGCTTAAGGCCTCGGTGATTGAATTGTTTGTTATGCTGGTATGCTGATCAATTAAACGTTCACTTCATGCCAAAATTTTTGGTGTCATATCGCTTTCATTGTATTTTCCTCTACTAAGTTGACTCATTTTGGGTAAGTATAGATTCCGCTAAATTCCTTGATCGAGTTTTGTGCACTTTTACAAAACGGTTGTTTTGGCATACATTGCATAGTCTTTTGGAAACACGTAGTGCTCAACCACATTTCGCATGTATGTGTTACGCGTAGTGTTGCGCTTCTGTCTTCACGGACACAACAGAATCTTAATAAGCATGTTATATTATCATTTGTTTTCTTGAGTCCACTTCCAATAGGTTTTCCACTGATGCTCATAGAGCTCGACCATTAGCCATTCTTCCTTCTCGATCCTCGGTCCGCCTGGAATGTTTCGGCGTATGAAAACGCAGGATTTGGCAGCAAACTAGTGACTAACGAGTAACTTGTAGCTACTGGCCATCGCTGTTTACGGTCTTATCGAAATCGACTTATAGAAAACAGACACTGTGATAAAACTGACATCCCAATCCACGGTGGAGCTATTTTTCAGTCAGAATATAAGACACTAAAATGAAGACCTAGTAATATATATTTCTTCATTTGAATGTTGTCGGATCAATGAAAAACGTACTAGGAGTACGGCTTGGCAAATCAATTAGGATGGCTTGTTTGAAATAGGTAAATTAAAAGCAGTTAACAGCAAGGTAACCCGAGCAACTGTGAACTCACATTAGTATCCATGTTAACGTACGACAATATCTGTTTACTCCGATTTTATGGGGGCTAGCGAGCATAATGTTCACCGTTACTCGCTGAGTGGGTAAAACCACATACTTCTATTCGTGTACTACATTATACGGCCATTTTCGAATAATAGGTTGTCGCAAAACTGGGTCCTTCAGGGACAAACCGTTTATTCTGCAAAGCAAGCTCGGTAAATAGGTGAGAATGACAATAACGTGGGAACCTGAATATAAATAACTGTCAATTAAATAATTAAGGACGTTGCTGTACTCATGAGATTCTTTCTTTAAATCCGTTAAACAAACCCGCTCCATTGAACATGGGCGATAGTGTCCAATCAACTGCTCCATTCGCTTGCCGCACGCTAGCCGCATACTTGCACAATCCTATCACATCCTTCTCTTTTACGGGTTCAGCTGCATCAGGGTCGCAGGAGGCTCCGCACTCCCTTCCTCTCCGCTTCATCTTTGCTGCCTCTCTCGTTGTGACCTCTCCGTAAGGCGTCAAGTGTTTTGCTGCAGGTTCACCTTCTCGTTTGCGGTGTCGCCTCATCTGCACTCAGTTCTTTCTGATTACCTTCTCCCGGTACTGACATCATAATATTTTTCGCCAACATTCGCGGTCACCACACCTTTATTCCATCGTTTGTTGACGGCGATATTGGTTGGAAACACACGTCATCCTTTACTGATAGCTCCGGTAGAGATCGGGTCCCGCGGTCTTAATACTGTTTCTGAGCTGCTATCTACTTACTTAAGCCCCTTTGCAGTTGCTGCTGCCGTGGCAAGAGACGGTGTAAGTGTTCAGCTTATGCAGACATTAGTGTTCTCGTTCTTCTGCAGTACAAATGTTGCATTAGACTAAGGCCGTTGTTCGGTAAGAAATAAATGAACAAACGATATATTTCTAGACATGCGAGACAAGGCAAAATAACAGCCTGATCAATTGTTATAAGCAAGTTGGATAGTGAAGGGATGTTCAAGATCTGTTATGTTCCCAATAAAATGTGTGAGGTGCTCAAGTGTTTAAAAGTCATAAAATATGGAGTAGTTGAGAATCGGAATAAAAGTAGATATAGCCATCAGTTCAAATAAAGTGATACGACACTTCGTGGAACTGTCTCTCCTGCTTCCGCAATTCATTTGCACATCTCATCTGGCCATATACTGTTTTCTTTTAAAGCAAGTAGAAAATGTTATTTTTGACTAGTCTTTTTCTTGGCTGCTGTAATATGCAATTTTGTCACCATCATGGTGACGTATTATGCATAAATATATATAAATTTATATGGGGGCCTGTGGGGGGTCCATCATGCAGCCATCATTTATCCAATTCGGATATAGCTCTTTTAATATTCTCCAATGAGTTCATGACAATTCGCATTGCATGACTGCAGTTCTTTTGCTTGAAAACTTCAACCATCACCTCGGGAGATCGGCCCAGACGTGGACAATAGCGGTAGGAGAGAAATAGACAAATAGAAAAGTGGATGTTTGTGAGAAGTGTAAAGTGTGTAGAAAGTAGAAGTCACCATTAAAATACACGCACAATAATGTGCCTCGACTGGGAATCGAACCTCGGCCCAGGAATTTCCCGTCCGCTGCTCTACCACTGAGCTACCGAGGGCTGACGATTAGGTACGCAAAAGTTAACACATGATTTCTGCTTGGTGCGCGACGTATTGCCAATGGGCTCACAGTACCTGTCTTGGTGTTGCAGGTTGCCTCACTCACCCGCCACTTTCCAATGGGCTGAAGTATCTGTCCTTCAAATGTCCAATGGTCAATAGAAGATTAAATTTGGATGTTTGTGAGTAGTGTAAAGTTTGTAGAAACTAGAAGTCACGATTAAAATTCACACACAATAAAGTGATGAGGGCACGGTAACTACAAGTTGATGGGCTTTTGTCTGAAGTTGTCCGATACAGATTGCACAAATTATCACTGGAGACATAAACCCTCAGAAATGTGCACTTATTTTAAAAGAGCTTTTCGGAGGAAATAATTGCAGTCGTTCCAACAGTTGTAGGAGATCAAATGCGGGACATTGGTGATTTGAAATCAATCTTTATGGCCCTGAGGAGTGCCGTAGGTACATAAAATATTTTCTCTAGGGAGGGAGAAGAAAACTGTAAGCAATGTGAAGCTTTTACTGTCGTCCCAACAGTTTAGCTGCCGTCGGTACGAGAAGCTGATTTTGAAAGAGGTAAGCGTTCCGAGTGGTCGTAAAGGTGAATACATCTGGTAGGTTTTCAGATAGTGTTCTCAGTTGAATCCAGTCGAAATCGGAGATAATTTCCAAATGGTTTTCGAGGAGCACGGTGAACTGCAGCAGGCGCCTAAGTGGTGGGCTCCAGGAAAAAGTATAAAATGATAAATATTTCAGAGCGAATGTGAATCCGTTTGCCAGAGAGGAACTCTAGGAGGTATTTCCCTCTTTTGTACGTGTGAACTTCGTGGTAATCAGGATAATTTTCCTTTAGTAAAAATCATTTATCTACTGATAGAGATGGGGAGGGTAGCAAGGTCTGGCAACAAGATAAACAGAAGTAGATACAACTGAGAGCATTTCCATCTTGCACCTATTTCGTAAGAGGATTCGTTTATCATGGTAGGTAGAAGTATACCAAACGCTATTTCTACCTTTAGAATTGAATGTATAGCGTGTCGGAACTTTATCCCTGACTGGATTTCATGTATTTTAGATGAAAGTCTGTGATATTACATGGAGTAGAGGTTGAGGAAAACCTGTCGGACAGTTTTGTACATGATCTCTTCACTTTTACTTTGTTGTTCTTGTTATTATTATTATTATTATTATTTCGAGTGCGATACATTGACCTTCCTGCTCGCTGTACCGTTGAGTGGGATGAGTGTATGCTTTGGATAATTGTATCAAGGAAGAAAAAGTCAATTTTCATTCTTCTCAGCCACAGTGAATCAAGTTGTAAGGCAATGCAAGATTCATATAAGAATAGATGGTAGAATAGCCTAGTAGATGCTTAGTAAATAATCGTTGTACAGGTTTCAATGCTATACGAATTCCAGTAGACGTAAGAGTCATATTGTAGAGGGGCCGCTCCCAAGAATGCCTCGGGGGAGCTCTTTGGAGCGAGCTGAGAGCGGTTCGAGAAGGACGGCTAGCGACGAGCCTGGGCCCGGAACTACGGAGCGGGAATATGTAGACAGCGCCATAAATCAGACATATACGCCGCTAGCGCAGCCCACAGGACCGAGGCCGAGCCGATTGACACAGCCCAGAACGAGCAAGTCGAGAGCTCTCGAACGACTCCTGGCCGATCCAAATCGGGTACAGAGAAGTGGAGATCGAGGCGAAAACAGGAAGGCGGAACTTCCAAGTCAGAGCTCTCGAGGCGAAAGGACTGGCTCGTCTCTAACATCCGTACCTGTGTTGTGTGGTGGGACGGAAATCTAGTCGATATTCGATAGCGCGCGTGAGACCCTAAGGTGCCCATTGTCGGTGTACAATAAACGTCTACCCCCTTGTCGTGTCGTTTTCGCTACAATATTCACGCAACGAATGTGTTGTTAACTTATACATAATGATTATTGATTCTTTTAATTTGAATGTTTTGAACAGAAGCCCAATGCTCCGACGAGCTTGAGCTGCAGATGGTAACACTTTTTACACAAGCCGCTATTTCTCAGTTATTTATTTCCCCATTTATTTGAAATTTACTTAAAACACAGTTGGACTATCGATCTACACAGTGAATTTTTAACATTCTCTTCAGGTGGGATGTGGAAACGTGTGGAAGCATTTATTTAATGTGACCCTCTCTGTTACTTTATGCCTCGGGTACCTGGGTAAGTTGTAACCTCGTACGGGGCAATTTGTAACACTTAGGTTTTTTGTGTGTACTAATATTAAACAAAAGCAGAAAACTTGTAATTTTAACAGGAAAGCTAATCAAAATTGCAGTTGTGACAAACAAACAGAAAGTTTCGGCTACCAAAATCAGTACATTGCTCAAGAGCCCAGAGTCTACAAGTTGAACAATGGATCCAGATCTCACCTGGATCACTGTTACTGTAGCTTTCTATGCACACGAGACAGAATTATTCATCATGATCCGAATATGAAGCAGAAACTGCCCTATCATTTTGCTCCTGTCTGTTCTTGAGGAGTTGTCCATTTATTTTCACATTTATGTCTCTTGTGGTCAGGCTACTTTTTGCTTCCTAATAACATGCTTTTTACGGGGGTGTCAGTGAGAACAGCACTTTTTAGTGTTCTACGACTTACCCCACTTATCATTCTGTCTGCATGTTGGGGAGCGTTGGGACCCTGTTTGACAAAGGAACAAACGAAAGGCGTATGAATTGAGTAATCAGTCACCGTCTCTCAACGGGCGCGATTCCCTGAATTCGCTCCGCTGACTTGCGGGCAGGCTAATCAGCCAAAGGTTCGGGATGGTGTCCCCTAAGTCAACACCCTACTTCGGCTTGGGCAACCAGGTCCTATCTCGCCCTCTGACGAAACCATGGATTTTTATGTGTTGCGTTTTCTTTTACTGATTCTGTACCTTGTTTTGATTCCCATGGTTTCCGATGGCTCTTGTCTATTCCTAAACAGTTTATATATATATATATATATATATATATATATATAATGTTCTGTCTGTATGTGGACGTGGTAATAGCAATTCAGGACTACATGTGTGCTGAACTTTTGACGGACCAGCAGCAGTTGGAGACAGTTCTTTAAAGGTTGAAACAACAAGTGAACAATGTGTAGCTCCTGCGGTGGCCATCTTGACTGTTGTAGCGTGAGTTGTATCAGGTAACTGTGCAAAGTGAGCGCTGCTTTGTTCTGTATCTGACAGTGAAGAGGATTGTCTCTCATTCTCAGGCCACGGTCTTTCAGTAATCAGTGATGTAGCAAACTCTGAATCATTAAACATGTCCCTGTTAGTTGGGAAAATTCCAGGACATCGGGATGATTCAATAATTTTATCGGGTGTGAACACTTCAGGAAGACTGGTGCTGACAATGGCTGGAATGTCATCATTAGTCATTTCTAGGCCTGCATTTTCTCTCATCAAAGCATGGGCTCTGTTTTTAGCAAAGGTTTTAAAAGGACGGAAAATTGCTCTATCAAGTGGCTGCAATTCTTGTGATAAATGAGGAGGCATAGAAAGTAATGTGACATGATTTTATTTACGGAGCTCAATTGTTGGTACATAAAGATGGGAAAGGTGATTATCTGGAAGCAAAAGTAATGGATTGGCTAAAAGTGGACGAGGAAATTAACTAAAATGTTTTATATACTCAATCGAGTTCTCTGCCTTGATCCAACTTGATTCATTTGCTATGCCGGAAGATCTATGAGAACTAGCGATAAAGTGATGCTTGTAGTTCTTTCGTGGAAAAATGAACATCGGTGGAACTGCATTTTCCACTGCATTGAGAGCACATATCAAAGTAACCAGTGTGCATTTTCAGATGAAACAACTCTCCTAACTGCTGTTGTTCTTTATCTCGCAAGAATACGGTTTTCTGTAGGCGCAGTTGTTATTCCAGTTTCATCCACATCATAAATTCGGTCACGGAAATAGTTTGCAAGTGTTAAAATTTGTAATAAATTATTAAAGAATAAATTGACTGCAGGACGATTGAAACCTATGGCACTTGCATGACTAGTGTTTTCTTCTATCCTCAAAGAAATACTATACTTCCTACGAAAGTATTGCAGCCATCCCTCTCCATCACATTTTTAGCGTCCCATATCTCAGGCCCTTATATAGCAAGTTTCACGATGCACGGGTAAGCTAGGATTCTTGCCTCCTAACATGTTAAGCCAAAATGTAAATCAGAGCTATTTTGATTGTAGTTGGCTTATATGTTTTCTTGTTCTGTAGTGTACACTTGGGCAGGTTTGCTGTAACCACATGATGGGGTCGCTTTACAAGACTTATTCTCTATATCTTGAGGCAAAGTGACATGGCACAGATGGTGAACTCTTGCTGTTTCTCGTATTGATTTCCCTTGCTCAACTACAACAGTAACAGCATGAAAGTGTTCCTGAGTACAGTTTGCTCTTTCAGATTTTCTTTTGTAATGTTCCACCATCTTTATTTCCGAAAAACTTGGCACTAGTTCATAAACTATTTTGCAATAAATACATTTATATTACAATGTGAACCACTCTAATCTCGGTCAGAAAACAACTTAACGTTATATGACATGCGCACAAACAACACAACACTTTGCAGATTTTTGAAGAAAAGTAGATGATGGTAGTCACTCTGAAAGATTGAACTAATCGGCTGTTAAGTAAAATGTATACGAAATGAAATATAAGTATGAAAATTGTTACGCACCAAGTCTGCAAAATGAAAATTTTGTCTGTCTCTCCGGATATTACAAATCCCGCCTTGCTAGTAACGCGAAAACTTCGGCATGCACAGTCGAATGTTCGGTGTAGAAAACAAACGGTTTAGGTATCTGTTAATATCCCGAAAAAGCTTTGATTCAACTTGCCCCGCGCTACTTTCTGCCCCAGTCTACCCTATGTGCGGCGTCTTCGGAAAATTTAAGGGTGTTTTTGTAATGGATTCCTAGGTCACTTATAGTGGTTCAGTGTGACAATGGTTTAATATAAATAGTAAGCGAGCCTGATATCATGTCACATATGTGTGACACTACGTGGCAGTTCTCAGCAGAGAATGTCATCATGCTTTTGATGCTCTATGAGTCGAGCGCACTTATTTCACATTGGATTTCGCTTAGCATTACACTGATCTCAGTTGGATAAACGTTTAAGCATTTTTATGTCACTGACAAATAGGAAAAGTTTGCCGGAGGAAAAGATGTCAAAAATATCGTTTACACGTAGTAGGAATAAAAGGGCTCCCAGAACACTATCCGGTATCAAGCCCCTGGTGACAGGCTTTGTCGTGCTTATTTTGTGTTTAATCTGAACAACCTGGGTTATATTTGTGAGGTAAGAATCAAACCATGAATGCAGAGGGTTGCCTATGCCATGTGCAGTTAATTTGGATAAGTGGTAGTCATGCGGGACACGATCAAATGCCTTGTGCATATCGAGGTAGATGACCATTGTTGATGAGCCACCATCAAGCGCACTAGTCAGGAGATTGAGAAAGTCCATTTGACATGTGTTGCAGGATCGCGCACTTAGGAAACCGTGTTGTGAGGTGTTGATAAGCTTTCATGTCATCATGAAGTCAAGTATTTTTATGTGACGCTCCATCATTTTTAGAGAGTATAGAAGTATGGCTTATTGGGCGGTAGTTGCTCATTTCATGCGCGGAACTTGATCTCTAGCGAGGAATCACTACAGCCTTCTTCTACTGTGATGGCAAAGTACCGGCTTAGATGAATGGCAAAAAATTCAAATGTAGTACAGAAATGTCAGATTCACCGTTTTTTTATCAGTGTTGTTGGTGGTAAATTGTCAGGTCCAGCATACCATAATAATTTAGCAGAGAAAATAAGCCGATTATTATCCCGGAGTTCAAAGGCAACTGTGCAAAGCTTGTCATCAGTAAGCACAGGGTGGATTTGCGAAGTAGCCTAAGCAGTGGCATTAAATGTAGAACAAAGTAATTTGCAAAACCGCTGCTTATGATAGTTGGATTACTAGTTATTTGGTTACTACGGATAAGTATGTTTGGGGTTTCCGTACTCTTGTTTTTACTTTTCAACAGCTTGGTGAGTTCAAGGTCTTTATTATGGCTATTGAGCGCGCGTCTTTCAGCACTCATTCGCCCGATAAGCCAAAGTCTTCCATGTTCGGCGATGACTGTTTGCTGTTGCAGTACTAGGGAGAAATCATTCGTTTTCAGATAGCAGTTTCGTAGCCGTATGAGTTTGTGTGCAAAATTTTCGGGGGTGGCGACTGACTTTGTTTTACTGGGAAGGAGCCGATACATCATTGGTATTAAAGCGTCTAGACAAATCGCTATATTCTTGTAGAACCCATCGGTAGCCACTTATGAATCATTCGTTAGGAAGGAATTTTACCATTGCAAAGATCGCAGAAGGGTGGAAATCGATTTCAGGTGTAGGGAATTGTATGTTCCATAGTGGATTGCAGGTTGAGTCCAGGTGGGATCAGAAAATGGCTTTTCGAAGGAGAGTTGGACCATCTTGTGATCGTTACCTGCGATTTTGTCTAGAACAACAGCTGAGACATTAGACAGGCCTAGTGTAAGGACTAAATCGAGGATGTGATTTCTTCTAGTGGGTGAATGAACATATGCCCATCCACACCTATGTATAGAAGACAACAGTGTCGAATATTTAGTAGGTGCGGTGCAGGATCTCCAGTCAATATCAGGCATATTAAAATCTCCAACTACTACTTTGCAGTTAGCGGTTAGTTTTGCTATGTAGCAAAGCAAGTGTTCCAGGATTTGTAAGTCATTTGTACCGGAATTCGGTAGGGAGTAAATGAAACCCAATATCACCGAGGTTCTACCTAGAGCAACATGTAT
>OX104060.1:5566385-5589976 GCA_944474145.2 Dicrocoelium dendriticum
TACTGATGTTTTCGTATCAGCCCCCCCATGGTGGGTGTGGTGATGTAATTGTACCGTAAAATATTTACCATAAAATGTTGATGGATGGCCTCGAATGCTTCTACGCATAATGTCGAAACCTCCAAGCCGTAAAAGTTGGAAACACCTAAACCTAGAATTAACCGAGCGTCATTCCGGGTAAGGCCGATATTGACCATTAAGGTGACCATTAATGACCGTAAGTAAAATGAAAATTATAGTGTTGCTCATCCCAACACCGGCACCCCAAGACCGCGGTTTCGTCCTGTTGGGACTCATCAGTTGGAGATAGCCTGAGTTGGGCTGGAACTCAGAGCCTAGTGGCTCATGGTTGACGCCATAAGCACTATGCCACTGAGATCCACGAGCAACGCTTGGTCCAGCGGAAAAGATTGCAAAGTTGAATTTGGAGAATCCGCTGGTGGTTGGGTTGCTACAAGCAACCTCAATTGAGACCTCGGTTCACTTGATGTGGACCTCGGCCATTCCGATCAAAAAGACCGTAAGTAAAATGAAAATTATAGTGTTGCTCATCCCAACACCGGCACCCCAAGACCGCGGTTTCGTCCTGTTGGGACTCATCAGTTGGAGATAGCCTGAGTTGGGCTGGAACTCAGAGCCTAGTGGCTCATGGTTGACGCCATAAGCACTATGCCACTGAGATCCACGAGCAACGCTTGGTCCAGCGGAAAAGATTGCAAAGTTGAATTTGGAGAATCCGCTGGTGGTTGGGTTGCTACAAGCAACCTCAATTGAGACCTCGGTTCACTTGATGTGGACCTCGGCCATTCCGATCAAAAAGACCGTAAGTAAAATGAAAATTATAGTGTTGCTCATCCCAACACCGGCACCCCAAGACCGCGGTTTCGTCCTGTTAGGACTCATCAGTTGGAGATAGCCTGAGTTGGGCTGGAACTCAGAGCCTAGTGGCTCATGGTTGACGCCATAAGCACTATGCCACTGAGATCCACGAGCAACGCTTGGTCCAGCGGAAAAGATTGCAAAATTGAATTTGGAGAATCCGCTGGACCAAGCGTTGCTCGTGGATCTCAGTGGCATAGTGCTTATGGCGTCAACCATGAGCCACTAGGCTCTGAGTTCCAGCCCAACTCAGGCTATCTCCAACTGATGAGTCCTAACAGGACGAAACCGCGGTCTTGGGGTGCCGGTGTTGGGATGAGCAACACTATAATTTTCATTTTACTTACGGTCTTTTTGATCGGAATGGCCGAGGTCCACATCAAGTGAACCGAGGTCTCAATTGAGGTTGCTTGTAGCAACCCAACCACCAGCGGATTCTCCAAATTCAATTTTGCAATCTTTTCCGCTGGACCAAGCGTTGCTCGTGGATCTCAGTGGCATAGTGCTTATGGCGTCAACCATGAGCCACTAGGCTCTGAGTTCCAGCCCAACTCAGGCTATCTCCAACTGATGAGTCCCAACAGGACGAAACCGCGGTCTTGGGGTGCCGGTGTTGGGATGAGCAACACTATAATTTTCATTTTACTTACGGTCTTTTTGATCGGAATGGCCGAGGTCCACATCAAGTGAACCGAGGTCTCAATTGAGGTTGCTTGTAGCAACCCAACCACCAGCGGATTCTCCAAATTCAATTTTGCAATCTTTTCCGCTGGACCAAGCGTTGCTCGTGGATCTCAGTGGCATAGTGCTTATGGCGTCAACCATGAGCCACTAGGCTCTGAGTTCCAGCCCAACTCAGGCTATCTCCAACTGATGAGTCCCAACAGGACGAAACCGCGGTCTTGGGGTGCCGGTGTTGGGATGAGCAACACTATAATTTTCATTTTACTTACGGTCTTTTTGATCGGAATGGCCGAGGTCCACATCAAGTGAACCGAGGTCTCAATTGAGGTTGCTTGTAGCAACCCAGCCACCAGCGGATTCTCCAAATTCAACTTTGCAATCTTTTCCGCTGGACCAAGCGTTGCTCGTGGATCTCAGTGGCATAGTGCTTATGGCGTCAACCATGAGCCACTAGGCTCTGAGTTCCAGCCCAACTCAGGCTATCTCCAACTGATGAGTCCCAACAGGACGAAACCGCGGTCTTGGGGTGCCGGTGTTGGGATGAGCAACACTATAATTTTCATTTTACTTACGGTCTTTTTGATCGGAATGGCCGAGGTCCACATCAAGTGAACCGAGGTCTCAATTGAGGTTGCTTGTAGCAACCCAGCCACCAGCGGATTCTCCAAATTCAACTTTGCAATCTTTTCCGCTGGACCAAGCGTTGCTCGTGGATCTCAGTGGCATAGTGCTTATGGCGTCAACCATGAGCCACTAGGCTCTGAGTTCCAGCCCAACTCAGGCTATCTCCAACTGATGAGTCCCAACAGGACGAAACCGCGGTCTTGGGGTGCCGGTGTTGGGATGAGCAACACTATAATTTTCATTTTACTTACGGTCTTTTTGATCGGAATGGCCGAGGTCCACATCAAGTGAACCGAGGTCTCAATTGAGGTTGCTTGTAGCAACCCAACCACCAGCGGATTCTCCAAATTCAACTTTGCAATCTTTTCCGCTGGACCAAGCGTTGCTCGTGGATCTCAGTGGCATAGTGCTTATGGCGTCAACCATGAGCCACTAGGCTCTGAGTTCCAGCCCAACTCAGGCTATCTCCAACTGATGAGTCCCAACAGGACGAAACCGCGGTCTTGGGGTGCCGGTGTTGGGATGAGCAACACTATAATTTTCATTTTACTTACGGTCTTTTTGATCGGAATGGCCGAGGTCCACATCAAGTGAACCGAGGTCTCAATTGAGGTTGCTTGTAGCAACCCAACCACCAGCGGATTCTCCAAATTCAACTTTGCAATCTTTTCCGCTGGACCAAGCGTTGCTCGTGGATCTCAGTGGCATAGTGCTTATGGCGTCAACCATGAGCCACTAGGCTCTGAGTTCCAGCCCAACTCAGGCTATCTCCAACTGATGAGTCCCAACAGGACGAAACCGCGGTCTTGGGGTGCCGGTGTTGGGATGAGCAACACTATAATTTTCATTTTACTTACGGTCTTTTTGATCGGAATGGCCGAGGTCCACATCAAGTGAACCGAGGTCTCAATTGAGGTTGCTTGTAGCAACCCAACCACCAGCGGATTCTCCAAATTCAACTTTGCAATCTTTTCCGCTGGACCAAGCGTTGCTCGTGGATCTCAGTGGCATAGTGCTTATGGCGTCAACCATGAGCCACTAGGCTCTGAGTTCCAGCCCAACTCAGGCTATCTCCAACTGATGAGTCCCAACAGGACGAAACCGCGGTCTTGGGGTGCCGGTGTTGGGATGAGCAACACTATAATTTTCATTTTACTTACGGTCTTTTTGATCGGAATGGCCGAGGTCCACATCAAGTGAACCGAGGTCTCAATTGAGGTTGCTTGTAGCAACCCAACCACCAGCGGATTCTCCAAATTCAATTTTGCAATCTTTTCCGCTGGACCAAGCGTTGCTCGTGGATCTCAGTGGCATAGTGCTTATGGCGTCAACCATGAGCCACTAGGCTCTGAGTTCCAGCCCAACTCAGGCTATCTCCAACTGATGAGTCCCAACAGGACGAAACCGCGGTCTTGGGGTGCCGGTGTTGGGATGAGCAACACTATAATTTTCATTTTACTTACGGTCTTTTTGATCGGAATGGCCGAGGTCCACATCAAGTGAACCGAGGTCTCAATTGAGGTTGCTTGTAGCAACCCAACCACCAGCGGATTCTCCAAATTCAACTTTGCAATCTTTTCCGCTGGACCAAGCGTTGCTCGTGGATCTCAGTGGCATAGTGCTTATGGCGTCAACCATGAGCCACTAGGCTCTGAGTTCCAGCCCAACTCAGGCTATCTCCAACTGATGAGTCCCAACAGGACGAAACCGCGGTCTTGGGGTGCCGGTGTTGGGATGAGCAACACTATAATTTTCATTTTACTTACGGTCTTTTTGATCGGAATGGCCGAGGTCCACATCAAGTGAACCGAGGTCTCAATTGAGGTTGCTTGTAGCAACCCAACCACCAGCGGATTCTCCAAATTCAACTTTGCAATCTTTTCCGCTGGACCAAGCGTTGCTCGTGGATCTCAGTGGCATAGTGCTTATGGCGTCAACCATGAGCCACTAGGCTCTGAGTTCCAGCCCAACTCAGGCTATCTCCAACTGATGAGTCCCAACAGGACGAAACCGCGGTCTTGGGGTGCCGGTGTTGGGATGAGCAACACTATAATTTTCATTTTACTTACGGTCTTTTTGATCGGAATGGCCGAGGTCCACATCAAGTGAACCGAGGTCTCAATTGAGGTTGCTTGTAGCAACCCAACCACCAGCGGATTCTCCAAATTCAACTTTGCAATCTTTTCCGCTGGACCAAGCGTTGCTCGTGGATCTCAGTGGCATAGTGCTTATGGCGTCAACCATGAGCCACTAGGCTCTGAGTTCCAGCCCAACTCAGGCTATCTCCAACTGATGAGTCCCAACAGGACGAAACCGCGGTCTTGGGGTGCCGGTGTTGGGATGAGCAACACTATAATTTTCATTTTACTTACGGTCTTTTTGATCGGAATGGCCGAGGTCCACATCAAGTGAACCGAGGTCTCAATTGAGGTTGCTTGTAGCAACCCAACCACCAGCGGATTCTCCAAATTCAACTTTGCAATCTTTTCCGCTGGACCAAGCGTTGCTCGTGGATCTCAGTGGCATAGTGCTTATGGCGTCAACCATGAGCCACTAGGCTCTGAGTTCCAGCCCAACTCAGGCTATCTCCAACTGATGAGTCCCAACAGGACGAAACCGCGGTCTTGGGGTGCCGGTGTTGGGATGAGCAACACTATAATTTTCATTTTACTTACGGTCTTTTTGATCGGAATGGCCGAGGTCCACATCAAGTGAACCGAGGTCTCAATTGAGGTTGCTTGTAGCAACCCAACCACCAGCGGATTCTCCAAATTCAACTTTGCAATCTTTTCCGCTGGACCAAGCGTTGCTCGTGGATCTCAGTGGCATAGTGCTTATGGCGTCAACCATGAGCCACTAGGCTCTGAGTTCCAGCCCAACTCAGGCTATCTCCAACTGATGAGTCCCAACAGGACGAAACCGCGGTCTTGGGGTGCCGGTGTTGGGATGAGCAACACTATAATTTTCATTTTACTTACGGTCTTTTTGATCGGAATGGCCGAGGTCCACATCAAGTGAACCGAGGTCTCAATTGAGGTTGCTTGTAGCAACCCAACCACCAGCGGATTCTCCAAATTCAACTTTGCAATCTTTTCCGCTGGACCAAGCGTTGCTCGTGGATCTCAGTGGCATAGTGCTTATGGCGTCAACCATGAGCCACTAGGCTCTGAGTTCCAGCCCAACTCAGGCTATCTCCAACTGATGAGTCCCAACAGGACGAAACCGCGGTCTTGGGGTGCCGGTGTTGGGATGAGCAACACTATAATTTTCATTTTACTTACGGTCTTTTTGATCGGAATGGCCGAGGTCCACATCAAGTGAACCGAGGTCTCAATTGAGGTTGCTTGTAGCAACCCAACCACCAGCGGATTCTCCAAATTCAACTTTGCAATCTTTTCCGCTGGACCAAGCGTTGCTCGTGGATCTCAGTGGCATAGTGCTTATGGCGTCAACCATGAGCCACTAGGCTCTGAGTTCCAGCCCAACTCAGGCTATCTCCAACTGATGAGTCCCAACAGGACGAAACCGCGGTCTTGGGGTGCCGGTGTTGGGATGAGCAACACTATAATTTTCATTTTACTTACGGTCTTTTTGATCGGAATGGCCGAGGTCCACATCAAGTGAACCGAGGTCTCAATTGAGGTTGCTTGTAGCAACCCAACCACCAGCGGATTCTCCAAATTCAACTTTGCAATCTTTTCCGCTGGACCAAGCGTTGCTCGTGGATCTCAGTGGCATAGTGCTTATGGCGTCAACCATGAGCCACTAGGCTCTGAGTTCCAGCCCAACTCAGGCTATCTCCAACTGATGAGTCCCAACAGGACGAAACCGCGGTCTTGGGGTGCCGGTGTTGGGATGAGCAACACTATAATTTTCATTTTACTTACGGTCTTTTTGATCGGAATGGCCGAGGTCCACATCAAGTGAACCGAGGTCTCAATTGAGGTTGCTTGTAGCAACCCAACCACCAGCGGATTCTCCAAATTCAACTTTGCAATCTTTTCCTGCTGGACCAAGCGTTGCTCGTGGATCTCAGTGGCATAGTGCTTATGGCGTCAACCATGAGCCACTAGGCTCTGAGTTCCAGCCCAACTCAGGCTATCTCCAACTGATGAGTCCCAACAGGACGAAACCGCGGTCTTGGGGTGCCGGTGTTGGGATGAGCAACACTATAATTTTCATTTTACTTACGGTCTTTTTGATCGGAATGGCCGAGGTCCACATCGAGTGAACCGAGGTCTCAATTGAGGTTGCTTGTAGCAACCCAACCACCAGCGGATTCTCCAAATTCAACTTTGCAATCTTTTCTGCTGGACCAAGCGTTGCTCGTGGATCTCAGTGGCATAGTGCTTATGGCGTCAACCATGAGCCACTAGGCTCTGAGTTCCAGCCCAACTCAGGCTATCTCCAACTGATGAGTCCCAACAGGACGAAACCGCGGTCTTGGGGTGCCGGTGTTGGGATGAGCAACACTATAATTTTCATTTTACTTACGGTCTTTTTGATCGGAATGGCCGAGGTCCACATCAAGTGAACCGAGGTCTCAATTGAGGTTGCTTGTAGCAACCCAACCACCAGCGGATTCTCCAAATTCAACTTTGCAATCTTTTCTGCTGGACCAAGCGTTGCTCGTGGATCTCAGTGGCATAGTGCTTATGGCGTCAACCATGAGCCACTAGGCTCTGAGTTCCAGCCCAACTCAGGCTATCTCCAACTGATGAGTCCCAACAGGACGAAACCGCGGTCTTGGGGTGCCGGTGTTGGGATGAGCAACACTATAATTTTCATTTTACTTACGGTCTTTTTGATCGGAATGGCCGAGGTCCACATCAAGTGAACCGAGGTCTCAATTGAGGTTGCTTGTAGCAACCCAACCACCAGCGGATTCTCCAAATTCAACTTTGCAATCTTTTCCTGCTGGACCAAGCGTTGCTCGTGGATCTCAGTGGCATAGTGCTTATGGCGTCAACCATGAGCCACTAGGCTCTGAGTTCCAGCCCAACTCAGGCTATCTCCAACTGATGAGTCCCAACAGGACGAAACCGCGGTCTTGGGGTGCCGGTGTTGGGATGAGCAACACTATAATTTTCATTTTACTTACGGTCTTTTTGATCGGAATGGCCGAGGTCCACATCAAGTGAACCGAGGTCTCAATTGAGGTTGCTTGTAGCAACCCAACCACCAGCGGATTCTCCAAATTCAACTTTGCAATCTTTTCTGCTGGACCAAGCGTTGCTCGTGGATCTCAGTGGCATAGTGCTTATGGCGTCAACCATGAGCCACTAGGCTCTGAGTTCCAGCCCAACTCAGGCTATCTCCAACTGATGAGTCCCAACAGGACGAAACCGCGGTCTTGGGGTGCCGGTGTTGGGATGAGCAACACTATAATTTTCATTTTACTTACGGTCTTTTTGATCGGAATGGCCGAGGTCCACATCAAGTGAACCGAGGTCTCAATTGAGGTTGCTTGTAGCAACCCAACCACCAGCGGATTCTCCAAATTCAACTTTGCAATCTTTTCTGCTGGACCAAGCGTTGCTCGTGGATCTCAGTGGCATAGTGCTTATGGCGTCAACCATGAGCCACTAGGCTCTGAGTTCCAGCCCAACTCAGGCTATCTCCAACTGATGAGTCCCAACAGGACGAAACCGCGGTCTTGGGGTGCCGGTGTTGGGATGAGCAACACTATAATTTTCATTTTACTTACGGTCTTTTTGATCGGAATGGCCGAGGTCCACATCAAGTGAACCGAGGTCTCAATTGAGGTTGCTTGTAGCAACCCAACCACCAGCGGATTCTCCAAATTCAACTTTGCAATCTTTTCTGCTGGACCAAGCGTTGCTCGTGGATCTCAGTGGCATAGTGCTTATGGCGTCAACCATGAGCCACTAGGCTCTGAGTTCCAGCCCAACTCAGGCTATCTCCAACTGATGAGTCCCAACAGGACGAAACCGCGGTCTTGGGGTGCCGGTGTTGGGATGAGCAACACTATAATTTTCATTTTACTTACGGTCTTTTTGATCGGAATGGCCGAGGTCCACATCAAGTGAACCGAGGTCTCAATTGAGGTTGCTTGTAGCAACCCAACCACCAGCGGATTCTCCAAATTCAACTTTGCAATCTTTTCTGCTGGACCAAGCGTTGCTCGTGGATCTCAGTGGCATAGTGCTTATGGCGTCAACCATGAGCCACTAGGCTCTGAGTTCCAGCCCAACTCAGGCTATCTCCAACTGATGAGTCCCAACAGGACGAAACCGCGGTCTTGGGGTGCCGGTGTTGGGATGAGCAACACTATAATTTTCATTTTACTTACGGTCTTTTTGATCGGAATGGCCGAGGTCCACATCAAGTGAACCGAGGTCTCAATTGAGGTTGCTTGTAGCAACCCAACCACCAGCGGATTCTCCAAATTCAACTTTGCAATCTTTTCTGCTGGACCAAGCGTTGCTCGTGGATCTCAGTGGCATAGTGCTTATGGCGTCAACCATGAGCCACTAGGCTCTGAGTTCCAGCCCAACTCAGGCTATCTCCAACTGATGAGTCCCAACAGGACGAAACCGCGGTCTTGGGGTGCCGGTGTTGGGATGAGCAACACTATAATTTTCATTTTACTTACGGTCTTTTTGATCGGAATGGCCGAGGTCCACATCGAGTGAACCGAGGTCTCAATTGAGGTTGCTTGTAGCAACCCAACCACCAGCGGATTCTCCAAATTCAACTTTGCAATCTTTTCTGCTGGACCAAGCGTTGCTCGTGGATCTCAGTGGCATAGTGCTTATGGCGTCAACCATGAGCCACTAGGCTCTGAGTTCCAGCCCAACTCAGGCTATCTCCAACTGATGAGTCCCAACAGGACGAAACCGCGGTCTTGGGGTGCCGGTGTTGGGATGAGCAACACTATAATTTTCATTTTACTTACGGTCTTTTTGATCGGAATGGCCGAGGTCCACATCGAGTGAACCGAGGTCTCAATTGAGGTTGCTTGTAGCAACCCAACCACCAGCGGATTCTCCAAATTCAACTTTGCAATCTTTTCTGCTGGACCAAGCGTTGCTCGTGGATCTCAGTGGCATAGTGCTTATGGCGTCAACCATGAGCCACTAGGCTCTGAGTTCCAGCCCAACTCAGGCTATCTCCAACTGATGAGTCCCAACAGGACGAAACCGCGGTCTTGGGGTGCCGGTGTTGGGATGAGCAACATATTAATTTTCATTTTACTTACGGTCTTTTTGATCGGAATGGCCGAGGTCCACATCGAGTGAACCGAGGTCTCAATTGAGGTTGCTTGTAGCAACCCAACCACCAGCGGATTCTCCAAATTCAACTTTGCAATCTTTTCTGCTGGACCAAGCGTTGCTCGTGGATCTCAGTGGCATAGTGCTTATGGCGTCAACCATGAGCCACTAGGCTCTGAGTTCCAGCCCAACTCAGGCTATCTCCAACTGATGAGTCCCAACAGGACGAAACCGCGGTCTTGGGGTGCCGGTGTTGGGATGAGCAACACTATAATTTTCATTTTACTTACGGTCTTTTTGATCGGAATGGCCGAGGTCCACATCGAGTGAACCGAGGTCTCAATTGAGGTTGCTTGTAGCAACCCAACCACCAGCGGATTCTCCAAATTCAACTTTGCAATCTTTTCTGCTGGACCAAGCGTTGCTCGTGGATCTCAGTGGCATAGTGCTTATGGCGTCAACCATGAGCCACTAGGCTCTGAGTTCCAGCCCAACTCAGGCTATCTCCAACTGATGAGTCCCAACAGGACGAAACCGCGGTCTTGGGGTGCCGGTGTTGGGATGAGCAACACTATAATTTTCATTTTACTTACGGTCTTTTTGATCGGAATGGCCGAGGTCCACATCGAGTGAACCGAGGTCTCAATTGAGGTTGCTTGTAGCAACCCAACCACCAGCGGATTCTCCAAATTCAACTTTGCAATCTTTTCTGCTGGACCAAGCGTTGCTCGTGGATCTCAGTGGCATAGTGCTTATGGCGTCAACCATGAGCCACTAGGCTCTGAGTTCCAGCCCAACTCAGGCTATCTCCAACTGATGAGTCCCAACAGGACGAAACCGCGGTCTTGGGGTGCCGGTGTTGGGATGAGCAACACTATAATTTTCATTTTACTTACGGTCTTTTTGATCGGAATGGCCGAGGTCCACATCAAGTGAACCGAGGTCTCAATTGAGGTTGCTTGTAGCAACCCAACCACCAGCGGATTCTCCAAATTCAACTTTGCAATCTTTTCTGCTGGACCAAGCGTTGCTCGTGGATCTCAGTGGCATAGTGCTTATGGCGTCAACCATGAGCCACTAGGCTCTGAGTTCCAGCCCAACTCAGGCTATCTCCAACTGATGAGTCCCAACAGGACGAAACCGCGGTCTTGGGGTGCCGGTGTTGGGATGAGCAACACTATAATTTTCATTTTACTTACGGTCTTTTTGATCGGAATGGCCGAGGTCCACATCAAGTGAACCGAGGTCTCAATTGAGGTTGCTTGTAGCAACCCAACCACCAGCGGATTCTCCAAATTCAACTTTGCAATCTTTTCTGCTGGACCAAGCGTTGCTCGTGGATCTCAGTGGCATAGTGCTTATGGCGTCAACCATGAGCCACTAGGCTCTGAGTTCCAGCCCAACTCAGGCTATCTCCAACTGATGAGTCCCAACAGGACGAAACCGCGGTCTTGGGGTGCCGGTGTTGGGATGAGCAACACTATAATTTTCATTTTACTTACGGTCTTTTTGATCGGAATGGCCGAGGTCCACATCAAGTGAACCGAGGTCTCAATTGAGGTTGCTTGTAGCAACCCAACCACCAGCGGATTCTCCAAATTCAACTTTGCAATCTTTTCTGCTGGACCAAGCGTTGCTCGTGGATCTCAGTGGCATAGTGCTTATGGCGTCAACCATGAGCCACTAGGCTCTGAGTTCCAGCCCAACTCAGGCTATCTCCAACTGATGAGTCCCAACAGGACGAAACCGCGGTCTTGGGGTGCCGGTGTTGGGATGAGCAACACTATAATTTTCATTTTACTTACGGTCTTTTTGATCGGAATGGCCGAGGTCCACATCAAGTGAACCGAGGTCTCAATTGAGGTTGCTTGTAGCAACCCAACCACCAGCGGATTCTCCAAATTCAACTTTGCAATCTTTTCTGCTGGACCAAGCGTTGCTCGTGGATCTCAGTGGCATAGTGCTTATGGCGTCAACCATGAGCCACTAGGCTCTGAGTTCCAGCCCAACTCAGGCTATCTCCAACTGATGAGTCCCAACAGGACGAAACCGCGGTCTTGGGGTGCCGGTGTTGGGATGAGCAACACTATAATTTTCATTTTACTTACGGTCTTTTTGATCGGAATGGCCGAGGTCCACATCAAGTGAACCGAGGTCTCAATTGAGGTTGCTTGTAGCAACCCAAACCCGGCGGATTCTCCAAATTCAACTTTGCAATCTTTTCTGCTGGACCAAGCGTTGCTCGTGGATCTCAGTGGCATAGTGCTTATGGCGTCAACCATGAGCCACTAGGCTCTGAGTTCCAGCCCAACTCAGGCTATCTCCAACTGATGAGTCCCAACAGGACGAAACCGCGGTCTTGGGGTGCCGGTGTTGGGATGAGCAACACTATAATTTTCATTTTACTTACGGTCTTTTTGATCGGAATGGCCGAGGTCCACATCAAGTGAACCGAGGTCTCAATTGAGGTTGCTTGTAGCAACCCAGCCACCAGCGGATTCTCCAAATTCAACTTTGCAATCTTTTCTGCTGGACCAAGCGTTGCTCGTGGATCTCAGTGGCATAGTGCTTATGGCGTCAACCATGAGCCACTAGGCTCTGAGTTCCAGCCCAACTCAGGCTATCTCCAACTGATGAGTCCCAACAGGACGAAACCGCGGTCTTGGGGTGCCGGTGTTGGGATGAGCAACAGTATAATTTTCATTTCACTTACGGTCTTTTTGATCGGAATGGCCGAGGTCCACATCAAGTGAACCGAGGTCTCAATTGAGGTTGCTTGTAGCAACCCAGCCACCAGCGGATTCTCCAAATTCAACTTTGCAATCTTTTCTGCTGGACCAAGCGTTGCTCGTGGATCTCAGTGGCATAGTGCTTATGGCGTCAACAATGAGGCACTAGGCGCTGAGTTCCAGCCCAACTCAGGCTATCTCCAACTGATGAGTCCCAACAGGACGAAACCGCGGTCTTGGGGTGCCGGTGTTGGGATGGTCAACAATATAATTTTCATGTAAAATTCTTTTATCAATTTCGCTTTCTTAAGCCTTTGATTACTCTAGCAGAGTACGGCATTGCTTACACTCTGCCTTTTTTTATCCTCACAAATTACCGATAGAACCTAAACAGTCAGGGTAGCAAATGCACTTCATGTCGCACCCCTATGAAAAGTGGAGCCTTTCAAAGCAGCCTTTTGGGACTACTTCTCGTCCTGATATATATACATGACGTTTTTTACCTTCTCTATGCTAGGCCCTAAATGTTTGCGCACGATTTAATGGTTGTGTACACATTTGTTCTCTGGAATCAAGAGTCCGTATTTCGAAACATATAAACTGACCCGGTAGCACTTGAAGTAAGGTTTTGCACTTCAAAATGAATTTCTCCGTCTGTGGATAAGTGACTTTCTCATTTGGAGAAGTTGGCAGGTAGAGGGTGATGAAGACATAACGGGGCTAGTACCTCTCAACTGGCGGTGTACCCCAAGGCGCAGTGCTGGAACCTATTTTATTCCTGATGCATATAAACGAAGTACTTCAGTTTTTTCGGTCGCCTAGTGCACTGTTTGCAGGAGACCTGAAGATTTGGAGGGTTATTGATTTTCCCTATGGCTGTGACGTCCATCGGCAGGACTTCAAGCGCCTATCTCTATGACCTACAGAGGTTGTTTTACCGATCAACTAGCCAATTCCTCGTTTATGAGCCTAGAGAGAGGTGCTAGTGTGCGTGCGTACACTCATGCCGGTCACGCACTGCGACGCATAAGTTCCGTAAAGGATCTTGGCGTAGAATCAATGTGTGATGTGAAGTCTGTCAAAAACACTAACAAGCCGTACGCAAATAGACGACGTCTGCTTTGGACACTGAACACGCCTATTGTATTTGATTGACTTGACTGCCACCAACCTGTTTTCTACCATGATAAGACCGGTGTTTGAGTACTGCTCACCCGCCTATTGTCCGATAACAATAGGTGAGGTGCTAATACAGGAGGGGGTGAGCATTTGGCCACCCGGCTCATCCCCAGGGTGTCGTACAATGGAGGTAGGAGACAAGAGCTTTACACCCTATCATAGCGTCGGCTTCGAGTTAATCTCATCATGATGCACCCGATACTGCACTTCGGACACTTCCCTATGCTGAGGCCGCTGCTGCACTTTGGCGTACCATGCAGCAAACACGGATACCGGTACAAACTGGTGTTACCGGATCTGAAGAACATCGCTCACTTTCTATGCTTCGAGTGTCGGGGAGTAAAATATTGCAACAGGTTGCCTGAGACGCTAGTCGAGGCAAAAGTGATGTCCGAATTTAAGAGGTGTCTCGGGGCCCACTTTATGGACTACACGTATAGGGATATTATCTCACCCGGCTAAGATGTATTGTAGCTCTAATATGCCGTCATCGCGCAGGAATAAGCGACGCGATTCCACGCATTTTCCCGATACACCTATGTTGGAGCAATACAGATCCTTAACTTTTCGCTCTCTATTCTCAATATTCAGTATTCCGTATTCGTGCGAAAAAATACCGTCCTTTTGTAGGCACGGCTTGTCGTATCACGAGAAGCCGATTTTTGAAAATATTATTATATACTAGCACAAACGAAGTTCCGCGTATAACTTAATATTGTCCATACAAGGACATGATATTACCTGTACGCATATGGTGTGAAGCAAATACATACGTAAATAATCACTTGGTGAAAAATGTATCTATTATTATATATTTCGTATTTTTACTCACGCTTTACCTTACCTAATAGGTTAAGGCTTCTCGCAATGAACAATAAGTATTGTGTATCCAGTTATTGATCATTTTAACAAGATGGCGCCGATGGAAATGTCGCCTTGTAGTCGCCATATTTGAAAACTTACGATATGTTAATGCAGGTGTCATTAATCTGTTATACAGAAACATCACTGCATTCAAGCAAACCATGTGTGACATATAAATCTTTTACTTATAATGCCAATGTCTGAACAGCTGCATAAAAAGAACAGCACATTGGGTTCCAAATACGCAGGTAATTATACCAGGTGGCACGCTAAATATTTGAGAACACCACATCTTCCCTTTTACAATTCACTTACAATATTTTGTTGTCCAAATACTTTCCCAGATATTCATGGAATGAGAATGCGAATACACAGGACGAGATATAATTTGCACTGAGGTTTCAGAAGAAGTAACTTGAACAAAATCAGTTCATCCTAGGCCTTGACAATCCACAAATATGGTGATTTCGCTTGCGCGTATTGGTATGCATTGTCCCAATATGTAAAGGTTTCCTTGCGTCATCAACTTATCAAGATACATTTATAGGTCATACGTACTACAGGCAAGTACATAGTATGTTGAGCAATATGACTGCGAGTAGCGTGAAACCCAGTAATGCAACAGCTCAGTACCGGTTGTCGCACGTCAGGACATTTTAACGAACAATTTTATCACACGAGTGGGTTGCGTCGTTTGCTTTGGAAAACCATCCTTCATGTTCATAGTACTCGGGTTTTCTCCACTTTACATGAATCACAGACTGTTTATACAAGGTACCATTTTCTTTAACAGATCAACTGCTTTTGACTCACTGTTCACTTCTTTCCGATTTCGAAGAAACATGCGATTCGACAGTGGACCAATGCTCCTTGTAGGTTTTACTCGTCTTATCTCCAAAGCAATTCAAGTAGCGCTTTGCTGCATCCTTTACTGTATTTAAAGTAGCGATTAACACCACCGGGTTTGCGTTGGAAGCCATCACCAAAAGCAAAACACCAACCTGCTGTTCCACAGTTCCAATAAGGTACGGCCTGACCCCAGCAGTAGAAAGCAAATATTTGATTGCTTCATACAGGTGAAAGATAAGTAAAAGTGCTGCCATGAACATTGTGGTGCGCACAAGCTTAAATACCCTCGGACTGACCTTTGATTTTCTTTGCTGGTTATCACTATTTGACTGAGGAGCACGATACAGCTTGTAGATAATATATCCGTGAGAAAAAATGAAGAAAAGTGCGGGCAGGAGGTACTCGAAAATTGTCCAAAAATATGAGTGAATCTTGAAAAACAGGCTTATTTCAGGACCTCTATTGATATACCAAGTCCGACATGTCCCGTACGAAGTAAAGTCGTCTGAGGGGGTTTGGACCGGCCATCGCTAATACCACGAAGCCTATATACGTATAACACCAGATAATTAATGCTGTCTGGTGTTTCTTGTATTTGACTGAACTCACAACTGCGTATAACCGGTCAAAAGTAATGGCAACAAGATTTTCTACACTCATGACACAGCCGTACCAGAAAGCTTCGTCCATGTACCAGAAATGACAAAGAAACATCTCAATCCCTTCAACACCAATATCAATAGTAAAGCCAGTAATTCAGCTTATCATAATAACAAAGCAACTACATCCGTCTACAATGTATTGCGTGCGCAACAGTAGGTTTGTTATGCGTGATCCGAATTCTGTCCGAAAAAGCAAGTAAAGTGGGATAGAGTTCAGTATTGTTCCCGTGAATCCCACAATAGCCATTATAACGCGAATAGCAATATCGCCGGGGTCCATGTTTTATCGCTTCTGGCAGTCTCACAACAGTAGTGCTACCACACTAGAAAAGTTAACTGAATGAACTGGGTGGAATTCAACCTTCAATTACTTTAATGAACTCATCTTCGCTGCTGTCATTTTGACTACTCGTTTGGGAGAAAATTGTGCTGAGGTATTTAGTAGACATACGAAAAGACACGTCTTGAGTTATCATTAAGATTCCCGGACCTCCCCATCCGCAGCAAAGAATATCTTCTTTGATGTCAATCGACAAAATTACTGTACTTGTGATACCTATTAGAACAAAAAGTCAAAAGGATCTAGCAGGAATGAAAAGCCCTCATTATAATAATTGCCCGCATCAAAGGGACAGCGAGACATAAGCGAAACATTTACTACACACGTAAAGATTTTCAAGAAATAGCTGACGTCGGGCACCAAAGGGCGTTAGCACGATAACATGACATCTGTATTATCTGCATCTTTATTCGCAGACAACTTTGTAACCAATTAGGTGTGTTCCTTGAGAACAGTTTCAAGATTATACCCAAAACCAAGGGCTAAACGTGTTCACTTTCTTTCGTGTTGAAATCTGAAAACAATCGTCTTGTACATATGTTATCAGACCCTCTTTAATGAACCAAACGTTCTTAAATTGAGTAAGCCAGTAAGTAACTACAAGTACATTTAATTTTAGACCGGAAAAGCGGTCACAAAACAAGGACAAATATCACAGCGCGGTGAATCCTACATGACCATGTGTTAACCCGAGTGTTTCAGTCCGCTTGGAAGGATTTTAACTAATTCATGCTAGAGTACGGTCATGCTTAAGGCCTCGGTGATTGAATTGTTCGTTATGCTGTTATCATGATCAATAAACGTTTGATTAGCAAGAAGGACAGCCTGACAAGAATGTAGGAACGTGGATATAAACTGCTGTCAATTCCATAATTCACGACGTTGCTGCACTCATGAACTTTTTTCTTTAAATCCGTTAAACAAACCTGCTCAATTAAACCAATCAGCGCGACGACGAGATGGGCGCTAGCATCCAAACAATCGCTCCGTTCACTTGCTGCACGCTAGCCGCAGGCTTGCATAATCCTATCACATCCTCATATTTTACGGGTTCAGCTGCATCAGGGTCGCAAAAGACTCCGCACTCCCTTCCTCTCCTCTTCGTTTCCGCTGCCTCTCTCGTTGCGACCTCTCCGTAAGGCGTCAAGTGTTTTGCAGCAGATTCACCTTCTCCATTCCGGTGTCTCCTCATCTGCACTCGGTTCTTTCTGATTACTTTTCCCGGTACAGACATCACTATATTTTTCGCCAACATTCGCGGTCACCACACCTTTATTCCATTGTTCGTTGACGGCGATATTGGTTGGAAACACACTTCATCATTTACTGATAGCTCAGGTAGAGATCGTGTCCCGCGGTCTTAATACTGTTTCTGAGCTTCAATCTATTTACTTAAGCCCCTTTGCAGTTGCTGATGCCGTGACAAAAGAAGGTGTAAGTGTTCAGTTTGTGCAGACATTACGGTTCGCGTTCTTCTGCGGTACAAGGGTTGCATTAGACTGAGGCTGTTGTTCGGTAAGTTTTAAGTAAACAAGCGATATATTTCCAGATATGCGAGACACAGGCAAACTACCAGTCTGATCAATTGTTATAAGAAATTTAGATAGTGAAGGGATGTTCAAGATCTGTTATGTTCCCAATAAAATGTGTAAGGTGTTCAGGCATTTAAAAGTCGTAAAATATGGGGAAGTTGACAGTAGGAGTAAAAGTAGATATAGCCCTCATTTCAAGTAAAGTAATATTACACTTCATGGAACTGTCTCCAGGAGACCCGCTTCCGTATTTCACTCACACATCATTAGTTCATGTGCTGTTTTCTTTTAAAGCAAGTAGGAAATTGTATTTTAGACTTGTTTCTTTTTCCTGACTGCTGTAATATGCGGTTTTGTCGCCATCATGGTGACGTATTGTGCATAAATATGTATAAATTTATGTGGGAGCCTGTGGGGGGGGCATCATACAGCCATCCTATATCCAATTCGAGTCCAGCACTCTTAATATTCGTCAGTGAGTTCATGACAACTCGCAATGCATGGGTGTACCTCTTTTGTTGGGAACATTCAACCATCACCTCGGGAGATCGGCCCAGACGTGGACAATATTGGTAGGAGAAAAACAGACAAATGGAAAAGGTATGAGGGCACGGTAACCATAAGTTGATAGGCTTTTATCCGAAGTTGTCCAGTACAGATTGTACAAATTATTACTGGAGACATAAACCCTCAGGAATGTATATGCTTTTTAAAAGAATTTTTCAAATTTTTGCAGTGGCACCAACCGTTGCAGGAGATCAAATTCGGGACGACGGTGATTTGAAATCAATTTTTATGGCCCTAAGAAGTGTCGTAGGTGCACAAAATATTTTTCTCAGGTAGCGAGAGGAAACTGTATGCAACGAGAATCAAGTTTACTGTCGTTCCAACAGTTTATCTGGGTTCGGTACAAGAAGATGATTTTGAAAGAGGTAAGAGTTCCGAGTGAACATAAAGATGCATGATTCTTGTACGTTTTCAGATAGTGCCCTCAGAGGAATCCAGTCAAAATCGAAGATAATTTCCATACTGTTTCCGAGGAGCACGGAGAACTGCAGCAAGTGGCTTCATGAAAAGTAGGAAATGAATAATATTGCAGAAGGAATGTGAAGCCGTTTGCTATAGCAAAACTCTAGGACATATTTTCACTCGAATAAGTGGTACTCAGGATATTTTCCCTTTAGTAGAATGCTTTTATCTGCCTATAGACATGGGGAGGGCAGCAAGGTCTACCAACAAGATAAAGAGAAAGTACCTATAATTGAAGCCATTTCCACCTTGCACCTATTTCGTAAGGAGAATCATTTAGCATGGTAGGTCGCAGTACATCAATCTCTATGTCTACCTTTAGTATTGAATGTATGGTGTGTCGGAAGTTTATCCCTGACAGTATTTCACGTAGTTCAGATAGAAGTCTGTTCTCTTGTAAGGAGCATCGGTTAAGTAAAAGTTGTCGGACGGTTGTGTTCATGATCTCTTTACTTTTCCGTTATTATTATTATAATTATTATTTTGATTTCGATTTATTGACAAGTCTGCTCGCTGTACTGTTGAGGGGGAGGGTTTGCTTTGGATACTTCTATCAAATAGGACGTACTGATTAATTACATTCCTCGCAGCCACAGGAGATCAAGTTGTAAGCAAATGCAAAATCCATATAAGAATAGGTGGTAGAATAGCCTAGCAGCCGCTTAGTAAATAAGTGTTGTACACATTCTGAGGACATGCGACCACACACTCTAGAATTACAGTAGATGATGTAGGTGTAATCAAGCCATGGACGGGTTACTATTTTATACATTGTGCTTATTGATTTTTAAGTTGAATGTTTTGAACAGAAGCCAAGTGCTCCGATGGGCTTGTGCTGCAGATGGCAACTCGTTGCATGATCTGATATCTCTCATTTATTTTGTGCCCTATTTATTTGAAATTTGATTACAACACAGATGGATTATCTTGCTACACAGTGAAACTTTCACATGTTATTTATGTCGGATGTAGCAATGTGTGAAAACAATTATGTAGGGTGACCCTCTCTTTTAATTTGTGCCGCGGGTACCTGGGTATGTTGTAACATAGTACGGGCAATTTGTAACACTATGTGTTCTTTGTGAACTAAAACTACACAAATGCAGAAAAGTTGTAATTTCAAAAGGAAAGCTAATCAGAATTACAATTATGACAAACAAACAGAAAGTTTCGGCTACCAACATCAGTAGACTGCTTACGAGCCCAGAGTCCAAAAGTGGAGCAATAGATCCAGATATCACCTGGATGACTGTTGCTGTACCTTTCTACGCACACCTGACAGAAATATTCTTCTTGATCCTAACATGAAGCAAAAGTTGCCCTATATTGTTGCGTCTGTCTGTTCACTAAGATTTTTCTACTTAATTTCCCCTCGCCTTTATCTCTCCTTTTTTCAGGCCGCTATTTACTTCCTAATAACATGATTTTTACATGGGTATCAGTGAGAACAACACTATGTAGCCTTTCGCGACTTTCCCCACTTGTCTTTCTCTTTGCATGTGGATATGGTAATAGCCATTTGGGACTACATGTGTGCTCAAATTTTGATGGATCAGCAGCAGCTGGAGACGGTTATTTAAAGGTTGAATCAACAAGTGAAAATGTGTAGCTTCTGCGGTGGTCTTCTAGACTGGTGTAGATTGAGTTGTATTAAATAATTGTGCTAATTTTGAGCTGTTTTGTTCTGTAGCTGATAGTAAATAAGATTTTCTCTCATTCTCAGGCAATAGTCTTTCAGTAATTTGCACGCATCGCTGCCAAAAGTGGTGCAGATTGGCGTCATGTCCCTGTTTAGTTGAGCCGTAAATCGGTAGGTCGTTTGCTACAAACGTTACACCGTCTAGGTAGTCAAACGTCTGCAATAAGCGCTTTTGAAAAAACACACTCGAAACCGTTAAACCGAGCGACAAACGTAGCCAGGGAAGACGCCCAAAGGGTGTGGCAAACGTCTTCCGGAAACTGGCTACTCTATCTAAGACCACGTGCCAGAACGCAGATGAAAGATCAACCTTGGTGAATTAAATCGCCTTAGCCAAAAGCGGCTATATTGTTCTCTACACAAAGCTTCATTCAATTGCTTAGGATCTATTCATAGACGCAAATCACCGTTCTTTTTCGTAATCATTGCGACTTTGCTTACCCAGTCTGTCGGTTTGTCAACCTTAGCAGTTACGCCCAATTGCGTCAACTTACTTAATTCTGTGGCGAACTTATCACGTAATGCAAACGGAACCCTTCTAGCTGGCAACACTATCGGTCGTATTGACGGATCTTGTGATAATTTAACGGAACCCTCAAACCTCCTCAGACTTGGGTTAAACACGGACGGATACTGTTCACTAACATCTAACTCCCCTACATATGCATGCTCTGAAAGATCATGGTTAAAATGAATAAAGCTAAGACATTGGATGGAATCAATGCCTAGAATCTGCGTGAGGTCTTCCTCCACGACCACGAAATCTATGTGAATAGCCGTCTTTGGGATTGATCACTTTGATGGAGTCCAATCCTTTCGACTGGAGCTTGGAACCGTTACACATACGCAGGACTCCCTGATCGGGTTGCACATGAATTCCTGGGCAACGTTCCGCTGGAATTATATTTATGGTGGCACCCCATTACAACTGGAAGCGCACCATATCATCACCAACCAATAAAGTTGCACAGACGCACCTCTTAGTTCTTGTTAGCGACAGGTTGCTGATTGAATGTTCAGAGTCGGAGGGCGTTGTGTCACGATTGCCTGCATTCACGAAATGATTCCGTCTGCCGCATCTGACGCGAATTCGGCCCTATGTCAGACATTGATCGCGATCCTTCGGGAGTAGCGTGGCACAGAATTTGGAAGTTTCGTGTGTCTTGATAACAATCTTCGCAATTCTGTCACGTCAACTGCATACTGCACATAGCTCTGCTTCAGTCGGCAACCGCATTTATTGTATTTGGTATGCAGCTGATAATCCACTGTGGCATATATCAAGACATTGTCTGAGCGATAACTACCTTTGCCGTAAACGCCTCTCAAGGATGTTTTCATCATTGATCTTTATCACGATTCTGTCACTGAGGAGACAGTCAGCCATATAAGTGCAAAAATTACAGGAACGAAACAAGGATCTTCAGTTCTGTAACATAATTCTCGATAGTTTCGTTTGGGCACTGGTTTCGGGTAAAATAGAGATACCGCTGATACGTCTCCTTAGTCTGGCCTTTGTAGAAATCACCGATTTTTCAGATGACAGTTTCCAGATCAGCTGGGTCTTCGTTCTTTTCGTACTGTGTCTTTTCCAAGACCCAGCATACTTCAGCTCCGCTCGAATGTCTAAACATTGCCAATCGATACGCCATCGGTTGTTCATTCAGTTGCACCACTACATTGAAATCGACCCACTTGCTTTTCCAGGTCCACCAATTATTGGCCAAATTCTGTCCTTCCATGTTTAGTGCGGGAGGTGGTTGCACAGCTGATTGCGCTCCAATCAGCAACTGAGTACCATTGGATGATGTAGGCTTGGTTTACTCTGACACCACGTCGCAAAACTCGGTCCTTCATGGACAAACGAGTTATTCGGTAAAGCAGCCTCAGCAAAAATGACAGCCTGACAAGGATGTAGGAACCTGGATATAAATAAGTCAATTCCATAACTAACGACAATGCTGCACACATAATATTTATTCTTTGAGCTAGTTAAACAAACCCGCTCCAGCTAGCCAATCAGTATGTAGACGAAATATGTGCAGGCGTCCAATCAACGGCTCAGTTCGTTTGCCGCACGCTAGCCGCATGATTGCACAGTCCTATCACATTGGTAACGTGGGCACAGTTATAACAAAAGGTATACATTTTTGTAAACATGACAAATTCAGTGGGATAAAGTTCCGGCGACATAACAGCTAGCTGTTTTGGTTGCCAGTTTTATTTGGTGGTCCTTCAGTTTCGTGTTGTGGCCGAGTTCCTGGAGGTGGCGGCAATGTGATATTTTTCCAAAACTTGATACGTTAGAATGAGATCACTTGGTGGACGTTCATAATTTCTCCTGTACCCTCATACGGCTTTCGGTCATAGTTAGTATAGCAGAGGGGACAAACTCTTTACATTTCTGTTTGCTTTTCGCAGTGATGTCTCAAGTGCGTCCATCTCGCGTTTTAGCTCGCGTTGCTAGTTCCGAATCGCTCAATCTACATAAATAAATAAATAAATAAATGATATATTTCTCGACATGCGAGACACAGGCAGACTACGAGCCTGATCATGTGGTACAACAAAGTCGGGTAGTGGAGAGGGATATGCAGTGATCTATTGTCTTCACATAGGAATGATTCAGTGCTAAATCGATTAAAAATAGTAAAGGAATAAGAGTAGTAGAAGTTGAGAGTAAGAATAAAAGTAGATATAAACTGTCAGTTTAATTGGAGTAATACGACCCATCAGGAAACCGTCTCCCGGAGACCTGCTTCCACACTTCTCTTCCACATCTCATCTGGCCATGTGCTATTGTGGCGTTATATGTATACAGTTATGTGGGGGCCTGTGATATATATTAAGCTCTCCCCATCGTATGGCCATCTTTTATCTGATTTGTTTCCATTACTGTATTGTGGGGGCCTGTGTTCAATGAAAAGCTCTCCCCATCATACAGCTATCTTTTAGGTGATTCAATTCCAGCACTGTACTGTGGGGGCCTGTGTTTCATATTAAGCTCTCCCCATCGCACAACCATCATTTGCTGATTAGAATTAAGCACTTGTAATATTTGCCAGTGAGTTTGTGATAACTCATACTGCATGAGTGTGCTGCATTTTTTCGGAAGCATTTATCCATAGCCTCGGGAGATCGGCCCAATCCTGGCCAACACTGGAAGGAGAGAAATAAGCAAATAAAAGTGGGTGGACGTACAGTAACGTGAAATGCTAGATTTTCGTCCGACGTTGTTCGATTCAGATGGTACAAGTTTCACTGGTAACTGATAACCTCAGGAATA
>OX104060.1:5590051-5606242 GCA_944474145.2 Dicrocoelium dendriticum
GGATTGTGATGTCGACTGATCAGCAGCTACACAGTGGGCTACGTATTCGCGTCTCCAACCCAGCGGCCGCATTCTGGAAGCTAGAGTACCGAGTGTGGAATAACCAACAACTTACCATTGGCACGAACCTGATGTTGTACAAATCTATGGTGCTGTCCGTTCTTCTGTACGGCACTGTAAAGTGGACGATGTACCGGCGGGATATGCGATATCTAGAGCGGTTCCATAAACGGTGTTTGCGATGGATTCTGCCCATCAGGTGGAGCGAAGGAGTTACGGACACGGAAGTGTTGCGTCGTAGTGGAATGTATGCAGTGGACTGCATACTTTTGTTGAGATAACTCAGGAAGCTTGGTTATGTGAGCCGTATAGATTCAACGCGGATACCGATGCAACTGTTCTCTGGTCAACTGCGTACTGGAAAGTGGCATGTAGGGAAACCAAATTTGCGTTTTCAGGACATGATCAAACTGAGCCTCTCAAGTTCTAATCTTGATTGCAGGCCATGGGAATAGAAGCGGCGGATCGGAGTGCATGGCGCGATCTGATCACGAAGGCAGTTGCTGAAGTGCAGGAGAAAGACCTCATGCAATCAGAGAAGAAGCGGCAAGTGCGGAAGTGGCAAACACCAGTCGGTTGTACTCCATCGACCTTGTGCGCATGGTGCTGTAGCCCATGCGGTCGTGAGTGCCTGAGTCAGGCAAGCCTAGTGAGCCTTGAGCGGGGCCAATCGGGACCACCACTGAGGCGAGGACGTGTCCTGCAGAGAGCGTAGAAAGAAGCGGCGCAGCGTTTGTAGGTACGCTGCATTCGGTTTACTAACGGTGTGCTTGCATGCAGTCTCTTTTTTCAGCTAGTTGGTTCTCAAGCTTTGTTCTCATATTATGTGTACCTGCGCTATCTTCTAAAAGCTTGCACGCGTCGCTGAAGCTGATTGTAGTTAATTTCGATAACATTTTCGCATTTGTGACATTTCCCTAAAATATGTTTTCTGACCTCCTGAACTTAAGGCGGATTCGTTTCTTAATCAATTTTTTATACCCCATTTAGTGAAGATTTATGCTACCGTATCTGTATGCATCATCAGATTTAGTTTACATCTTGTCATTTCAAGTGATTGGCTGTTGTTTGATGTCCCTGGTGTGACTGCTCTTGATGTGCATATTGACGAGGTGCTTACCTCTCTATTACCCACTACCTCGTCCATACTGGCTCCAGGAGACGCTTGGTCGTCGTTGGAGGGAACGGGGTGCACGGTCCTTGTGGCCGTGCTAATATCTAACAGTGGTTCATTGCACTCATTGTAGAACGGACTACAGTCAAGCCACCGACTTGTATGCGATTTATTTCTAAATACAGCGTGCTTGTGTTTACCTGTGAAGATATGTGGGCCAGCTCCGTTGATGAAACGTGGCTTCCATCCACATGCCTCTCGGTCTTATTCCTTCTGGTTTACATTGGATATTGGGTGTGTGTGGATGGAACTGTGTGTTTTGCAGCGCAATCCACCCATGGTCGCTCTGTTGGCGCAGGTGTCCTGTGGCTGGTAATAATGACAGGCAAATCCGAAATCAGATGCCACCAACCATATGTATGCGGAGCATTTGAATATTGGTGGTAGCACAGCTTGAAAGCATTCATCACCTAGGAAGACACGGAAACATCAAAATAACATCTAAGAAAGCACGCTTAATAATGCGCATTTGTCACGCGGGCATCGCAACCTTCTGCTTTTTAATATGATTTGATATACCTGAAAAAGTTCCTTTTAACAACCCCTCGGTTTCTTGCCTTCCGCAACAATCATAAACATGCTACTTGAATCAATGCGTCACAGGCGGTGCTCCTTTTCAAGGTAAACGATTATTATGAATGTACTGTGATGAAGCCTGTTAAACCATGTTCGCCTGATCAGCTCACTAATGATTCAATATTCAATTGCTATTCAGGTAATTCGTCGTTGCTGGATGAGGCGTTCTTGCATGGCAGTTTTACGACACAATAGCAAGGTCTCTTGCCGTAGTTGATAAGCCTCAATGATTTCGCCCTGCTTCTATGGACTTTTGGGTGATTTTACTCTACTTCAACCGAGTCTCCAGTGAGAGCTTGTTATCACGCTTGCGATACTTCTCGACTGCTTCTATCGCACTTAAAGCAGCACACGCGGACACAGCTTTCAACACAAGCTCGACACGCGTGCTCTTGGGTCACTTGGAATAATCCACCTTATGGGCTCTCTGTCTTCTCGCAGGATAGTCAACCTACGCTCATTCTAACCGGATTTACCAGCTCTACACAGTTATCCCTCATACAAAATTTTGAATTAATTTCTACCATATATCTGAGCTCAGGAAATGTAGCTTGCGAAACCGCAAATTTCTCACAATTGGGGTTTACAAACTGCAGTCGTGCGAACGTCGGAACGTCATAAACTACCTACTCTGAAGATCTCTTGGACGCACACGGATACGTAAAGAATAATACTGACGTTCACATTCACTATGTGGTGCGTTCCTTAGGTCGCACCCGTGATCCTTAGGTTTACTGTGAATATATCGTTGCATTTACACGAGGACCAAAACTTTTCTACACCGCAGACAGGACACAGGGTCTCAATTAGCGAGGTGTGCTGTTTTGTCATTATTTCAGTTGCAACATTTTACTGTAGTTTAGTTCGGCCAGCGGTGTACAACTTGACTGGGTGTAAGTCTGGATTGCCTCAAGGGTGCGGGAATTGAACTACAATACTCTACCCTGGAACGTTACTTCGATCAACACAATTATTGCAGTTACAACATTCGAACTCAAATTAGCCCGGTCAGTCACATCGCTCACGTACCGTTTGCCTCTAGGACATACCGGTTTGTAATATGTGGTACCTTCTTCTGTGTGAAACGCCCAGGTAAGTCCTTCCATTCCGTCCGTTGAAAAGTGCAGGCACGCGAATCACGATGATCAAGACTAGTTTGAGAGATTTTCAAGGCAACTTGGACTAGGTAAATTAAATTGGGTTGAAAATATGCAGCTTATTGGGGCCAGAATTGAAGTAAAGTGAGCGACGTGGAGCCAGTTCTAACTAACACTCAGTCAACTTGTCCACGGCTGGCCGGGCTAAACTACGATCAAAAGTTGCAACTGAAATAATGACAAAACGGTACACCTCGTTAATGGAGACACTGTGCCCTGTGTCAGGTGTAGACAATTGTCAATGCTCGTGTAAATGCAACAATATATTCACAGTGAACCCAAGGATCAACGGTGCGAGCTAAGGAATGCACCACATAGTGAATGTGAACGGCATTATTAAAATTTACGCATCCTTGTGCGTCGAAAATCTCTTCAGAGTAGTTAGTTCATGACGTTCCGATATTCGCACGGCTGCAATCTGGAAACCCTAATGGTGAGGAATTTGTACATTTCTAAGATGCATTTCCACGGTATTGGCTCAGTGTAACACTTAGTCATTTGGACCACTTCTGCTGATGAGTTAATTTCTATCAGACCACAGTGCAGACACAGCCGTCTATGTCCAATATGATAATATCCATTTATCCACGCAGAGACATATCATAGGTGGGGCGGTAGAGGCTGTCAGACCCGGGCGGGACGTGTGAGGGAGCGGCACTTTTAATACTGAGGATTGTTCTATTCCAAGTGTAAATTCCTCAAAATTACCTCCATGTCTGATGTGACAACAATGAAGGTGACAGTCATGATGAGACCGAAGCTGAAATTGGTGTTGCGAACATTGATAAACACGCAACGGAAAGCAACATTGACAGCACGGATGCAGCGGGAATTGTTTGGAATTCTGATGTAGAAGTTGTGCGAGACGTTGAAGAATAGAAAATGCCACTACACTTTGCTACGATAACACGCATAGCAACCGATTGTGCGATGTCTGTCAGTGACTTGTTAAGAGTTGTCATGACATTCTCGCTACGTTTTTCCGACTCCGATCTACTATCTTGCAGCAGGTCTATCATGAATTCAATAAGTGGTTCTACCTGGAATGAATACAAAACTGGAGCTACGTAGGAAAAACCAATTTGTTTTCTTTGCTATTAGCGAACTGATGAGCAAAGATTGCTAACATGGATGGTGTATTCACCTTCAAAGCAGGCTCTGTTTTGTTTCTACTGTGGGATGTTTTCAACGGAATAGTCAAATTTTCGACGGCTTGGGTTTTCAGAAACTGGTGGAAAGTAAGTCCACAAGCCGATGAACATGAATCTGGTATATTGCAGACGCACTCCCCAACCTCAAGAAGTTAACGATTCGGCTAGTTGAAGGAAATATGATTGAAAACATATGTAGCTACCACTTGTAAAAAGGAAGGGGCGTGAAATTCAAGCTCGAATGCTGGATATCGTAAATTTGCTCTTCCAGCCAATTATTCTACTGTGATCATCCAGAAGGCATCCAGGATAACAAAGAAAGTTAGAAAATTGATGCCAACCGTTGACCTTATGCTTGTAAGCTAGGCGTGCAGACCACTCGGCCATTGGGCTTCCCGGTCTCTTTTCAAGCTAGCAATCACTTTCGCCCTTAAATCTTTGCGAGTCTCCTTGTGTTCGCTTTCAGTCGAAATACGTTTGCAAGCATCTATAAGTACTCGAGACTGCATAGTGACCCGACGTTCAAGTTGGCGATTTGATTTGCCACTTTAAGACATTCCCGCTGCTAATAACTTCTGTTGGATTTTCGACCCGTGATGTTCTATTGCGTTCGATGAGCGCTTGTTCAGCTCGGATGACAGCGGCTTCAAGTAGTGCACGAGAAGTATGCCTGTAAATTTTGAACACGAGTATTTTAACAATCCAAATTACTGCAATCACGGCAACACAATAAATATATTGAATGGCAATTGCAGTTGTGTGCTTTACAACTGCAAGAGAGGCGGTAATTGTACATCCGCCACAAACAGCAAATATGGTTGTTACGCTACTATCTCCACGCTAACTCCACCTCCATTTGTTTAAGTACGCTATTGGGTTAAACGAGGGCTTATCCGTACGATCAATACAGTATCCAAGTCGTGCTGGACAGCTATTCAAGCCTTTTTAGCATGCAAGTTAAATTGGGCTTGCTGCATGAATGTTTGCCTTTAAAGCTAAAGCACAGCTTCCCAACTGGCTGAAGTGGGCTCCGAACTTGATATACCAACTTCCAATCGGGTAGCGAAGTAACGCACCTGTGCACGCAAATACAGTGGACAAGCATTGCACAGAGACGGTTTCCATTAGACACAAGATTCATTCGTTTATATTCAATGACGACATCTTGTCTGGCAATGGACGCGTTTGCGAACGAGCATCTGCGCATCTATCAGTTCCTCTCACTCATGGAAAAGCCTGACATGACGTGCGTAGTAATTCCTTTTTCAATAGTATTCAACTATCCACGCTGATATCCTATACTGTGATATGTATAACGGTGGTTTCACCCGGCAAGCTCACTTAGTCCTACAATGCGCTTTCCAAACAGCCTAGTTTTCCGAACAGAGAATCCCATCTACATTATCTCAGGCTGATCATAAAAGAGTGCAGCGCGGCGAACACCAGCACAAAAAAGAGCATAAGTTGTACATATCACTCGGACATGTCTTAATGGTAGCCAGTCCCGTGGCACTCCCTTGCGCTAGAAATCATATATCACTTCAACACCCGTACGAACATGTAAACTTAAGAATGGGCATACATAGTTTGAGGACATTGTGAATACCCACGTACCTACGCGCTACCAGTGGGGTGCTATACAACCAGATACGTAAAAATATACCAGCACCGTGATCAAAACATGTCATATTTTTCTAGACAATTTGTACAATGTGCACGCATACCACGAATAACATTACGACATCCCACAACGCTGATATAGTTGATGGATGCGCCGCCAATATGTCCAAGGAACTACAGCCTCCATTCCATCTGCGTCATGAGTTTCTGGGGATCCCCAACTTGAAGTTCCTCTTAACGTACTCTCATCTCATTCTTCACTCTGTCCTTCACCACTTGCCAAACATTCCAGATCGGATTGAGGAACGGTGATTATGGGCTTAATCACAGTATGTTTACTCCCAGGTATCCATCTACTGATGACAGTTGTTCCAGTCGTGTGTGACATGGTGCATTTACGCAAACTACGACAACTTGCCAGAGCACCGTCTCCCGCTTCAAGTTGTCTAGATTGTTTCACGGTCATTCGAGAGACAGGGGACCTATGAATGAGACTCTCCGGGTGTTCATCGACACTTTCCCTTCTATTGTGAGTGCACGGATCAAATGCAAATTGTGGCCTCCACCGTTGGCAACTTCGCAACAGGCGTTCCACTCTTCTGGGAGCCTCAACACGAGTACGTTTGCAGTAAAAGTTGAAGTTCACTTCGTTAACCAAAATGAAATACTTGTCATCACGCTCAGGCTGGAGAAACCTCTAAACGAATTCCCTGTGTATCACTTTGATTCGCTCATTGTTTATTCCCTCGGGAACCTGATAGAACTTCTTCATAGTTATCAATCGACCATTCAGGTGCCGTGCGATTGTTGACTTCATAATGTCCTTGTCAATTGCTGCTCGTACTCGTACTCTCATTTCCCATAGCGTAAGAGTTAAGTCCCTTGCGATCAAATCCAGACTTTCATCTACGTCTTCCGCTGAATGAACACGCTTACGACCACTCGCCTGCATAGTACTCGGCTCCTGATCAAGAGAACGACGAACCTAGAAGTAGGCTGTCTTATATTTGTCGTTGTTCACTGTTGTCAACAGCATCCAGTCATCCCCGTTGACGAAGGCGCCCAAAAATTCCGTCACGAATTTTTGATGAGATACTCTGTCGAACGCAAGGAGGCATGAAGACGACGTTAGAAACGTAGATATGGTTTCGGTCGTGCGCTTATATTTTTACAGTTTGCTGATCTCAGACCAATTGTAATTCACCGTTTCGGACGTGAGGGAGGCGCATACATGCTCGTTGCACCGCCAAAGTCCATGCCTCTAAGGTACATTCACAAGTCTAACCCAGTCAACGGGTAGCGCGCTGATCTCCTCAGGATAACGCACAGAACCTTGGCAGCTGGCCAATGGCCACACACTTAAGGTCAGAGGATTGGCTCTGAGCGGTTGGAGAATCATACAGGCATTTGCAACGTTGCGGACGTACTTTACATCTCTTGGACTTACTTTGCAAACTTTTGCGAATTCTTTGCAAAATTTTGGACCTATTATGCGACCTTGGGGGAAATGCTATAGGCTCACCCGCGTCCTGCCATTCGTCATCGCCCTGGGGATGAATGGTTCTCGAACACTTGCGGTCGGCAACCTTTCCCCTCTCCGTGATTAGATTTCCATCTAAAACTAAATCCGACCTCTTATTGGCTGACGGCGCATAACCAAGGAGACAGCTACTCCACATCGAGCGCGAAAACTACCCCCGAAGCATAGGCGGGAGAAGTTGTCAGCCTGTTTGATGAAGTCGAAATCCTTACAGCTGAAGTTAAATGCACTATGGCCTAAAGTGTCTGGGAAATGGTATAGATACTGGGAACCTAGAGTGCCTCATACTGTTTATTTTCGTAATCAGTACCCGAGTTCCACTCTATAATTTGTGACCCCGCCTGTTAACTCCATCAGAATTGTTCTGGAATCGCAACTTGCAAATTCGTAAATATTAGTATTTTAATTGGAGGTAAACCGTACGTTTATTCAGTTCCAGTCTTGTATGTTAGGGTGACTCCAGTGAAAATGTTTTACTCAGACATTCCACGCGTTTTCCTTTACCCTACTGACCTTAAAGCCCGCTGACATTCCAGTAGTATCAGAAATTTAAAGCAGTTAGTTCCCTTTAACAATTTGACCAGTTTAAGGAGCTCCAACCGAACAGCCCTGATAAGCATATATCAGAAACAAGTTAACTGATATCGCCCATGAGGTGAAAACCATGCCAATTAATGAAAAATGTGCCATCATAGCTCGACATTTTCAGGCTTTACGTGAACTATGAGCTAAGAACATAGTCGTAATGAAACCAGATAAAGGTTCAGGAGTGGTAATCCTGAATAAAAGCGAATACAGTGAGAAGATGTGCGCCATACTCAACGATGCCAGTAAATTCGAACGGCTCACGAAGGTGGGGGACATAGCCAATGTCGAAATGCGCATAATTCGTCACCTGGAATTACTTCTCCAGTGCGTGATAGACTTTGATACATTTAATAGTTTGAAGCCGAGTGGTAGCCCTATTCCACAGTTGTATGGATCTCCAAAGACACATAAGTGAAGTGCCACTCAGGCCAATCCTTTCAATGATGAACGCGCCCCAGCACAAACTCGCCGGTTGGTTAGTGAAGTTGCCACATCCGCTGAAACAACAGTTCACTCCATACAGTCTTTAAGACTCGTTGCAACTCATTTATGATGAATGATGATGGATGAACTCAACCTGTCAGACAAAGTTATATGTTCCTTGGATGCAGAATCCTTATTTACCAACTTGCCGCTACATCCGACGGTTGATTACGTGTGCGAATTAGCTGAAAACGGTGGCTGTTCGCTGCCAATTCCGACTGAATTGCTAGGAGAATCTCTACTACTGTGCACGGAGAATGTGGATTTTCACCTCCGGAATACCCCATACCGTCAGATTGACGGCGTAGCAATGGGTAGCCCATTAGGTCCTGTGCTCGCTGATTTCTTCATGTTTATGGTCGAAAGAAGCATTTCAACAGAAATAGCCCAGGTGCCATACTACAGAAGATATGTCGATGATATCTTGGCTTTCCGTTCGTCGGAGCAGCAGCTCACACATTTGGTAGAACGGCTCAATGGTGCTCATGCTAACTTACAGGTTACATGTGAAATAGAACAAAACAATTGTCTACCATACCTAGACATACTCAAAACCCGCAGGGAGGATGGATTGATTAAGAAGTCAATTTACCGAAAATCGACTTGGTCCGGTCAGTACCTGCACTTCACCAGCTTCACACTAGTGCGGTACAAACGGACACTTGTGAAGACTCTAGTTAGTCGTGCCAGACGAATTTGTTCGGCCGACTGTCTGGACGAGGAACTAGTGTTAATTACGGCAACACTAATGGCAAATGGCTACCCTCGAAGATTTATCGAGAAACACAGCCAACCGCGAGGACCAAAGGACTTGGTGCACACGGCAGCCAAGAAGAAAGTGTATATCGAGTTACATTTCAAAGGTGACTTAGCCACGCTGAAGACAACTAAGCGTATAATTTCGGCTACACAAGGAAGATACTATGCTGTACAATTTGTCGTTATCAACCAACCCGAAATTTGCCCATACCTCCAACGAAGGAAGCTCAGCCTATTGGGGCCAACTCAAACTGTATATACCAATTTGTATGTGACTGCGGAAAAAGTTACATAGGCAGAACCAATTGAACGCTGACTTCCCGAATAACGGAACACGTGCCAAGATGGGTTCAACGTGAAGTTGCTCAGATTGCCTACCCACGTCAGATTCCGTGTTCATGCAGACCGCCGGCTTCCTCGATAGGCAAACACCTATTAGACTAGGGTCACCAATCAGAGCTGGGCTCAGCGTTTAAAGTTGTGTTACGTCACCCTAATCCCCGCTTCCTTCGGTTTGCTGAAGCTGTCGCAATAAGCAGGATTAAGCCATCCTTGTGTGTTCAGAAACAATTATTTGTCAGCCTAATGCTGCCTTGGACGTAGGTGTGAACTTCCGTCATTCGTTTTGCACCTTAAGCTTGTCTGGTTGTACCCACTGTTAGCTATATCTATGCATATCGGTTATTGTTAATGGTACTGAGGAGACAATACGAAATGCATGCATCTACATTGGTAGGGTGATCTACAAAAGATGATGGATGAAATGCTGGAAAATAAGGTTGTACGGCAATCTACCACCCCATGGGCAGTCCCGGTGGTGCTCGTGAATAATAAAAAATGGTAGATTCAAAGTATGTGTTGATTACAGACGAGTAAATAATATCGCTTGGAAGGACGTATTTCTTCTTCTTCCTAAAAGCATTAACGTATTCGTCGCGCTGATACGATCGACTTATTTCAGCACGTTAGATCTAGCTTCGGGGTATTGCCAAGTAGAGGTGTATAAGAGTGGTAGCGCGGAAACCGCATTCGTGGTGCGATCAGTGTTTCATGAATTCCAAACCATGTCTGTTGGTTTTGCATACATACCCGCGACCTTTCAAGGCCGTATACAGTAGGTTCTGTTGTGAATGCTTCTTTGAAAATGGCAATTTTAGCTAGATGGTTTTCTCGTACATAAAAAATAAAACAGAAAATCTTGGACAAATGTGCTGAGGTATTGAAACGCTCGAACGAAGTAGGACTCAAACTCAAATCGGCCAAGCGCTGTCTCTTACAGAAAGTGGTAACTTATCTCGGGCACATCCATTTAGGGATGGGAATTCGAACATATCCTTGCAAGACGGATCAGGTGAAATAATGGCGTACCCATGGTAAGGTTGGCGAGTTACATTGGTTTTAGGGTTGGCTTAATACTACCGACGATTCATGAAAGCTTTCACTGAGATCGTAAAAGACGTGCCACGCTTTGTCAAGAATAAAATAGTTATTTATTTTAAATGGTTCGGTACAGAAATTTCAGGCTTACGAGTGGACCGTCGGGTGTCAAAAATCATTCGAGCAGTAACTTGCATCCCTATGTGCCGCCCCTGTGTTTGTTTTCTTTGACCTGCAAGTGAATTCCGGGGAGTTCATTCGAGATACGGACGTTAGCGACCAGGCGGTTGGGACTGTTTTGTCGCAATAGGGGCTGGACGGAATGGAACGATTGGTCTCTAACAACAGTAGAGGTCTCACTGCGGAAAACGGAACTACTGCACAACAAGAAATGAAATGTTAGCATTGGTATATTTCATAAAACAAGATCGACAATACATGTTACGAAAGAAGCTTTCCTTAAAGTCAGATCAACAATCACTTCGCTGGTTCAAGAAATTTATAGGCCCGGACGGACAGGTAGCCAAATAGCTAGAATAATTACAAGGTTGTGATTTTGTGTGCCAACACCGACCTGGTGCACAGCATGCCAACGCATATGCCCTTTACTAGACTTGCTTTTCGGGCTCATGATGACTGCCCATCGTGTACTACACAACATGTAGTTCTAGTTAACCTTCAAAGTTTGGTGTACGGTTGTTGGCACCAGTCACAGGCGGCAAACACATAGGTATCACCGATTTAGGACTAGCGCAGCTTGGGGGAGTGACAAACCTACCGCGAAGGAAATACTAGGAAAAAGCTAGGAATCTCCATGCTTTTAGGCGACGTGGAACAAGCCCGCCATGGAGGAATGTGTGTTAGTTTTGGATTTTGGCCCAAATTACGTCAGGAGAATCGTAGTCCCATGGCCAATAGTTTACGACTGTTATCTGAACTGCATGAACAGATGGGTCATGCTGGAGCTAACAAGCTTGAAGCTGCAGCACCTCATCGGTTTTGGTAGACGCATCAACAAACACACGTTGCCAGACGTTTGAGACGTGCGCGAATTTAAAGAACCCGATCATCACCCGGAGAGCACCATTTCAGCCTATGAATGCAGGGTACCCGTACGAGATAGTGGGAGTGAATCTTGTTGGTCCTCCACCATTAACACTGCGTGTGCATCGGTATATCATAGGGATGGTAAAGTAGTTCACCAAGTGGGTTGATGCCGTCCCTATCGCAATTGTTTTTACAGTCAGATTGGCAATGGCGCTGGTGAATAACTGAGTGTTTTATCGGGGGAGCATTGGGGCAGATACAGGCTGATATGGGGTCATGTTTCGGGATTTTGTTGGCGCGGGTCCTTTGTCATGTGTTAGGTTCACATAAAAAACGAACGTTGGCTTACCGTTCCCAAGGCAGCGGACAAGTTTCGCGCACAAAACGCTCGCTTAAGTCACTATTGAAGGCCAACACGGCTCAAAATGTAAGGGAGTGGGACTATACTGCCAAGTTGTGTGCTGGCGTATCGGAGCACAGTTCACGCCACTACTGGTCAAACACCATTTTTGCTTTGGACTGGAACTGGACTGGTCGCGGACCTAGCAGCCATAGTGGTCAATGCGTCAAAGTTTGAACACTACGCCTCAAGGTCCACCCCAGCTCATGCTACCTTCATCTGATGAGTCCAAAGGAGGACGAAACCGACTATGGGGTGTCAGTGTTGAGAGGAGCAACACCGAACCACCATTTCGGTTACGGTCCTTGTGATGGTAATGACTGAGGTCTACTTCAAAGAGGACCGGGGGTTGAATAGAGATTGCGAGTCGCAATTCAATCAAACAGTGGGTACACCAAATGCCACTTGGAACTTCTGGACCATTTGTACTTATTGCGGATTAGTTGCTACCATCTTTATCTGCTAATTTAAAGACGAGTTATTCCTGCATAGCCGTATGCTTAAACAGATATCCTTTGTTGAGGTTAATTCAAGTGCTTTGCTGTTGCTTGATATCCCCAGTGTGGTCGCAATTGATATGCTTGTTGACAAGATGCCTATTTGTCTATTCCACACTACCTTCTCCATACTGGTTCCAGGAGTGTGTTGGGCATTGCTGGAGGAGACTGGCTGCACGTTCTTTGTGGCCGTGTGCCTCGTGTGCGCTCGATTAACCGAAATTCAGCGTGCTTGTGTTTGCCTGTGAGTGAGTGTGGGCCGGCTTTGTTGAGGAAATCTGGCTCCCACCCAAATGCAACCCGGAGTTATTCCTTCGGGTTTACACTGGGTGTGGTGTGTGTGGTTGGAGCTGTGGCTGGTGCAGCGCAAGCCACCCATGGTCCCTCTGTAGGCACAAGAGTTCTCTGGATGGCCACAGTAACAGGAAATTCCGAAACCGGATGCCGCTAACTAAGTTAAGTAGCGGTGAGCCTATGGTGAGCTGAGGCCGGTGGTGACTAGGTTCTGACAGATGTTCTAACGAGTGCTGCTATTTTTGTGCATGGGCTCATGTCCTGGACACTTCGTCGTGGTGACCGCTGGGTGAGAGTTCATCATCATCATCATCATCATCATCAACAGCAGCAGTACATCAGCCATTGGACTGATGCTTCACTACCATACAAACATGATGGCCTAAGGAATAAAGTATAATCAGCGGGAGAGAAGGGGACTTACCTGAAATCCGTAATGCCCTAAGCAAACATTCAGAGTCATGGCGCCTACACCTTATATAGACAACGCACCGTCACAAACAGCTGGCTATCGTGCAAAGCTAAGGCGGCATCGGCGAGACAGCTTCCTTGCGGCTTTCATTACCACGCTTCATAATCAGTCATCACCACGCAGATAACTCAGCACCAAACACATTCCATGATAGAATAAATGAGGCAATTAAACAAATAGGGGGAAATCGGCCAACTCTGCCAAACGCCACTTGTGATATCAAAGCTATTCGATAGGACACCGTAGACCCTGACGCAGCCTGTAGTGTTCGAGTATAGAGCACGAAGGATGTTCACATTTGTCGTGGGAACACATTTCCGCGCAAGTATTTCGAACAGAACCGATCGATCGACTGAATCGAACACGCTTGAAATCGAGGGACACAGCCATTGTCGGTCTGCGGTATGCGTGGTGCTGCTCTTGCACCTGCCGAAAAGTGAATAAATAGCATATATACAGTTACGTCCTGGGTGGAAACCAGCCTTCAATTATCTAATCCAAGATTCCCGTTCCGCAGTGAGGCGACGAACGATAGTCGAGGCCAATAATTTTCTCAAAACTGGCGTTAAGCTAATAACCCCGTGGTTAGAACATACTGTGCGACTGCCTTTTTGTATATTGCCATTATAATAGATTCGCTCCAATTAGCCGGGACACTCGCTTCCTTCCATATACTTTCGAATAGGGAGGTCAGTGCTTTTAATAGGACATCACCTGCAGCCTTAAATAGTGCAGGATGGAGGGAATCCGGGCCAGCGGCACGAAAACAATTGAGGGCTGTGATCGCGTTTCGGACCTCGGCCTCCTACGTAGGCTCTAAACTAACGGTCCATGGCTCATCATCTGAGTAGAAAGAGGTCCTGGAGCAGTGGGCCAGCTGAAATGATCTTGAAAACGTTACGCCCAATGAGCCATACGGAGCTCTTTATTGTGTATCAGCGCACCCGCGCAGTCTCTGATTGTCTCACTGACGCTTGGTTTTCTTGGACCAGTAGTGCGGAGTAGCTGGAAGAGCTCGCGGTATTTGCCTACTGCTCCTGCTTCCTCCATTTCTTGAGCCCTACTTGTCCACCAGGCTTCCTTGTCAGCACGTAGGCTCTGTATTAGTTCACGCCTAACAGCCAGTCTGGTCACATTATGTTCTGAGTCAGCCGGGAGTTTTCTTCTAGATTCCAACAGGTTCACCGACCTCTCGGATATCCAGTGACTAGTGCGGTGACGATGGATAGTGTCACAAGCAGATGCTCCTTCGTCGTGCATTGCGGCCGAGATTCTATTCCACTGTAGCGCAGTGTCATTAGGACGAGACAGCGAAAGTTCGGTGCGCAGTGTGTCTTGACAGGCTTGCCTGACCGAGGGTTGAGACAATTTATCAGTTGCCAATAAGTGAAGACGCTTGGTGCGCCTCCAGGTAAAGTGCATGGAGAAACCACAGCTTACTAATGCATGATCTGAGTCGACACAGGTTCTCCAGTACGAGCGACAATCCAGGATGTAACCACGCCAGCTGTAACTTATGGTTATGTGGTCAATTCGGTTCCATCGCTGGCCAGCTACAGGAGGACGCCAAGTGGCACTACTGCACCCACTGTGTCTAAAAGCAGCGCTATTAACAAACAACTTTTGCTCCGCACACAGTTTCAGCAGATGCTCGCCGTTGTTAGTCCGTTCGGAGTTAAGCCCATAATTACCACCCAGCTGAGATTCTGAAGATCTTAGGCGCGCTACTTGTGCTTTCATATCCTATGCAAGTACTATAATATTTGAGCTAGTAGCACTGCTTAGTAGGGCTTTCAGTTCGTGATAGGACGTGTCCATGACAGCATTAGAACTGCGGTCGGTGGGAGTATAAACGGAAATCACAAACAAACAGCGTTTTGTATTACTTCGTGAATCAACCTTAGCTGATGCCGTCAAACGGGCTGCACATAAACTGCTGTTCACCGGAATCCAACAAACCAACCCTGGCTCCGCCTTGGAGCTCAGAATGATACCTGCACCAGCTTGACCCGTGAGTGCTGCATCCGCGTCTCTGAATGTGCACGACTAACAACGAGAGGATAAGCTAGATGCCGTTAATGCAATAAGCCCGTTAGGGTCATTGATCCTAGTTTCGGACACACCACACATCAATACCCAGTGTGTCCAAGGTGCGTGCGAGTGCAGCCTGTTAACCTGTTTGTTTTAGAGTGCGAACTTTGAATGTCGCCATGGAAACGGGAAAGTGTGGCCTTATAAGGGACTTTTGCCCATAGGCGTCTGATAGGTGTGGTGGGATGGTGGCTGCAGATGGTTCTACTCCAGTGGCACTTCGATTGCTTTCAATTAAGCTGGGAATTATAAAAGGAATTTTAGTAATGGAGGTCGGGATGGGAGTAAGAGAAGCAGTTGGAAAAGAAAGAAGCGCGGCTAGAGCATTAGCATGTTTTCGCTTATCCGCTTTGCTGTATGCAGCAGATAAGGCGACCCTTGATAATCTGCGCGACGGCCGATGCAGGATGAAGTTTATGTTTGAAGAAAATGTCGTGGTTGTATGTGGGCTGAGGCACTGCCAGGGCGCGCAGACGTAGACAGGAGGAGGATCAGGGCCCTCATCCAAAGCCTTTGGCGCAAAAGCTTGTCCGCAAAGCAGCAAGGAGGTGGCAACGATTTAATTTTACAGAAGTGGACGCCATCCCACTTCAAACCCCCAACCTGGAGGACCAGGAAACTGAGTTTGTCTGACTTCTCACTACTGACCAACCTGGTAGAAGTAGCTCTCAAGATGCCGGAGGTATCATCCATATATCTCAATGGGTCAATGAGATACGCAAACCGTCGGACCACGTTAAGGTCCAGTATCGTTGCGACGGATGGATGGGAGTTGTGTTACGTCCTCCCCCCTGCTAAGATACAGGATACCAATGCGCGTGAGTTAGTGAACTGACCATGTGCTAGACCCGCTGCCTTTCGGGTGTACGTTTGATCGAAGGCTTTGGTTAAGAACCCGAGTCTTT
>OX104060.1:5606738-5624986 GCA_944474145.2 Dicrocoelium dendriticum
ATTACTCGGAAATTGTATAGACCACAAACTGAAGAGTAGAAGAATTTCATGGCTAAATAAGCGCGTTACACTGCCTCCAATACTTCCGCCGATAATTGAATACTGTAACGTCCACCGTGAACGTTGAATATCGCATAGCCAAAGATCCCGAAATCAAAACAAGTTGGATCACATATACTACTTTACTATTAAAATACATACAGTTGATAATTGGGACATACATCAATTGTTCAGTATCCCGGTATATGCAAGTTGACAACACGGTGTCAGTTAACAATAGGGAACGATAGGGAACAAGTTGTCTACGCTGGACAATCCAAGGCAAGTCACCGCACCTGAGTGCTACGAGTATTTAGGCTAGTGGTGTTGACCAATCAAGGGATAGTCTAATCACAGGGTGAGAGTTTAAAGGCATGCATAAAAATGGTGTTTGGACAAGCGACCAGTGAATGGGGGAAAGGTGCGACACCTGTCCGGACTGAACGTGTCTTGTTCGACGAAGAGTAGGGTTGGAGATCCAAAGTCGTCGGTAGACGCACACACACGGAACCATTGCCGGTGATTAGCATGCACACACAGACACCCATGAAAGCTGGTCGATATCCATCAACGACCGGCCAAGCTCTGTATACTGGACCACGGAGCGAAGCGTAGAAGAATTTCATGGGTAAATAAGCGCGTTACACATACTCTTGTGCCGTATACTGAGAACTTTACACTTGGTGACGTTGAAATGCGGCATGTTCTCGATGGACCATGTGTACGCTTTGTCCAGGTCCTCCTGTAAGAATGTGTGATCCTCCACTGCAGCTATAGTGCGCCATACGTTTAGGTCATCAGCAAATAGCAAACAGTTAGAAGATAGCACACTTGCGAGATCATTTCTGGAGACCAGGAACAGGCGGGGTCCAAGTACCGAGCCCTGAGGTTCGCCACATTGAACTTCCATGGATTCTGATAGGTTGCTACTAACCCACACATTCAGGTGACGTTGCAGGAGAAATTCTCCTATCCAGCCCAGAACGGGATAACCGAGTTCATATTTCTAGAGTTTGTGGAGAAGAATGCAATGGTCTATACGGTCAAATGCGTTTGAGAAATTCAAGTAAGCTGCGTCCAGATATTGCGTTCAGTTTGTACGAGCAATCAACAGATTAGTGTTACAGGATCGATTTTGGCGAAATCCATGCTCTTCCGGAAAGAGAATTTGGTTGTTCTTTAGGTACCCCATCAAAGCCTCAGCTACAATGTACTCCATAAACTTGGAAGTCACAGGAAGTGGTGTTATCGGGCGATAATTTGTTAGTTCAGCACTGCTACCACTTTTTAGATAGGCATGATGATTCCGTGCTTCCACATCGAGAGGACGTGCATCTCGTTCAGACATCTTTGAAAGAAAATTGATAGCGGTTCTGCCAATCTCACGGCAGCAACTTTCAACGCCTTCAAGCGAATGCCGTCCGCAACCGGGGAGCTGAAGTCGTGCAGGGACATCAGACTCTTCAGTACAGTTGCGGAGGTGCACGATATGTGATTAAGCCCCAATGGCGGCGTTATCTGAGTAGGCAGGATGCATGATGATTGCGCGCTTTGGAAGGTACGGCCAACTTATTGTCCAAGGATGTTGGCCGCCTGTTGTGCGGTTTGGGCTAACCCGCATGCTGTGTGCAGAGCAGGAATACCGCGCTTAACACGGCGCAAATTGTTTACATGTCTGTATAACAGTTTGGGATTGGAGCAAAACTTTTCCACTAGACCTAGTTGGTTCTTCAGTTTATCCTCCCAGACGAGTTTGACACAGTGGTTCCTTTGTATTGTGTAGACCGCCTAGGTATGGTCGTTCTGGGAGGCTATGTAAGTTTGCCATGCCAAGTCCCTTAATGCCATGCACTTACGTGTCCTGCTCCTTACGAAAGACTACATCCTTTTAGGTCGGTAGAGTTTGGCTTCAGATGTCCTTGCCACGAGCTTGGTAAATATGTTGACGAATTCACCGTCGGCCACCTCAGTTGTTAATTCAGCTAAGAACGTCCAGCTTGTTGCATCAATTAGTTCGGATAGATCTTCGTAGTTGGTCATGACTCGATATAACTCAGTATGCTCTATTGGATAATCCGCGTAGCACATGTAATAAAACAATAGTGCCGCATGATGACCGCGGCCCAAAAGCGTATCTGTTATCGCTCTCTCGACCATCAGCTCTTCATTGGTGAATGTTCGGTCCAAAATGAATGGCCTGTCAATTCCCCTAAATCTGGTGAGCGTAGTGACGTAGCCATAAAGAGGGTAGTATGAAACCAGATCTTGCAACTCTGCTTTGAATTGCTCTCCTGGTGTGGCCTGGGATTCTAGGGCATGTAAGTTGAAGTCACCGGTGACTTCCGCTTTATCACTTGCTTCAACGTAGTCATCAAATTGCAGTGACCATTGAAATGGGGAGGGGGAGTGGGTGCGACACATGCTTCGGACTGAACGTGTCCTGTTCTGCGAAGAGTAGGTTTGGAGCTTTAAGGTCGCCAGTAGACGCACACACACGGAACCATTGCCGGAATTAGCATGCACACACAGACAAAACTACAACGCTAACAATAGAAATGTAAGGAGTCGCAAAAGAAACGCTGGTCGATTTCCATCAACGACCGGCTATGCTCTGCAGACTAGACCACAAACCGAAGAGTAGAAGAATTTCATGGGTAAATAAGCGCGTTACAGAATGCACAACTACCGTCTAAGACCAGAAATTCTACAGCGGGCTTCTCACGTGTGCGACCTCGGTGTGATAATACAAGATTACCTCGGTTGTTCGAGGCAGACTGAAAAGGCAGCTAAGAAAGCGAACGAGAACCTCAGCCTTCTTCGTAGAGCCTTCGGGAAGTCTGACCCTTCAGTCTTCCCAAAACTGCCTAGTGCGTACGTGAGGCTACATGCGGAATACTCTTTCCAAGCGTGGCAACCCTGGATCAAGCACCATCTCACCGCGCTCGATACTGCAAAACTTAGGGCAACGAAAATCATTAGAGATTTGACCAGCCTCCCCTAACCACTCGGGCTAAAAACCCTCAAAATATACAGTGGACGTTATCGGCGTCTAAGGGGCGATTTCTTAATGGTGTACGGTATCCTGAGAGACCCCAACCACCTATGCCATTCCCTTCTAATACTCAATCAAAACACATCGCTAAGAGGTCACCAGTTTAAGTTAGTCACGCAGTACAGCCGCTTGGAATGTCAGCGAAACTATTTCTCCCTTCGAGTGGCACGGCCTTGGAACGCCCTCCCGGAACATGTAATTAATGCACCCACCCTATCCCTATTCAAGAAACGTCTTGACGATACCCTGTCACATTTACACTACGTGCCATAGCGCATGACCAACAGATGATGCACAAATGCACAACAGACAGGGGATAATACCAGAACCCTACTCGAGAATGAGTCATTCCAAACTTCTTGCACGAAATTTGATAAACGCTACTACTACAGAAACTGGATTACTGTATCCTGTCGACCCACGATAGATGCACAAGAGTAAGCGTTGTCCTTGCTACCATTTTTATTTTTCTCGTCTATGATGTGAACAATAACCACTCCCCTGTTACTTTGTGTGCGCACATTCTTATTTCAAACTCCCTTTATACGACAGTGCAGTTACATCTGTAAGCACCCGAACTAAAGACTCCATTATCCCTCCGCTATCATTTTTAGCACGCTATACACCCTACGGGACACGTCAAGCACCTGCTTTTTTTCCCTTTATCCATCATTGTTCATTGTTCATTGACCCACATCCGGGGATTGGGTTAGATCATCAAGATATATTAGAAACAGTGAGAATAGTTAGCGGCGAGTCACGTCCGCCACGTCACAGTGTTGTTAAATGGATATTTGTGGCGTTTTATAGAAAAAGAACCCTTGCCAGGCGAAAACCCACCATGTCCTGAAACACTGCCGCCGAACTATTTGCTGGAAGTGGGTAAACCCGAACCAACCAGCTGACATCACGAAGCGGTTGTTTGCCTAGCTAGATGAATGTATTTTTCGTAGTAGATCTGGGCGCTGCATTAGCATGTCGTGAAGTTGTTCGCAAGGATACACGGCACTCTTTTCTTCCGAACTGCATTTCACCATACGTATTGCTTTCAGTGTTTAAACGCTAAACTGCGTTGTCCAGAATCTACTTCGATTCAGTTTGGAAAAATGTAGAGTGCTGCGTCTGAGGCACAAGTTGGTTCATTCCCACAAAATCGGCAACCAAAGCTTCAAACGTCTTCTGGGGAGAAGGATGTGGGAGTTTTATCCAGGTTGACCTTGGATGTTCGAATCAGACTGAGGCGGCCTTAAGGAGGGGCGTCCAACACGTGGGCCTCCTGAACCATGCACTCGGACGAATCGACCCTTCGATTTTTCCACAACTTCTCGGCTCATACATACCACCACATGTGGAATACGTAGTACAAGTTCGGCAGCCATGGATGAGGAGAGATTTCACCGTCTTGGAGATACCCCAACGCCAGGCAACCAGAGACGTCAAGGGTCTGTATAATTTGCCGTATGAACGAAGGCTTCGAGTGCTTGGGGTCTTCAGTGGACAATATCGGCGATTGTGCGGAAACCTCATTTTGGCTTACCATATTTTAAGAGATCCCAACCACAGGTGCCGCCATTTGCTAGAGCTCATTCACTAAGCGCAATTTGAGAGGCCACTATATCAAGCTGGCACAGTAGCAAAGTCGTTTAGAATGCCGTCGGAATTGCTTTTCCGTACGAGTTTGCAGAACGTGGAATGCCCTACTGGAATCTGTCATATGTGCTCCCACGCTGGCAGAGTTCAAATCCAGGGTTGATCTTGCAGTTATTTTGCTGCACCATCTTACATGACCCATTACCCATGGATAAACACAAATGTCTGTAACAGTTTTCACTGGCGTTCAAAGCCTTGATTTCGTTTCAAGCTTTTTACCTCCTGCATGTGTACACCAGAAGGAGACACGATGTTTACCAATATCCAATTTGCCGTCGTTCCGCATGGATTTACCTTGGATTTACAGTCTATACTAGGTATAATTCAGTGAGTTCAATGTGTAAACCCTCTTTTGCTAACCATTTTTTATGTTTCGAATTTTCACCATTACCTTCCTACGGGAACTGTTAAGCATTAGTTTTTTATCCGTATAGAAACATTGTTCCATTGGCCACACAGGGATAATTTGTGAGATGATTCATCCAGTAAGTGCATTAGTCCCAGAGAGGCGGAAAATACATTAGATACTTTTCGTACTTCTTCCTATGGGACCGAGTTGGTCTGGAAATGGGGAGGAAATCTTCTACCTACAGCACATCAACCTATGTTTGTTCACAGTTCTAATCGAAACTGTTGTCCGCCGATGCAAACCTACACATGTTTTCATCAACCAGCTCGTTGTCTTTGATTTCCGGGTCTGGGTGTGTAAATCCAAAAAGACTGACGCTTGCTTCAACTTTCTCCCAGCACGGTGGTTGGTTAAAATGTCATATAATTAGAGCCATTCAGTTCTTGAAATCGGTTCATTCTTTCCTAATGATAATCGACGCAATTGTCGTAGCAACTGGTGATACTATTCCCCAAACTGTTTTGATGACGAGACCCGCTTGTTTGAGTTGGCCAGTTGGAATCTTTACCTCGTTTGTAACAACCCTGTTTCTGCTATTGTCCCTGCAATTCTACAGAAGTTAGGGCATTGCAGACGACACTCTCAGTGCTGAAATATTTTGTTCCTCAAAAGTACAGCAGCGTGGAGAATGACAGATGTTGTGTAGAAAGAAGGGTCACAGCTCAGGGTAGAGATTTTCAAAGACATGTTGTAATAATGTAGGACACTTCTGTCGAGACATAAATAAGAGTTCAAGACCGAAAAGACCTTCTGGCTTATCTTCGCTGCTGACATAACTGAAAACCATCTGGTTTGCCCGTACCCCAAAATGCGTTGGTATTCCGCCATTTTAGAGTCACAGCATTCCTTTATTTCTTCAACACGAGCAGTGTAAATATAAAAGTAATAACATATTTGTGCTTCAACTGTTTCAACGTCAATAAGCCGATAGTCACCTAGCGTTTGCACTGTGTTGTGGACAAGGTGAGCCACGCAACCAAATCCCGCAAGTGTTTCTCTAATAGAAGATTTCAATTTCGCAAATACCTGATGTGGTCTTCTTCTCTGAACGCGACCGATCTGTGTGTTCTTGTCGTCAACGCAAAATCCCACAAGTTTCATCTCATAGTATTTTGTTCAAACACATTCTTTATAAATTGACAAATGGTGTCCGACGTGTCATTACTAAGTGACTGCATGTCTAAGAACTTGAACTCAATACTCAATGACCGCCAAAACTCTCACAAGGAGTGCGAACGCCATTACTTCCTTGAGACTTGAGGCGTCTGTGAATATTGACACGAACTTTACTATGTTGTTTCTCTTGAAGTTTGTCTGGCAAACAGGTACAGAACATAAGTTATTATTATTATTTTATTATTATCATTATTATTATCAGCAACGCCACACATTCTGTGCGCACACATGCAAAGTTCCGCTCAAACAATTTCTCCACCAACATCTGATACAATTCCTGGAGTGGAAGCAGTGGATATGAAATGCAGCGTGATAACAGAAGGCACCTTCTGCGGCTGATAAATAGGCTTCTGTGTTTCAACGTTGTTCATCGCAAATAATTATTTCAGGGGCGGAAGGAGCTGCCGCTGACACGGTTGCCTAAGAACTATCCCATTTCAAGTGTTTCATGAGATCTGATCTACCACCTTGAACCATAGAAAATTTCGATTTGCATTTGTCAATCCAAACTTGAACAATGAACAATGATATATTACGGGAAAAAAGCAATTGCTTTACAAGTCCCGTAGGATGGTTTAAATGAAAGTAAACATAAGTGTAACTCGTCAATTTAAGCGTCCAGTGAATTCACCTTGCGAGTCGTTGTCACGCGTGGCCTACTTAATGAATGGTAAATCGCTCTCAAACTGATTAGTCATCTTACACGTTGTTTAGACATGGTTTTCCCCCCAAGCTAGAAAATATGCAGGCACTCAGCACTAAAGTTCTAAGAATCTTACCATCGCTTGGCTTCCCTCATTGCAAATTGTAGTAAAATGTTTCCTTTTCTCGTTCTCCACCCACGCACTCCATTATCCCGCAAAACATGCCGGCCTAGTTATTTCGGTCTTATTGTAACAAGAACAACGCGGCAATGCAGGACAAATTTAATTGGGGCCAACACAAGCTATACAAATCCCCACAAAGACGTATATCGCCTTTCCTTCCCACGACGCACCATCCCTCCGGGTTTCCGCTCGCTACACCATGCAATATGGGGGACTCGCGAAAGGGTATTCCCCGCCCATTACACCCCTCGTCTCGGTTTGCCGTGCAAGAAATCTGGAAACGTCTAGGTTTGACTCATCAATAATCTGGACACCTTACATGCACCGTAACTTACAAGTGCGTCACCACCGCTGAATCTCACAGTAGAGCATTATACTTAGACGTCGCAGTGACATCCGCCTCAGATGTTCTAGCAGCGTTGTGTGCAGTTCGCTCGTGGTATCCCATATACCCACAAATGCACAGTTATTATGAACACATTTGTGAATACCGTTAGTCATCTTATCTACGAGCAGTGTGCTTTTCTGATACACCATTGTTTAACAGATCCCGAGTTTTATTCTTTGGTTAGGGCCGTCGGAAAGAAAAAGGAAGTTCATTATACCTGTAATATTCTTATCCATTCCGCTGTATATTTCCAATTTGGGTTTAGCATATTGTGAAACGTGTCTTTCACTACCGGTTTCAAGTGTCCATTATTCAGGAATTACCTTACTGTCTACTTCCTTCGCTGTGCACATAGCCTTATGTGTGAAACACAGAGATCGGACTTGTAGAGTTGTGTCCCATCTGTGTCGGTCGCTTGATGATATATCGGTCCGGAAGCTAATTATTCTTGCAACCAGAGCAGTCAAGGAATGGCGATGGGCTATTATGGTGGGCGATTTCAGATTCCTCACAAACTAGCATTTCTTATCCACTTTCGTGTTCAAAATGTGCCACCCACTTGATACCAACAACTTTTGGCCATTTACTGGAGTTTGCCATTACTATATACAACATAGTGGACATTGGCGATCTAGTGATAACATCATGTTCTTGAGGGTCTACTTCCGACTGAAACCCGAGCTAGAACAACATACCGCGCAATGCTTTACTTTCGGTTGTTTCAACCAAATTAATTTTTGGTCACTCCCTAGGTTAATCTCTTCAGGCGAACAGCATTTCATCATACTCAGTGCGTTGCATTTCGGCATCTTGATGAGGAGTGTGCTAACGTTAACATACATCATCGTTTCATCTTCTTTTCACACGAACGCATGACGGTTCTTTACAAACGTATGCTTTCACACTGTCAACGGATATATTATACTAACGATTGCATATAGACCAGTAAATGCGAACCTTTGCCAACCTGGTAACCTTGTCACAATTAACACGGTACTCTTCCGCAAAGCTCGGTGCAGTGGATCATGCATTGTTGTGCAGATGCTGATACTAACCTCATCATTAAGGCCGATCAACTGCAGTTGACAGGTAATTCGGTCACACCCACCGATAACTAACGCATAGCGCGTAGTGAAACACCGCACGCATTAACTATTTCACCTAGCCAATAATAACCACAACCGATCACACGTAGACACCGCTAAGTCGAGGTCAAACCACATAAGGTTAACGGACCTGCTTGCATGCGGCTAGTTTCAGTAAAGGCAATCGATACCGCCGCATTTCATATCCGTCGTCTGCGGGTAACAGTGAGCACTTTGAACGCGGATGGCCGCCCACTGCTGTGTTGTGTGTCTTGATGTCGCGTAATTGAGTGGGTGGAAGTTACAGTACTTCTTCAACCGTCCATAGATGTCGCGTGCTAGTCCGCGCCTATCCTACAGTGAATGAGCTCACGTGTCTTTTACACGTCCGCTGTGCATCACGTGGTTTGTTGGCTGAGAGCAGTCTAACCGCCCCACCAACCGATGCATATGTTCTGAGTATTCTTGTACTGATTTGCAGTTGGTCAATGCGATGGATTCAACTTGGTGTGCTTATGAATTGGGTTGAATAATCTTAAGGAGGCGCTTGTATCCGTTATGGATTGGCTTGATTCCAAAAAGTTATAGTTTGCAATCTACTCTATATTCGATCCAGCGGAGGACTGCCTGACTTAACAGAATAAATATAGTTGCGGGAGTAGATAAAACCGTCTTCTGCTTTTAGTGCTTATTGGCCGATCACTATTGGCTAATGGAAATTGTGTAGGTAGTTATCGAGATATTATGATACAAATAATTTTCTCATTAAGCTTGTTTTGTGAATGGTTGGTGACGTAGTCCTCGTAATAATATAACCCCTCCTCCGTAAAATGGCATTTTAGGCGTTTGGGGGTAATTTAGCCCAAGTTGCTAACCCTGGTCTAGGCGAACAGATGTGATGGTTCAGGTCATCGAATGTGTCTTATTTGCAATACTACAGTCTAAAACGTTCTCCGTTCAAGTTTACGAGTCTACTTCACATGACATCGAGGCTCTTCCTGCGACAAATGGCCGATTTTTCAATGATAGTGGATCAGTGTAAGAGATGCTGTTTACCAAGAGAATGGAAACTCACGCAAAGTGTTAGTCTAGATTTGATGTATTCAATAGCTGTCTACCTGAAAACTCCATTGCAATGCAGAACATAGTTGCATGTACACCAGATGATGCTGCCGCGATGTTCGAAAGTTGAAAAGAATTTATTGTCCATGTGCAAAAGATTCTCCCCTGTGTTCAACCGCTGTGTTCACCATGATTCAACGGGAGCACCTAGTGACAAAGAACCTGAGAGGTGAGCTTAAACAATCCACTTCAAATGTAACAATAATAGCCACTACTATCTAACCGCACCCTTTACAAGCTCGTCTTTTTCAGCAGTAGTGGGAGAAGAACAGCGAATTTCCAGGTTCTACTTTTGCAGAAAGAAGATAGATGCCTCTTCGTTGTGTTGCAATCCAGGTCAGCATCATCACAGTTCTTACTAACACTGTGTAAGCAAATAACGTCTAACAACTGAGCCAGACGCGTTTCATCTGGCTGACATCTTGAAAAAGTCAACTAATTATATAAAACTCTAAGGTAATTTGAGCAATCGCATCTGGAACAATGAAGCCAGTATTGCTTTTCTTAAGCAGATGGATCTGTTCGCTCAGCATATCGGAAGTCAGGAATTGTTACAGTTCCCAATTCTCGCTACAATCGCGGCAAAGTTGAAGGATGAAGAGTCGATTGTTTATGCCAGTCAAGTAGAATAAATCCGGAAAGAAATGAAAGACAGGTTTCATGAGTAGATTGACATGGAAATCCCGAATTAGATTTCAGATCCGTTTGAATTACAACTCTGCGATGTTGGAGTTAGAATCCAAAAAGTTCTCCACACTTTAAATTAACACACTAGCAAGGTTCAAAATGCATGCGAAATAAATGGAGTCCTTGGATAGAGTCTGATGCCACTAACAGATATCACAGACTGTAGAAAATAGCTGAAATATATTTCCTTTCTTTTTCATCCACAAACTTACTTGAATCTTGATTTCGAAGAGTAGCTTTCGTAACTAAATTTAGATAAGGATTGGACATTACAACAAGAGGAGGTCTTAGAGTCTCGATGTCAAGTCTGGGGCCGGATATTAGCAAGCTTGCTCAAAGACATCGGACTCAATTAGCGCACTAATATCCCGGCAAACATATTGTTACGCAGTTAATACGCATCTAACTAGATGACACGCCTTAGGATTAAAAGCTAACAATGACGAAATACAATTCCAATTCTTAACGATGTCTTTCGCTTAATTACGAACGTGTGGCTTGATGCTACTGCACAATGCATGCTATTTTGAGGCTGGGAGGCTATAAAATTTAAAGGAGGTTTGTAAAGGAAAGAGCGGTGATATCAACCTTAATAATTTAAAAATCAAAGTAGAAGCTACCATTATGACCGCCGAAAATCACAGACTTATATATTAGGCTTTGCGGATCGCTGAAATTGTGCTGATCAAGAATGGTGGATATGAGAAATGGAAAGATTTAGTAGGGGGCCTGGGCTGAGTAAAGTTGAGAATGCATGTTCTAGACGAATGCTTTGTATGCGTCACGCTGTTGACCAGTGGCCGTCTGAAAGCATGGAGAGATCGCTCAACCTGATAATTCAGGTGGTACCACTGTAGTGCCAAATTGTTGCAAATTCCTCTGAAGTAAGCTGCAGCGCATTGACTGACACTATAGAGGTCTTGGCATAGTGGCCGTTGTGTTCGGTATTTTGATGAATTTTGGCTAATTTGCGTGAGCTTCACTCACACTGAGATACGACCGGCACCCAAATCACTGAATGGAGTGTGCCTTGTATGTCCGCACGATAGTGATCACCACTTTGTCCCATGTCACTGAATGCGGCTCACGCCTATCAATACGATGGATTATGATGTCTCAGCAATTGCCGCGACTGCTCTAGTTCCACGGTTGTTCCGTGGCGACTTCTCCTGTGATGCATGGTCCAACGTGTTGATCCAAAGAGATTAAGTGGTGTTGAGTACTTGGACTCGAAGATGCTTGTTGGGTACTGCGTCCATCTCTTCACCACAACACGAGGAAGCCCAAATTATCGGTAGCCCTAACGTATTTTCGCATATCGGTACATTTCGGTTTGAAGGATGGATTATATTGCACTTCATTTCAAGTGACATGGTGGTGCTTCTCTAATTGTATTATATATATGTGGTACAGAAGTTCGGTCATCGTAATAATGGTGAAATAAGAAGACACTACGGATGAAAAAGGAAAAATACTGGCAACGACAATTATTTGGTCGGGTTACCAATCATTATTTTCGAATATTTCCAGTATCATCTTAAGGGAAGAAATGCGTTTCCGAAACACACCAGCGCACATGTTCGCCAATAACGTTGATCTTATGGATTTCTTAATCTTTAACCAGCATGTATCTGCATCTCTCTGTTCTCAACCAGGCAGTCGACATCAATCGGCCGAGGACAACTGATTCGTCAGGTTTATCTATTGCTAACGAAGCTTTAGCTACTTGTTTCGAGCATGTTATGTCAATCCAAAACGGATCTACTTTTTCTCGTTTGAGTAGACAGAACCCAAAGAGCTATTTTCCATGGACAGTGTGAAGCAGCCCAGATAATGTTGCGTTTAGTTTGCCTGTTGGTAGCAAGTTAGTGGTGCATTCGAGATAACATCTTAGCATCTTTCATTGCAGTGGCGTTCTGATAAGGACTAGTCTATGAGAACAAACTGATATAGGAATGTCGGTTGGTCTATGAATGGTGCGATTCTACTATAATGGGATGTTTTGTAGTTAAAGGTGAGTTACTAACTGCGGGTAAGAAGCAATTGGCTTAGCGGTCTTGGAACTCCAGTGTTCGATTACATGTTGTGTGCCGAAATTACAAACTGGCGCCTGCTGATCGACCGGCGAGTGTACTTTAGGATATCGATCGACGCGCTTGATCACTAGAATGCTCAAGGGTTTAAGCGCCGTAGTTAAAACTATAAATTGGCTCTATGAATATGTCGAAGAAAACCAGGTAAGTATTGGTATGTCTGCAATTTCTCTAAAGAAAGTGCTGCTTCAGTAGACTTGCAGCATCGAGTTTCTGTTTAAACTTGTAGTGTATCGAAAACGTGATGGAGTTGCTATGTGCTCTCTACTTGGACCGTTACTTGCTAACGTGTTTATGGATATGCTTGGAGGGGAAACGTTAAAATCTGTCATCAGAAACCACACTAGGCACTGCCGTTACATCAAGGATATCTTTGCACTACTATATCCCTTTCGAATCATCGAGGAGCTTACCAATGGATGCAAACAGGCGCACGAAGCGTTGAAGTTCACCTGCAAAGTAGTGGTATCCGGTACTTTCACTTCCTCAACGTGGCAATGAAGCGACTCGATAGTGTCGCGTTACAACTTCTCGTTAATGGGAAACACAAGTGAAATGGACAGTATCTGAATTTCTACAGTTTCATCCCACTGAGATCAAGACGGAACCTGGTCCTCAGACTAATGATTCGAGCCGAAATAATTTGCTCAAAGAAAACATTAGCAGAACAATTGAAGTGCGGAGTGAAATTGGTTACCCTGACAGTTTAATGAAAGACAATATAGATCAAAAGAAGTTGGCCCCTACAACCATTCCAGTGTAGAGAAAACGCAAATTTCTCCAAATACCAAACAATTGAGAAATCGCGGCAGAAATCATAACTTCTCTTCTTTCTCATGTCATTAGACACACTTTCCCAGCAGGTAAAATTGGAATCCAGTTCGCTGATAGGACACGGGTTAAAACTAGCTTCAAAGACAAGAATACCGTCCACGTCAAATCAATGTTCTCCTGGTTTTGTGAGGCAGCTTACATTGGCCGACCGACGAGGCGCCTGTCTGAGAGAATGAATGAATCTCACAAACATACACCATGAATCTCATCCGGCCTGATCATGACTGCTTGTCGAAAATCAACCAACTCATCCATAGCCACGCCTCTCCCCTGCACTGGCTATGCTGCCAATTTGGCTGAGTCATTCAAAGTGATCTTCCAGATACCGGACAATTTATCAAATGGTGCCCGTACACGTTTGCTTAAATTCACTGAGGCCATCTGGTTTCGAGTATCGAGCCAGAGTTGCGTGTTAATAAACGGCACATTCAGACACTAAAACTACCTTGGCTAACCCGAACGGCGACATCCATCTCAAGCAATTGTGTGTACGCCGCACTTGCAATATACGGGCCAATGAATGTGCCTCACCATCGATTGAGTACCAAACTTATGTTACCAAACCTTATGTGGTGTAACAAATTTTGTTTCTTTTGTCTACATATAATTATACACACCTGAAGTGGAATTATTTTAAACTTATGTGCTCTAGCGTCTATTAGTTTATCTTAATTGTATTAACTCTGACAGAATTTATCACATGATTTTATCGCTCCGATCTCACTGACACTGGTTTGTCCTTCTTTGCTCATTAGTCGCCTATTTCTGCGTCCTTCTTCCGCAATATGAGTTCTCTGCGCTCCCACTTACGTAAGTGCGCATGCCTGCGCCGTGGCTGCATTCGAATATGAAGAGGTTTTACACAGTAAATCCTACAATGCTGCGGAACTGCATCGGCCTGACTTGACCATGCTCATGTATTGTATACGATTAAGACGGCGACAATGAGGCAGTGTTTGCTCCCCAGTCCATGAATCTCACCCGTAGCTATGCAGAAAGCGACATTGCACGCACTGACTGAAGTCTAGGTGTCAGCCCTAATGAGCAGCTCATAAAGTGTTCACCTGGATGAAGGGGATTTGTTAAATACAGTTCAGTTGCTCAAGTGTGATCCCAGCAACGAAGTGCGGTGGATCCAGTTGTTCTGACTCACATCGTACGCATAACAAGGAAGCACAACAAGAAGATAACCCGGCTAACTGCAACTAGAATATAAAGCAAATAAAAGCAACGACCAGTGTACTAAACCAATCAGAATTTTATGAAAATTGACAACTAGGTACAACTAACCGAATGCAGGAAAGCCACTGACTGCTTGGCTGTGACAAGTTTTGATATGGTCTCTAACCTTTGAAGTGTGCAATCCCGATACCCCCGGATGGGTTCTATGTTGACGGATTTAGTCGCGTCGGGAAACCGAGCAGTTTGGCAAGTACGAAGCAGCTGCTTGCCACCAGGCACAAAGTCAATTCTGATAAGTCTTTCGCCGTCTTACATCATGATCGGCAACCCCGCCTGCTTAGACTACAGTTCTTTATCGCTTGCAAGCTACAGCAATTGTGAGTCCAGTAACAGCTGATTGTTGCTTTAAGCCTACGTTAGTAGTGCAAATGCTAGTCCATTTTCGATATCTTTGACATTGTGGTTGTACTTTTACTAAAAGTGTCATATGTTTTATGCTTAATGATAATGCACGACATGGCGACGTCATTTCGCATCCCACCTCTGCAGATTTTTCATGTTCGTACTCGTGAAGTACATCATGTGATTCATTTAATTTTAAGAGCGGTTCCTTGAAATCGGTCGTTGCCTTTTACACTGGACATCGTTTTACTTCAGCTTTCAATGCTAAATTATGTTCCACTAATATTTCTATATTTCAAACTATTCCCTATGTTATCACATTTGCCTTGCTATTTACTTTTAAGCAAAACACAAGATAATGTGCAAATGACGATGTGCCGCCGCGTTTGGAAAATAAGTTTAAGGCTCTGTCTGTCAACATTAGGCAGGTTTGGATTACTTTGTCCAGAAATTCTAATTATTTTCTCGTTTAAACTTATCGTATCTTCACGGATATTTTTACCATCATAGAAATCTATAGTTCTGACAATATACTTTCAGTCCATTTATAGTGGAACAGTTAAAAGGTTGCAAATGTGCTCATCAGTAAACATAAAATGTATTACTACTTGTCTGAATAATCTTTTTCAGTTTTTCTGATTGCAATATTTATCGTTGGTGCTTAGATTGAGAATCTAGTACAGCATCACATTAAAAGTAAGCTAAACATTATAGGCATTAAAAGGACCGGAATTATGGTCACTTTGTCGCAGATGTAATTCCTGTTAATAGCTCTTATGTTGCACCATTTAAGACACTGAAGAATTACTACTAGAAATTTCAAAGTTACGATTTATTTGCGCTTTTTATACTCTATGGCTAGCATTAGAGGGGGCCATTCGTCTTACCAACTATACGTAGCTTAAGATCACTGTGGATTCCGTTCGGACCGCCGCACTATATCAAATGGCGTTGAGGGTTCATATGATGCAAGTGCCACGCTGTGAAACGAAAGACGATTGTAATATATGTTCGGCGATTTTCCGAAGCGTTTAGTACGATGAAATGTGAGGCAATATGGTGACGTTTGGGTACGTCTGTCTACTTGAACGGTGTTGCATGTCTTATTGGATAGTTGCACAATGGAATGTGGGCAAGGATGCAGCCGAGTAGATAAACCTCGGAGGATTTGATGCTGTATCCGTTGTAAAACAAAAAGGCGTCCTAGGTCCTCTCCTATTTACTGTTTACCTAACGGTCATGTGGGCTACTGCATTGAAAGCATACTAGTGTGTTGCATGTCTTGAGCAACGTGTTAATTGCAAATCGCATGGAAGTGTTGCGTTAACTTATTTCCATTGGAATCAATAACGGCAGCAAAGCGGACACAGAATAACGATGCTAGGCGTCTAGCTATTAAATTTACCGCATGGCTACACTCTATCCTTGATCTTACCAACTACGTAGTTAGTATTTTCATTCTCGTCATACAATCCCCTACCAACGCTCTTCCGAACCAACTCGACTAGCGTTAATCAATATGCATCACCCGTTGCATCAATCTTGATAGACCGTACCGTATTTCCGGTTCACATTATTGTCCTGTTCTTTTCCATGATCTACATCTGAAAACACTTTATTTTGGGGGCTTGCACCAAAACATTTACGTTTATTCAAAAAAAAACCGCCGGGTCTCTTCTTCATGCCTCTTAGTAAGTTGCTTGGACATTCTGTTTCGCAGTTGCAACCGATAGCTGTGCGACTCATTTTATGACTGCTCTTACCGTCAAAACCTAGGCCCTGAACTGCCGCTTATTAGTTTTGCACAGATGCAAAGATTGATATATATGCTCTCCCGACAAGCTCTGACGCATTCAGTCCTCTGGCTGTCGGTCAATCAGGCTCACTAAGGAGTTTTGTCGGATTTGCGTGTCACTTGCACCCCTAACCTGTCGAACATTCATCAAAAGTAGCGTATGTTATAACCCCAGTAACAGTTCGAGTAGATTCCGCGACAAACGACATTCAACTGAGGTAACTGCATTGCAAATTGCATGGAACGCACTATCTGCACACGAAGAGCAATGCAAAAAGCATTACGATTGAATGTTAAAGTTGCATACTGCTTTAAGAATGTAGGAACTAGAAAATAAATACACAAACTTTTGTAAGAACACTTCTATCATAACCGCCCTTTACTTAACCAAAGCGAATTGAATACACGAAATAACACGACTGACTCCGCTTGGTTTCGCAAAACGTGTATGGCTATTCGAATCGTCAGACTTATGTCAATGCTAGCGCAGAAGTGCGACAGACTGGTAGAGATTGTACTACCAGCAACTGGTGTACGATTTGCCCTACTATAACATTTCCCGCAAAGTTGCGTAAAATGTACATAATTTTGCAAAGGAAGTCCAAAATTTTGCAAAGAAGTTCCAAAACTTTGCAAAGAAAGTCCATAATGTTGCAAAACACTGTGCCATTCGCCAGCCGCTCAGAGCCAATCCTCTGAACTTAAGTGTGTTCTCATTGGCCGGATGACAAGGTTCGGTGCGTTAGTCTTATGAGGTGAGCGCGCTGCTCATTGACTGGGTGAGACTTGTGAATAACCTTAAAGGAATGCCCTTCAAAGGTTCAAAGGGCTTATAGCGCTTTCAAAGCATCCTAGGTTTCCAAACAAATAAACTGTATCTACATTATCTCAGGCTGATAATGAAGAGTACAGCGCAGCGAATACCAGCATGAAAAGGATCATAAGTTGAACATATCACTCGGGCATTGCTCACAGAAGTCAGTCTCGTGTCACTCCATTGCGCTAGACATCAGATATCGCTTCAACCGCTGTACGAACCCACAAACTTACGTGCGTGCAAACAAATTTTGAAAACACTGGGAATACTCACAAGTCCCTACGCGCAGCCAGTAACCTGCCATACAAACAGATACGTAAAAAATAGGCCAGCAATGTGATCAAAATATGTCATTTTTCTAGACAATTAGTAACATGTACACGTATATGTCGAATAGCATTACGACATCCCACAACGCTGATATCTTTGATGGCTGCTTCGGCAGTGCTTTCAAGGAACTACAGCCTCCATTCCAACTGCGTCATAAGTTTCTGGGGATCCCCGGCCAGAACTTCCTCGTGGTGCACTCTCATCTCATTCTTCACTCTGGCCTTCACCCCCAGCCAAACATTCGCGATCGGCTTGAGGAACGGAGATTATGGGCTCAATCTCAGTATGGTTACTCCATTGGATCCATCTACTGACGGCAGTTCATCCAGTCCTGTGTGACATGATGCATGATCACATACG
>OX104060.1:5625485-5673151 GCA_944474145.2 Dicrocoelium dendriticum
GATATGCCTAACTAATTGAGTAGCGCTCTCACACCCGGCCGGACTGCTCTGTTCCGCATTGGAGCATGATGTTGTGCATCCAGCACGACTAATTGAATATTTTGGGTCTAAAGCATTTCCCGCAAAGTTGTATAAAAGGTCCAAAATTTTGAAAGAAATTCCAAAATTTTGCAAAGAAGTTCCAAAACTTTGCAAAGAAAGTACGTAATGTTGCAAAACCCTGTGCGATTCGCCAGCCGCTCAGAGCTAATCCTCTGAACCTAAGAGTGTTCTCAATGGCCGGATTACAATGTTCGGTGCATTAGTCTGGGGAGGTGAGCGCGCTGCTCATTGACCGGGTGATACTTGTGAATGAACCTTGGAGGAATGCACTTCGAAGGTGCATCGGGCTTGTATGCGACCCCCTCACATCCGAAACGATGGATCACAATTGGTCTGAGAGCAATGAACAGCTGAAACATAAGCGCACGACCGAAACCATGTCTATGATTCTAACGTCGTCTGCATGCCTTCTCACGTTCGACAGAGCATCTCATCAGATATTCGTGACCGAGTTTTGGGTGCTTTCGTCAACGGTGATGACTGGCAGCTTGTGGCAACTGTGAACAACGTCAAATATCAAACAACTTACTCCTGGATTCGTCGTTCTCTTGATCAGTAACCGAGTACTATGCAGGAGCGCGGTCGTAAACGGATTTTGTCGAAGGAAGACGTAGATGACACCATGGATTGGATCGCAAGGGTCTCAACTCTTACGCTACGGGAAATGCGAGTACAAGTAAGAGCAGAAATGGACAAGGACATTTCGAAGTCAACAATTGCACAGGACCTAGATGGTCGATTGATAACTATGAAGTACATCTATCATGTTCCCGAGCGAAGCAAATGGATACGCAGGGAATTCGTTCAGCAATTTCTCCAACTTGAGAGCGATGGCAAGTTCTTCATTTGGATTGACGAAGCGAAATCCAACGTTTACTGCAAACATATTCGTGGTGAGGCGCTCAGAGGAGTGAGGGCCTGTTGCAAAGTTGCCAACAGCAGAGGGCACAATTTGCATTTACTCGGTGCACTCAAGATGAAAGGGTAAGTGTCGATGACAACCCGGAGAGGCTCATTCAAAGATTTCTTATCTCTCGAATGGCTGCAAAGCTATTTAGACGAACTGAAACTGGAGATGGAGCTTCGGCAGGTTGTCGTGGTATGTGATCATGCACCATGTCCCATAGGACTGGAAGAACTGCCGTCAGTAGATGGATCCGATGGAGTAACCATACTGAGATTGAGCCCATACTCTCCGTTCCTGAATCCGATCGAGAATGTTTGGCAGGTGGTGAAGGCCAGAGTGAAAAATGAGATGAGAGTGCACTACGAGGAACTTCTGGCCGGGGATCCCCATAAACTTATGACGCAGATGGAATGGAGGCTATAGTTCCTTGAAAGCATTGCCGAAGCAGCCACCAAGGATATCAGCGTTGTGGGATGTCGTAATGCTATTCGACATATGCGTGTACATTTTACTAATTGTCTAGAAAAATGACATATTTTGATCACGTTGCTGGCCTATTTTTTACGTATCAGTTTGTATGTCACCTTACTGGCAGTGCGTAGGGACTTGTGAGTATTCCCAGTGTTTTCAAAATGTTTGCACGTACGTAAATTTGTGGGTTAGTACAGGGGTTGAAGCAATATCTGATGTCTAGCGCAATATAGTGACACGAGACCGACTTCCAGTGAGCCATGCCCGAGTGCTATGTTCAACTTATGATCCTTTTCATGCTGGTATTCGCTGCGCCGTACTCTTTCATGATCAGCCTGAGCTAATGTAGATACAGTATATTTGTTTGGAAAACTAGGATGTTTGGAAAGTGCTACATGCCCGTCACACCTTCGAAGTACATTCCTCCAAGGTTCATTCACAAGTATCACCCGGTCAATGAGCAGCGTACTCACCTCTTTAGATTAAAGCACCAAATTTTGTCATCCGGGCAATGAGAACACACTTAAGTTTAGAGGATTGGCTCTGAGCGGCTGGCGAATCGCACAGGGATTTGCAACATTATGTACTTTCTTTGCAAATTTTTGGAACTTCTTTGCAAAATTTTGGACTTCCTTTGCAAAGTTATGGATCTTTAACGCAACTTTGAGGGAAATGCTATAGTAGGGCAGATCTTACGCCAGTTGCTGGTAGTACAATCTCCACCAGCCTGTCGCACTTCTGCGCTAGCATTTACAAAGGTCTGGCGATTCGAATAGCCATACACCTTTTGCAAACTAAACGGAGTCAGCCGTGTTATTTCGTTTATTTAACTCGCTTTGGCTAAGGAAATGGAGATTATGATGGGTTTTCTTACAAAAGTTTATGCATTTATTTTCTAGTTCCCACATTCTTAAAGCAGTATGCAACTTTAAAGTTCAATCGTAATGCTTTATGCATTGCTCTTCGTGTGCAGACAGTGCGTTTCATGCAATTAGCAATGCAGTTAGTTGAATGTGGTTTGTCGCGGAATCTACCCGAACAGTTACTGGGGTTATAACACACGCTACTTTTGATGAATGTTCGACAGGTTAGGGGTGCAAGTGACACGCAAATCCGTCAAAACTCCCAAGTGAGTCTGATTGACCGACAGCCAGAGAACTGAATGCGTCAGAGCTTGTCGCGACAGCATCTATATCGATCTTTTCATCTGTACAAAACTAGTAGGCGGCAGTTCAGGGCCTAGGTTTTGACGGTAAGAGCAGTCATAAAATTAGTCGCACAGCTATCGGTTGCAACTACGATACAGAATATCTAAGCAACTTACTAAGAGGCATGAAGAAGAGACCCGGCGGGTTTTTTTGAATAAAAGTAAATGTTTCGGTGCAAGCCCCCAGAATAAAGTGTTTTCAGATGTAGATCATGGTAAAGAAGAGGACAATATTGCGAACCGGAGATACAGTATGGTCCATCAAGATTGATGCAACGGGTGATGGATATTGATTAACACTGGTCGGGTTGGTTCGGAAGAGCTTTGGTACGGGAATGTATGACGAGAATGGAAATACTAACTACGTTGTTGGTAAGATAACGGATAGAGTGTAGCCATGCGGTAAATTCAATAGATAGACGCCTAGCGCAAACAAATCGTAACTTTGAAATTTCTAGTAGTACTTCTTCAGCATCGTAGATGGTGCAGCATAAGAGTTAATAACGGGAATTACATCTGCAACAAAGTGACCATAGTTCCAGTACTTTTAATGCCCATAAGGTTTAGCTTACTTTTAATGTGATTCTGTACTAGATTCTCAATCTAAGCACCAACGATAAATATTGCAATCAGAAACGCTGAAAAAGATTATTCTGACAGGTAAAAATAAATTTTATGTTTATTGATGAGCACATTTGCAACATTTTAACTGTTCCACTATAAATGGACTGAAAGTATATTGTCAGAACTGTAGATTTCTATGATGGTAAAAATATCCGTGAAGATACGATAAGTTTAAACGAGAAAATAATAAGAATTTCTGAACAAACTAATCCAAACCTGCCTAATGTTGACAGGCAGAGTCTTAAACATATTTTCCAAACTCGGCGGCACATCGTTATTTGCACATTATCTTGTGTTTTGCTTAAAAGCAAAGAGGAAGATAAATGTGATAACATAGGGAGTAGTTTGAAATCTAGAAATAATAGTGGAACATAATTTAGCGTTGAAAGTTGAAGTAAAACGATCTCCATTGTAAAAGGCAACGGCCGATTTCAAGGAACCGCTCTTAAAATTAAATGAATAACATGACGTACTTCACCAGTAAGAACATGAAAAATCAGCAGAGATAGGATGCGAGATGACGTCGCCATGTCGTGCATTATTATTAAGCATGAAACATGCGACACTTTTAGTAAAAGTGCAACCACAATGTCAAAGATATCGAAAATAGACTAGCATTTGCGCTGCCACCGTAGGTTTAATGCAACAATCAGCTGTTACTGGGCTCACAATTGCTGTAGTTTGCAAGCGATAAAGATGATCTTCTGTAGTCTAAGCAGGCGGGGTTGCCGATCATGCTGTAAGACTGCGAAAGACTTATCAGATTTGACTTGGCGCCTGATGGCAAGCAGCTGCTTTTACTTGCCAAACTGCTCGGTTTCCCGACGCGACTAAATCCATCATCATAGAACCCATCCTGGGGTATCGGGATTGCCCACTTCAAAGGTGAGACCATATCAGACTTGTCACAGCCAAGCAGTCAGTGGCTTTCCTGCATTCGGTTAGTTGTACCTGGTTGTCAATTTTCATAAAATTCTGATTGGTTTAGTACACTTCTTGTTGCTTTTATTTGCCTTATATTCTAGTTGCAGTTAGCCGGGTTATCTTCTTGTTGTGCTTCCTTGTTATGCATGCGATGTGAGTCAGAACAACTGGATCCACCGCTATTCGTTGCTGGGATCACACTTGAGCAACTGAACTGTATTTAACGAATCCCATTCATCTAGGTGAACACTTTATGAGCTGATCATTAGGGCTGAAACCTAGACTTCAGTCAGTGCGTGCAATGTCGCTTTCTGCATAGCTACGGCTGAGATTCATTGACTGGAGGGCATACACTGCCACATCGTCGCTGTCTTAACCGTATACAATACATGAGCTTGGTCAAGCCAAGCAGATGCAATTCTGCTGCATTGTAGGTTTTACTGTGTAAAACCACTTCATTTTCGAATGCAGCTAACGCGCAGGCATGCGCACTAACGTAAGAGGGGGCGCACAGAACTCATATTGCGGAAGAAGGACGCACGTGTAGGCGACCGGTGAGGAAAGAAGGACAAAAAGTGGCAATGAGATCGGAGCAATAATATCGTGCGATAAATTCTGTTAGAGTTAATACAATTAAAATAAAATAATAGACGCTAGAGCACATAAGTTTCCAATAATTCCACTTCAGGTGTGTATAATTATATGTAGACAAAAGAAATAAAATTTGTGACACAACATAAGGTTTGGTAACATACGTTTGGTACTCAATCGATGGTCAGGCACATTCATTGGCCCGTAGGTTGCAAGTGCGGCGTACACAAAATCGCTTGAGACGGATGACGCCGTTCGGGTTAGCCAAGGTAGTTTTAGTGTCTGAATGTGCTGTTTATTAACACTCATCTCTGGCCCGATACTCGAAACCAAATGGCCTCAGTGAATTTAAGCAAACGTGTACGGGCACCATTTGATCGATTGTCCGGTATCTGGAAGACCACTTTGAATGACTCAGCCAAATTGGCAGCATAGCCAGTGCAGGGGAGAGGCGTGGTTATGGAAGAGTTGGTTTTTTTTCGACAAGCAGTCATGATCAGGCCGGATGAGATTCATGGTGGATGTTTGTGAGATTCATTCATTCTGTCAGACAGACGCCTCGTCGGTCAGCCAATATAAGCTGCCTCACAAAACCAGGAGAACATTGATTTGATGTGGACGGTATTCTTGTCTTTGAAGCTAGTTTTAACCCGTGTCCTATCGGCGAACTGGATTCGAATTTTACCTGCTGGGAAAGTGTGTCTAATGACATGAGAAAGAAGACAAGTTATGATTTCTGCCGTGATTTCTCAATTGTTTGGTATTTGGAGAAATTTGGGTTTTCCCTGGACTGGAATGGTTGCAGGAGCCTACTTCTTTTGACCTATATTGTCTTTCATTGAACTGTCAGGGTAACCAATTTTACTCCGCACTTCAATTCTTCTGCTAATGTTTCCTTTGAGCAAGTTATTTCGGCTCGACGCATTGGACTGAGGACCAGGTTCCGTCTTGATCTCAGTGGGATGAAACTGTAGAAATTCAGGTATTGTCCATTTCACGAGTGCTTCATTGCCACGTAGAGGAAGTGAAAGTACCGGATATCACTACTTCGCAGGTGAACTTCAGCGCTTCGTGCACCTGGTTGTATCCATTGGTAAGATCCTTGATGTTTCGAAAGGAATATAGTGCAAAAATGTCCTCGATGTAACGGCAGTGCGTAGTGTGGTTTCTGATGACCGACTTTAGCTTTTCCCCTTCAAGCATATCCATAAGCACGTTAGCAAGTAACGGTCCAAGTAGAGCGCACATAGCAACTCCATAACTTTTTCAATACAATTCAACGTTAAACCGAAACTGGATGTTGCAAGTGTACTGAAGCAGCATTTTCTTTAGAGAAATTGCAGGTATACGAATACTTACCTGGTTTTCTTCTATATACTCGTTGATCCAATTTATAGTTTCAACTACGGCGCTTAAAACCTTGAGCATTCTAGTGATCAAGCGCGGCGATCGATATCCTAAAGTACACTCGCCGGTCGATCAGCAGGCGCCAATTTTAAATTTCGGCACGCAACATGTAATCGAACACTGGAGTTTCAGGACCTCTAAGCCAATTGCTTCCTACCCGCAGTTAGTAATTCACCTATAACTACAAACCATCCCGTAATAGTAGAATCGCACGCATCCATAGATCAGACGACATTCCAATATCAGTTTGTTCTCATAGACCAGTCCTTATCAGAACGACATTGCAATGAAAGATGCTATGATATTATCTCGAATGCACCACTAACTTGCTACCAACAAGCAAACTAAATGCAACATTACCTGAGCTGCTTCACACTGTCCATGGAAAATAGCTCTTTGGGTTCTGTCTACTCAAACGAGAAAAAGTAGTTCTGTTTTGGATTGACATAACATGCTCGAAACAAGTAGCTAAAGCTTCGTTAGCAATAGATAAACCTGACGAATCAGTTGGCCTCGGCCGATTGCTGTCGACTGCCTGGTTGAGAACAGTGAGATGCAGATACCTGCTGGTTAAAGATTATGAAATCCGTAAGATCAACGTTAGTGGTGCACATGTGCGCCGGTGTGTTTCGGCAACCCATTTCTTCCCCTAAGATGATACTGGAAATATTCGAAAATAATGATTGGTAACCCGACCAAAAAGTTGTTGTTGCCTGTATTTTTCCTTTTCCATCCGTACTGTCTTCTTATTCCTCTATGATTCCGATGTTCTAACTAAATAGAAATAAAGATATGAATAAATGTATATTTTCCATTGTACACAAGGAACGCCATTGAAGGCGTACACAAATTTTACAACCAAAAGTTTTCTGATTGTGCGGGGAGTAGTTGTATTCATGACTAAATTGGTCTTCTGTCTAATAGTGCCACCAATGCGTCTGGACAGTCTGAAATCTATGTACATTTTCATGTCAAGTCAAGGATTCATTTTTATGCACTCATGAAGGATGCGCTTTTAAGCTGTAACGCAAACGCAATCGAAAGGTTAAAACGTACAGCACTTAACCTTACAATATGCTCCTGCCATTATGATTCTCTTTAGTAGCCAAAGCAGCAGAATGAAAGCGTACAGGTTTTCTGGAACCCATCATGAGTCAAAAACGGATTTTGTGGCAATATCAATGCAGTCCCATCGACCGGTCATCACATTTTTCACCTGGGTGAAGGCCGACTACCGATCGACCGAGGCATGACACATTCAGTTCGGCTGTGGTGTCTGGCTCCCGCCCAGTTCTCACAGCCGAACGGCGTTCGTTCCCCTGCTCTGCGATCCACGCATGACAGGTCGATTGCGATTGTGGTGTTTGCTAACGTGCACCTTCAGCAGCCGAAACGCACGGTGTGCCCTGTGACCGTAGTCACACATGTCGCGTCTATGTGATCCATTTCATCCCTGTCGGCAAAGCAATGTGCACCATTGCATAGTTAGCCATTCAAAGTACCGGTGTACTTCAGCACCTGAGTCATCATCCTCATCATCATACACGTTAGCTAGAGGTGGGGAATACCTCAGCTACTGTGCTGCAATACACAGAAAAAAAGAGAAAAAAGAATGCAGCTGGTGCAAGCCGGATAAGTTACCGGTAACTGATGGGCATCGTTCTGGTAAGCTAGCAGCCGGCTACTGTACATCAAAAAATTGCTATGCAAAATTACTTAAGGCTAAATAATGAGCTCGTGGTTGGTGGGGAGGCTAAGAGGGATGGGTGGGACAAAGAAACTCACAGCACGAACGACACTGAGGTCGGCTTCTAGCCGTATCAGCAAGTGTATCCAAGCAAACGTGTTCATGGTCTTTCGGACCCCAACCAGGGAGCCGAGACGCTCCAACCGAGACCAGCTCAGAAGTGAGGGCCTATATTCTTCTCGACCAAGTCATCGCTTGTCCACCCTTCCTCTTCTTCCATCCGCACCACCGGGTGAGTAAACAAAGCACGTGGAGGGAGTCGGTGGGCTGGCATGCGTAACAAGTGGCCAAGCCATCGGAACCTGGTGCGTGAAATGACGGTGCTAGGCGGTCCATTTCCTTTTCCTTTGCCGTAAACAAAGCGTCGAACACGCTCATTGCTCACGCTGTGTACCCACCAGATGTGAGCTAAAGTACGAAGGCACCGGTGGTCGAACGTAACTGGCCTCTTCAGGTCCGCTGCTTTAAGCGACTAGATTTCACAACCGTACAGTAGGGTCGAACGAACGGCTGCATTGTACACTCTAACCTTCAGGTCAAGAGTGATATCGCGCCGGCGCCATAAGTTTCGAAGGTTAACAAAAGCGCACCGAGCTTTTGCTATATGTTTCATTGTCTCATCCTCACCTGAGTGCAACCACTCCTAACTCCGGACCAGATAAATGTATGACCCTGTACATTTTGCGGTTTAAGTTGGACACTGCAGTGTGATTCTGTAACAACTTGGTCTTTGTCCTCCTCTTGTATCCATAAGCGCCACCTGTAATATCGGCTAGCTGCGCATGCTGTTATTCGATCTCTCAAAAACTTCAACCCACCCTAAATCCCCACGGTTTCTAAAATGCTCTAAGCCACCTGGAATGCGAAGTCACTCAGGAAAGCAAGTTGGTAAGCCGTATGATGCACTCTCTAACTTCGAATCTATGCAAGAGTATTTGGAAGGATAAAAATTAAACTAGCATCTTATGACACGGTGTCAACAATCAAAATGCTGGACGCTCTGACTGTTCTATTGCAGACGACGGCAAGCCATAAACAGTGATTATTTGAAACCCGCCGGTAAGTTCATTGATGCTGTCGCAGCAGAATTGTTTAGTAGAACACGATGTGCCAAAAACGCATTGGCTTTATATTTGCCAGAAAAATTGCCGGTAGAAACACTGCAAAATTTCCTGCTTAAAGCTGCTAATATGCTAGAAGCACAGTGCAGATGTAAAAGGCTCCGTAAGAACGTCCACCCTAAAAACATCCCGTACTCTTTCCATTTAAGGACATATTTAAGGCAAAGATGTTCATCAAAAACGCACACAGATAGCAGAAAACACTGCCTTTGAAACCCTAAGGATATCGCTTGACAAAACATCCCTGCCAAGCGAAGTATTGCGAAGTAAGCCACTACCGTCACCGGAAGGCCCTCAAGCCGCTAGTTCCTATGTAGCTACTACTACGAATGCAGACATTTTCCTTGAGCTACTTGGCAGCACGTGGTGTCCAGTCAAAGGAGACGGCGCAGCTCCTCTAAACATCAGTGCGGGAAATAGTCCGACCAAAACACTGGCTGAAACCACTATCCTTAGTGCAGAAAGGTCTAACCATGCGACTAGGAAACTTTCATATTTGTTGAAATACACGAAATTTACTAAAAGAAATCAAAATACATTGACGATACCATTGTCAGCAGCGGTGCATCTTGTGCTCCACACAAATTCGATAAATATTCCATGCTGATGGAACCATCCGCCTAGGTTTCAGCGCATGGCCTTGATTCATAATTCTCTGTATTCTAATAACACACCAGTAACAATGTTAGCTCGTAGCCAAAATGATAATGTGCGCTCACATTAAAGTAGCTATGGATTAGAAAACCTTATAATCACCACCACTTGTAAAGATAGGAACAGCGGGTTCCTTCATGCTACTGAACCTCGTACAAGGACTGATATAGTAAAGTGCACCGATTCTCGGATCTCACTTGAGCCAACAGTAAAGCATATTTCTAAGGACACGTACTATAGCCACATCCACAAGGATCCTGCATATAATGCAGGCTAGAGACGTAACCGATGTTTCTCTCACTTAAAATTCACTCCACAGCAAACTTTCGCACCTACTGCTATCTCAATAAACTACTGGTATGTCGATGCTCCCAATATGCTAAGCCTATCGCTCTACCTGCAACAAATGCAAGAACTTTCCTCGGGTCATCGGTTTTTCCGAATTCTACGAACTCTTATCCAATACAACTTTTAAACCCATACAAATATTACAGGATACTGGGCAATGCTCAGCTGCCGATAGGAGAAATTCCGATGTACCAGAACACCATGCATCCCTCTTCCATCTTATTCACTTAGCTTGTTCGTCTGCGAATACTATAAATCGTCACAGTATGCTCCCACCAATATGGGAACCTCCTCCGCCTCAAATTTTCTTGAGCTACCCATATTCCGCCAGCTCATAGGCCTACGTAAAATTCAAGGGGTTATAAACATTCTCCATATTAATGTTCCCTCCCTAAGCAATAAAATGCATTATCTCCGCCATGCTACATATTTGTCGAACCCACAAAGTAGTCTAGTTACTTAAACGTGGTTTACTGACCAGACACAAAAAGCACATTACCATATCCCCGGATATATTAGCTTCATTAACAACCGATGCAACAGTCGGGGGGGGTTGTTGCGTGCTATACGTCGATGAAACAATTCCCACCGCACCTTTGGTTGAGCCGAGGGTTAACGACTTCGGTGACTCTGTTTAGATCACGGCTGAGATAGATCAACGCAGCTTTCTCATAGGGTGCATCTACATTGCCACACATATTTACAAAACTGAAATCCGACTATTCGCTGACATATTTAATTTCATACCAGACCATCCGAGTAAGTACCAACTAGTCGGAGAGGATTTCAAAACGCCACAAGTATTTTTGGCACACTTTTACACCATTACCTAGGTTGGTTTACTTTCTATCGACTATCTGTTCGCAAGGGTGGTCACAGCACGTTTCGTCTCCAAAACAAAAGAACTACATCCTATATCTTGACTTCACTGGGAATTCTCGATGGTAATGTCAAGATCCTAGACAAACATCCAGGCAGTGATCATAATTTGGTGCTATTTAATTGCACTATGTCCACACAAGCCACGAAGACCGAGTATATTGATATATTCTATCGGCCATAACGTTCGATCAAATAGGACACGCTTGTAACGCTTATAAGTTAAAGGAAGTGGGATAGATTTATCCTCACATGCGACCTAGATGTTGTCGCGGAAACCTTATCACAGTATAAACCAATGCTTGGATACAATCGCTCCATTTGTTAAAGAAACGCCCCAATACTATAGCGAAAGCTCGCGCCCGCACCCTTGCTAAATAAAAATACAGCAAACTGGTCAGCTGCTATAAGAAATCCCATGAATTTACCATATCATATCAGTTTTATAATGTAATCTGCAAGTTAGCACATCGAGCGGTTATAGACTCATATAAGCCTAAGGAGCTTATAAAGCCTCTCAGAAGGAAGAGGAGGATGCAGAAATGACTGTATCACGCCTATTGCAATCTCTAACTGCACGTCAACGGATGACCCTGTAATCTTTAGAAATCTTTGCGACGAGCATTTTCGTTCGTCCTTCAACTGTCATACAAATGACCAACACACCATACCGTCAAAATGGCTTACAGACGGCACGCTGTGGACAGTAGACTTTCCCATAACAGAAATAAAGAAATCGCTTGGCGCCATGAAGCCTCCTTTTACAATGGTCTTGATGGCATTCCATCAGCTTTATTGAAATACTGAGGTCAGAATATCTCTATTCTTTTTCTGAGCATGTTCACCTTGTCAATGATGGCCAGCACCGTTACGCATCTGTAGAAATACGCTGATGTGGTACCAAGATACAAAAAGGCCAACATGGAATGTTGCAACTTACTGCCCGATTAACCATACTAGCATGCTTCTTAGAATTATGGAGTGCATTATAATGGCTGCGAATCCCAATTTCTAATCCCAAGAAATATAATCAGCCAATCACAACATGGCTTTATTAAACAGCGATCTGGTCAGTCTTGCCAACTAGACTTCGTAAATCACATCACAATCTCAGTCGACGGTGGTGACGCTTAGCTTGTCATATTCGTTAACTTGTAAAAGGTCATTGACCAAGTTCACCATCGTAAGCTTTTGATTGATCTAGCAGAGTACGGCATTGCTGACCCCCTACCTTTTTGTTTATCCTCATAGTTTACCTATAGAACCCAAGCAGTCAAGGTACGCAAATGCACTTCACGTCGCACCCCTATGAAAAGTGGAGCCATTCAGAGCAGCCTTCTGAGACCACTTCTCGTCTTGATATATATAAATGACATTTGTGACCTTCTTCTCTATGGTAGGCCCTAAATGTTTGCGCACGATTTAATCGTTGCGTACGCATTTGTTCCCAGGAATCAAGTGTCCGTGTTTCGAAACGTAGAAACTGACCTGGAAGCACTTGAAGTAGGGTTTTGCACCTCAAAAAGGAATTTCTCCGTCTGTGGATAAGTGACTTGTCTTCACGGACACCGCGGAATAGTACTAAGCATCGTATATTATCATTTGTTTTCTTGAGTCCACTTCCAATAGGTTTTCCACTGATGCTCATACAGCTCGACCATTAGGCATTCTTGCTTCTCGATCCTCGTTCCGCCTGGAATGCTTCGGCGTATGCAAACTCAGGATTTGGCAACAAACTAGTGACTAACGAGTAACTTATATCTATTGGCCAACGCTGTTTACAATCTTATAGAAATTGACTTGTAGAACACAGACACTGCGATAAAAATGACATCCCAATCCATTGTGGAGCTATATCTCATTGTCAGAATATAAAATATTAAATTGAAGACCTAGTCATATATATTTCTTCATTTAAATGGTGTCGGATCAATGAAAAAAGTTACTAGGGGTACGCCTGGGCAAGTCAATTAGGATGGCTTAGTTGAAATAGGCAAGATTAAAGGCATTTAACAGCAAGGTAACCCGAGCAACTGTGAACACATTAGTTTCTATGTTAACGCACGACGATATCCGCTTACTCCGAATTTATGGGGCTGGCGAGCACCATGTTCGACTTTACGCGCTGAGTGGGTAAAACCACATACTTCTATTCTTGTACTTTATTATACGGCCTTTTTCGAATAATAGATTGTCGAAAAACTCGCTCCTTTAGGGACAAACGGTTTATTCGGCAAAGTAAGCTTAGCAAAAAGGACAGCCTGACAAGAATGTAGGTACGTGGATATAAATAGCTGTCAATTCCATAATCCACGACGTTGCTGCACTAATGAGCTTTTTTCTTTAAATTCGTTAAACAAACCCGCTCAATTGAACCAATCAGCGCATCGACGAAATGGGCGCTGGCATCCAAAGAACTGCTCCGTTCGCCTGCCGCACGCTAGCCGCACGCTAGCCGCAGGCTTGCGTAATCCTATCACATTCTTATCTTTTACGGGTTCAGCTGCATCAGGGTCGCAGAAGGCTCCGCACTTCCTTCCTCTCAGTTTCGTCTTTGCTGCCTCTCTCGTTGCGACCTCTCCGTAAGGCGTCAAGTATTCCGCAGCAGATTCACCTTCTCCTTTCCGGTGTCGACTCATCTCCACTCGGTTCTTTCTGATTACCTTTTCCCAGTACAGATATCATTATATTTTTCGCCAACATTCGCGGTCACCATACCTTTATTCCATCGTTCGTTGACGGCGATATTGGTTGGAAACACACTTCAGCATTTACTGATAGCTCAGGTAGAGATCGTGTCCCGCGGTCTTAATACTGTTTCTGAGCTGCAATCTATTTACTAGAGCCCCATTGCAGTTGCTGCTGCCGTGGCAAGAGAGGGTGTAAGTGTTCAGTTTATGCAGACATTACGGTTCGCGTTCTTCTGCGGTACAAACGTGACATTAGACTGAGGCTGTTGTTCGGTAAGTTTTAAATAAACAAGCGATATATTTCCAGACATGCGAGACAGGCAAAATACCAGTCTGATCAATTGTTATAAGAAATTTAGATAGTGAAGGGATGTTCAAGATCTGCTATGTTCCCAATAAAATGTGTGAGGTGCTCAGGCATTTAAAAGTTGTAAAATATGGGGAAGTTGAGAGTAGGAGAAAAAGTAGATATAGCCCTCATTTCAAGTACAGTAATATAACACTTCATGGAACTGTCTCCAGGAGACCTGCTTCCGTATTTCATTTACACATCATCTGTTCATGTGCTGTTTTCTTTTAAAGCCAGTAGGAAATTGTATTTTAGACTCGTTCCTTTTTCCTGACTGCTGTAATATGCAATTTTGTCACCATCATGGTGACGCATTATGCATAAATATGTATAAATTTATGTGGGAGCCTGTGGGGGGCCCATCATACAACTATCCTATATCCAATTCGAGTCCAGCACTCTTAATATTCGTCAGTGAGTTCATGAAAACTCGTATTGCATGAGTGTACTTCTTTTGTTAGAAACATTCAACCATCACCACGGGAGATCGGCCCAGACGTGGACAATATTAGTAGGAGAGAAATAGACAAATAGAAAAGGTATGAGGGCACGGTAACCATAAGTTGATGGGCTTTTATCCAAAGTTGTTCAGTACAGATTGTACAAATTATCACTGGAGACATAAATCCTCAAGAATGTATATGCTTTTTAAAAGAATTTTTCAGAGGAAATAATTGCAGTGGCACCAACCGTTGTAGGAGGTAAAATCCGGGAGGTCGGTGGTTTGAAATCAATTTTGATGGCCCTAAGAAGTGTCGTAGGTACACAAAATATTTTTCTCAGGTAGCGAGAGGAAACTGTATGCAATATGAATCAAGTTTACTGTTGTTCCAACAGTTTATCTGGGTTCGGTACAAAAAGATGATTTTGAAAGAGGTAAACGTTCCGAGTGAACATAAAGATGCATGATTCTGGTACGTTTTCAGATAGTGTCCTCAGATGAATCCAGTCAAAATCGGAGATAATTTCCATACTGTTTCCGAGGAGCACGGAGAACTGCAGCAAGTGGCTCCATGAAAAGTAGAAAATGATTAATATTGCAGAAAGAATGTGAAGCCGTTTGCTATAGCAAAACTCTAGGACATATTTTCACTCTGATAAGTGGTAATCAGGATATTTTCCCTTTAGTAGAATGCTTTTATCTACCGATAGACATGGGGAGAGTAGCAAGGTCTACCAACAAGATAAAGAGAAATTACCTATAATTGAAGCCATTTCCACCTTGCACCTATTTCTTAAGGGGAATCCATTATCATGGTAGGTCGCATTACATCAATCGCAATGTCTACCTTTAGTATTGAATGTATGGTGTGTCGGAAGTTTATCCCTGACAGTATTTCACGTATTTCAGATAGAAGTCTGTTCTCTTGTCAGGAGCATCGGTTAAGGAAAAGTTGTCGGACGGTTATGTTCATGATCTCGTTACTTTTCCGTTGTTAATATCATTATTATTTCGAGTTCGATTTATTGACATTTCTGCTAACTATACTGTTGATGGGGAGGGTTTGCTTTTGATACTTTTATCAAATAGGATGTACTGATTAATTTCATTCCTCGCAGCCACAGAGGATCAAGTTGTAAGCAAATGCAAGATCCATATAAGAATAAATGGTAGAATAGCCTAGCGGCCTCTTAGTAAATAAGTGTTGTACACATTCCGAGGTCATGCGACCACGCACTCTAGAATTACAGTGGATTATGGAGTTGTAATCAAGCCATGGACGGGGTTGCCATTTTATACATTGTGCTTATTGATATTTTAAGTTGAATGTTTTGAACAGAAGCCAAGTGCTCCGATGGGCTTGTGCTGCAGATGGCAACGCTTTGCATGATCTGATATCTCTCAATTATTTTGTGCCCTATTTATTTGAAATTTGATTACAACACAGATGTATTATCAAGCTACACAGTGAAACTTTCACATGCTCTTTATGTCGGATGTAGCAATGTGTGGAAACAATTATGTAGGGTGACCCTCTCTTTTACTTCGTGCCGCGGGTACCTGGGTATGTTGTAACATCGTACGGGAAACTTGTAACACTATGGGTTCTTTATGAACTAAAACTACACAAAAGCAGGAAATTTGTAATTTTAACAGGAAATCTAATCAGAATTACAATTATGACAAACAAACAGAAAGTTTCGGTTACCAACATCAGTAGATTGCTTACGAGCCCAGAGTCCACAAGTTGAGCAATAGATCCAGATATCACCTAGATGACTGTTGCTGTAGCTTGCTACGCACACGAGACAGAAATATTCATCTTGATCCGAACATGAAGCAGAAATTGCCCTATCTTGTTGCGTCTGTCTGTTCAAGAAGATTTTTCTACTTAATTTCCCCTTGCCCTTACCTTTCCTTTGGTCAGGCTGCTATTTACTTCCTAATAACATGCTTTTTACAGGGGTATCAGTGAGAAAAGCACTATGTAGCCTTTCGCGACTTTCCCCACTTGTCTATCTGTTTGCATGTGGATATGGTAATGGCCATTTGGGACTACATGTGTGCGCAACTTTTGATGGACCAGCAGCAGCTGGAGACAGTTCTTTAAAGGTTGAAGCAACAAGTGAGTATGTGTAACTTCTGCGGTGGGCACCTTCACTGTTGTAGGATGGATTGTATTAGATAATTGTGCCAATTGTGAGCTGCTTTGTTCTGTATCGGATAGGAAACAAGATTGTCTCTCATTCTCGGTGATAAGAGATGTGGCGAAAGCTGACTCATTAAAATGTCCCAGTTAATTGGGAAAATTCCAGTGCATAGGGATAATTCAATAATTGTATCGGGTGTGAAGGATTGAGGGAGTGTGGTGCCGAAAATGCTTGGAATGTCATCATTAGTCATTTCTCGGCCTGCATTTTCTCTCATCAAAGCATGGGATCTGTTTTTAGCAAAGGTCTTAAAAGGACCAAAATTTGCTCCATCAATTGGCTACAATTTTTGTGATGAATAAGGAGGCATAGAAAGTAATGTGGTATGATTTTCTTTACAGAGATCAACTGCTGGAACCTAAATGTGTGAAATGTAATGATTTAGAAGCAAAAGTACTGGAATGGCTGAGGATAGAAGCGGAAATTGAATAAAAAATTTTTATATACTCAAGTAAGTTCTCTTCCTACATACAACCTGATTCATTTACTATGCCTGAAGATCCAGGAGGAGAACCAGCGGTGAAGTGATCCTTGTAGTTATTTCGTGGAAAAATATGCATCGGTGGAATTGCATTTTCCACTGCATTGAGTGCACACCTCAAAGTAACCAGTTTGCTTTTTTCAGATGAAACAACTCTCCTGACTGCTGTTGTTCTTTTGCTTGCAAAAATACGGTTTTCTGTAGGCGCAGTTGTTATTCCAGGTTCATCCACATAATAAATTCGGTCAGGGGAATAGTTTGCTACTGCTAAAATTTGTAATAAATTATTAAAGAATAAATTGACTGCAATACGATTGAAACCTATGACACTTCCAAGACTAGTGTTTTCTGTTATCCTCAAAGAAATACTGTACCTCCCACTAATGTATTGCAGCCAATCCTCTCTAGCACATTTTGTAGCGTACCATGCCTCAGGCCATTATATAGCAATTCTCAAGGTGCACTGGTAAGCTAGGATTCTTGCTTCCTGACATGATAAGCCAAAATGTAAATCAGAGCTTTGTTGAATGTAGTTGACCAATATGTTTTCTTGTTCTGTAGGGTACACTTGGGCATGTTTGCTGTAGTCACATGAGGGTGGTCTCTTTACAAGACTTGTTCTTATGTATGAGGCAAACTGACATGACGCAGATGGTGAATTCTTGCTGCTTCTCGTATTGATTTCCCTTGCTCGACTTAAAGAGCAACAGCGTGAAAATGTTCCTGAGTACAGTTGTCTCTTTCAGATTTTCTTTTGTAATATCCCAACATCTTTATTTCCGAAAAATTGGCACTAGGTCATAAATTATTTTGCATTAAACACATGTATGTTCTAATGTGCCTTAACCTAACCTCGGTCAGAAAACAACTTAGGGTCACATGACAAGCGCACAAACAACACGACACTTTGCAGATTTTTGTAGGAAAGTGGATGAGTGTAGTCACCATAAAAGATTGAACTACTCGACTGATAAGTAAAATGTCTATGAAATGAAATATACGCATGAAAACGGGTGTTGCTCTCCCGTTCGGTTAGTCACGCTGCGTACTGCTGTAAGTTTCTGCTTACCTGTTCTCCACCCTTCGGAGCTTTTGTCAATACCATTTGAGTCCAGATATCGTAACTGTTCTCCCTACTTCCGTACTCGGAATGTCTCTTACGCACCACCTCGTGCGATTAGCATTTGAGTAGCGTTTAGGTGTTATAGTCAAGACAGACAATTCATACGACAAAACATTTTTGGCACAATAAGAATGACTAGTCCAAGTGATCGTGAATAAGAACAGACAGAGGCTGCAGACTATATTGGGTTTAGAAGAGAAAGGCAGATAAAAAAGGAGCATAGGTGTGTTAAACACACCTATAGAGATAAAATGAAAAAGTGTCCGGTTTGATGACCTTGAGATATTTAGGTCTCAATTGTCATAGATTGTTCAAAAACCCAAAGCAGACTAGACTTGGCCAGCGGTGCCTCATATGTTATTTCCTCCAGTCATAAGTGGAGCGCAACATTGACAAAGGAAATAAATTAAGTAGGCAGCTGTGGTTAATGGTGCATACCCGACCATGAACTCTACAGGCGCATAGAGAAGTGAAGGAATACCACAAGGCTCGGGAGAGAGACAATTGCAAAAAGCCTACGTCGAGTCGATGTGTTTTGTCAAATGTATAACTAGTAAGAGCAACAAGAGACCCTGGTGTGGAAAGGGAGAATATAGGTGAGAAGCAGTGCCTCATTTGTTTAGTCCCCTAGTGATAAGTGGTGAACTACAGTGTCAACAGTCGATTCAATTAAGCAGCGGATATTGGTGATGCGTAAGCAGAGAAAAGCCGGAGGCGCACAGATAAGATGACGATGAATTCGGGACTAGAAAGTCAAACAGGGAAGAAGATAATGCGTCAGATCGTATTGGTGTACCGGAGTTCAATTTGCATGACCAACGATGGAAGTTGGTCTGTGGAGGAAAAGTATAGTTTCTCAGCATTGCCAAATTTATTTAGTCGCGTAGTCATAAGGGAAGCTACAGTGTCAGTGGATAATTCAAATGAGCAGCGGAGATTGGTGGTGCATTGATGTCATAGAAAGCCAGGTATGCAAACAGGAGAGAACTGTGACTGCCAGGCTCGGAATATAACTGTGTGGTTTCTCCTAGTTGACTCTTGGCAGGTCAGTTGGGTCCCACGGTTATTATTGTTAATGCTAGTCAATGATATCAATTTAGCTAACGTGTAATGACACCTGGGATCAGAGGTCGTGAAGTTGAATCCTGCCGGGTGGGGCACAGGGACCGAGCAATAGTACGGCGTGGTGGCAAGAGTCACAACAACGACGCATGCAAGCAGCGAAAATGGACGTATCGATCATTTTCGCTTGGATTAGGAAGCGCTGTGGATGTGTTGGATTGTACCCACTAAGTGTCGGCAGTGGGTGAATATTATTAAAGCCACATATTGAATCGTAGCTTCTGTAGAAGCGATGTTTTAATCGAAATTCTAGGATCGCCGGATAGCACGGTGGATCCTTAGTCCAAAGTAGTTCCACAGCCGTGAGTGTTGTTAGCAAACAACAGAATTACACGCCTGGATGTATGCACGGGTCGTGCGGAAACATCATGAGTCACACGCGCCACAATCCGTGGTGAACAATTTTTAACAATGTGCCCACTTAATAAGGGATTTTAATCCATTTCGAATGACTGGATTATTGTTACGCTAGGTGGAGGTGGATCAGAGAGAATCTGTGACAGTATAGAGCAAAATAATTATGCTTCAGATGTGAGGTGTTAGATGTATGTGTAAATTGAGGCGAGCCCCAGGTGTGAAAATAAGATTAAGCTGTTAGGCTAAAATGTGGTGTTTAAGCATTTCAACCTACCATGGTGAACACGTGTCGAAAAGGAGTAATAGTTGTTAAAAACTGCGCATCAGTTTTAATTGCCCGCTAGAAACTAGTTGAAATCTTAGTAATGCCGACGGTTACGACAATGTTACAAACGGGGCCCTGGGGAAAGGTTTGTGGCACCTATTAGCTAAGGTATGCTTAAGAACAATCAAACGTGAACCATCTCATTATCATATGTGCATGGACTTTCGTTTGAACTGACCACATTACACCGTGTTCACTTTACTCATTATCAGAAAAGCTAGTTCTATCCTATACTTAAGATATTTATGCAAGTGAATAAACTCTTTCACTTGACCAAATTTATCAGAGGAATGTGCATCGTTTTCAATATAGCGCCTGATTGAATAAAATGCACACGGGAATCTTGTAAAGTAGGGCATTCTAACGACGGAGACACCCGTCGTTCTGTCTGATTCGTTTCCTCAGTTTGAGGCAATGCGCTGATATGTATACCCCTATTCCATCATATATTCTGTAGCAGAGTTCACCAAACTACGACCCGCAGGACGGATCCGGCCCGTTACGTTAGTTCATCCGGCCAGCCTACGGTATACGCATTTGAGAACCAAAACAATCCACACGCTGTCCTAATACTGTGTTTACAGTCTTCATACGCACGTACTTTTCATCAATTCTTTGCATGTCCCTACTCTGAACGAGTTCAGACATGTTTGGTCCATTCATGTCGCATCGCATTTTAGACAGTTTCTGAGATACTCACAGGGGTAGCTCACACCGTTACGCCGCAATTTGCACGGTAAGCTCTGTAATGGAACAGTGGAACAAAGGTATATTATGGGCAAAAAAGTGAATGCTTAGCAAGTACTGTAGGATGGCCATAATGAGAACCACAACATGATGAATAGAAAGCAGCAAGAGAATAAAAATCGTTTTTGTGGACGCACCACAGTGTTAATACAGATGCATGCAGGATGGGCAAACATCAGACTTGTATTTTAATTCTGGTTGTGTAAAGTTTCTCGAGTTATACCGTCCGTCTTGACACACAGGCTTCATCTCTTAATGTCGGTGGATTAGGGCAACAGCAAGGCGTCTTTTAAAACCAGGTACATTGGTGGGCGGAAACAACGTAATTTGGGAGGGCCTTCGATGACTGGTACACATGAGGAGATTAATAGTGTCGTCGACAGTCTAGCCGATTGCAGTGTGTGGCTAACTTGTACTGTTGGCCTCTCAAATTCGTGTTATGGCTAACTAGTAGTAGTAGGTGGCAGCAGACGTGGCCGGGGTTCCTTAGAATTTGGTAGGTCATGATAAGATCGTCACGTAGACGCCGGTACCAGCCGCTATGCATTTTTACGGTCCTCAGTTTAAGTTTATAAGTAAGATTGAATAGCCCATCGACGTGCTTCGTGGCTCGTCGCCATGGAGTCTCGAGCGTTGCAAGGTCCTGCTTGGGCCTGAACTTCCAGGCCTGGCTTCCGTACTCCACATGAGGTCGCAAGTAGGTGCTAAGCGGCTGCAAACTCACAGCAAGATGAAACTGGCAGAATATCATCCGCAGCTTGCAAATGTGTTGGGTCCTAGACATTGACGCCTTCTCAGTTTGTTCTGAGCAGCCCATATCAACCTGGCCTATTACCCCAAGGTCGCGCTCCTGGGTGACTGCTTGTAGGACATGACCTAACTTTTATGTGATGTTCGGTTGGTGGCGAATGTGAACCACCTTACACTTCCCCGAATTGAACTAGAGCAGATTGTGGAGTGACCATCCATACGCTCTATTCAGATCTTGCTGAAGTGCATCATAATCTGCTGGATGGGTGATCGTCCGCCACATCTTAACATCGTCAGCGGACAGCATGAAACCTGTGGCAATCAAACGCATAAGCTCCTTAATCAATATGAGAAACAGACGCGGCCCCAGAACTGATCCTTGTGGAACTCCACATTCGGCTCCTTTTATCCTGTATTCCCGTTTGACCCCACTCATCTGCTTCCATGTTAGTCTGCATGTGACACACGCGGTCGTCTCGATCACATAGGCACAGTGCGGTGCGCCGTGGCCGTCGTACGGCTGTACTTGTAATTAATTCGAGCGCCATAAGCAAGTCTCGTAGTACGAACACCATTTCTGGTAGTGAGTATGTCATGGCTTCATGCTAGACTTTTCGTGCTTATGATGTTCACGAAAAGTGTGGCTCCGTCAAGACAAGGGTAGCGTGCTGCAGGCGTCTCAAAGTAGGTCACCTAGATGCTAACTGTGGCGACAGCGAAGGGGTCGTATTGCTCGTGACAAACCAGATTGGCTGAAGCGTTGGATGTAGAAGATTTCGGTCTGTCCCTGCGGAACCTCTGGCTGCCACTCGCAGAACCGCAATAAAAAACCACTGTTGCAAGCTGTTTATTTAGGCGGACGATATGCATATGTTGCAACACTTCTTATGTTATTATTATCATAGTTACCTATAAACGGTATGGTCTTAAGTTCACATGCCCTTAAATAGTTGTTTTGCTTGTAGACTAGTAGGATATTAACTGTTTCTAATCAAAGGCCTTTACCGTTTCGCGCTTTCGTTTATTCCACCGCTCCTTACGTTTTTAAGAAGAGCAAAATGGACATCGGATGTCACCTTTTCCACGATAATGGAAAGCAAAATATTTCTATTTGGGCACTGTGGGCCGGAATACTAGTTGTTAACATGTCATTTTGATAAAGTACAACCTTTGGCGTCATTATAAAATAAAAAAGATCAACATATTCGAATTTACCGGGGAAGCAACGCTGAATGTAATATGAGTACATGAATCATAGTTTAGAAGCACAAAGAATTCGCTTCACGAATAGTCTAGCTGCGAATGAAGCAGACATTTGAAATGTACTGACGAGGAAGGCAAGAATCATAGGCGGAAGTGACAAACCGCGAAACTAAGGAGGAAGAAAACGAACGAGGGCACCGGGAAGGTAAGTCGGCAAAGTAGCACGAGGTCTAGGGAACAAAACGTAACAAGTCCAAGGATAACAAATGTGATCAGGCCCAAACGGGCAAAAGTGGGGACGTAGTGGTTATCCCGATTTTCCTGAGTGGTATGCCCTTGGGTACGCCTCAAGGAATAACTTCACGGGGAGTGACGCAACCCCGATTAAATAATTCAAGAGCATTATAACGAATTCAGCCCAGCCAGAATACGATGAGTGTAGGAAGATTGGAGATTATATCGGCCAAATAGGACCTCGCTGATTGACTGAAATCGGTGCAAGAATGTAACACCTAGCGAAAGGACTACGTGAGTTGTGTGATTGGATGGAATTGTCCTCTATAGGTGAGCGTATGCATGACTGACGGTGACTTGCTTTTCGTTTCATTAAAAGCAGTGCGTTCCTATCGCCTTGTTCTCGCTACAGTACTAGTTAAAAGGGTGCAAAAATGGCTGAAGGAGGTAAAACATATACTGATGGCAACTTACACAGAGTGCATAATGAAAGCTGTTAATGATTTGTGTCATGAGAACGCCACTTTGTTTGCACATGTGAGCATTTCGGCATGTTCAACAGTACGGAGAACAAAAGATGGTAAAGAGAAAATATTGCTGCAAATGCACGAGAAATTTCGCAGCTTTTTGTCGTGTTCTGTGGTGCTGGGAGATTTTACTGGGATCTTGATTACGTCACAAATGCTTGTGTACATTCGCGATGTCAGTACGGAGTTTCAGATAAGGGAAGAGTTTCTATCCGTCTGCAGCATGCATGGAACGACAAATAGGCATTTCCATGGAAGCATACAAAAGTTCCCAAGACTAGAACGTCCAGTGGAATCGACTATGTGGTGTTACCATTAATGGAAAGAGAAGTATGGCTGGAGTAAGGAAAGATCTAACGGGGCAGATCAGGATTCGGTTGGATGGTTGGCAAATCCGGGTCGCTCTGCTAATACACTGGCTCCTACATCAGCTCGACATCTGTGAGAAGAAAACTGGACATTTCTTGTGCACCGGAAACTAGTCGATTAAATCGTTAACCTCATTCGAGGACATGCGCTCAGACAACGCCAGCTAGTCTTTCTGGAGGATATTGATCCACATCATTGAGGTGACCCAACCGTGGTAATTTCTCTCACGGTTTACAAGCTCCGAAACGAAGTGGATGCATTCTTCACATACACAAACATCAGTTCCCACCTGGCCATCAAAATTAGAATATCTGGTTGACGTCATATTGCAGATGAAGGAACTGATCTAGAAACTGCTAGGGAAGGAAGACCTCCCCTGTAATTACTACAGACGTATCAAACGATTTCGAATAAATGTGCCATTGTTTGAATGGCAACTGGAAAAAGAAACATTTGCTAGTTTTCACCGTTTAAATAGTTTAGCGTTACGACCACGAAGATGTCTCTCTCGGTTTCCGCACAAAATATCCGTGACCTGGAGAGGCGTTAATTGGGGAGCATTCGGAGCTCGACCGAATTGAAAGCAGAATTTCTTCTGCCCTATAATCTATTTGACCGCAACCTGGATAAATTACTTTTGAAGATAGTTAGGTTGCAGGCGGTGAACTCGTTGAAACACAAGTACAGGCAGGGAAAACGAGTTTTACCGCCGCGCTCCAAATGTTAAATTGCTGGAACAAAAGAAGTTTGCCGCCGAGTTAGCACCAGTGAGTAAACCTTCTCAAAAGGGAGATGTGTGAAGTTACCTAATCGAACAATACTAACTTATGAATATGTGAAAGCAGATTGCTTGATTGGAATCAAACCTATTAAACGAAATATTTGTAATATTTTGAAAGCCATATCTCAGTAACGCAAGTCCATCCGGATGCTAGCAATAAATGTCTGGAGCAACTATCATTTTGCATATGCCATTGCTAATTATTTGAGTTAATAAATATGTCGATTGCTTTTTGTTCAGATGTACATTGAATACCCATCATCCATGCTTAATATGTAATGCAGAATTTTGTTTATTTTTGTCTTACGTTCAAAGCTTGCGTTTTAGCCTGCGAGTATTTTAGTGCGTTCTAACCCGGATCGAGGTGGTATTTCGTTGGTAATTCGGCCCACCGTGGGAAGTTGCTGACTCCTGTTCGAGAGTAAACTTTAAGTAGGCACTGTGCAAGATATCTTGCGGTGTCAGCTTACTTTATGCAAAATATTACAAATGTTGCATGGGGTCGATTTTCAGTGGCTGATCGATTTTATTACTTCAGTTATCGATTTATTTAATGAAAGTACAATTACCTATGGCAACCTGAGATTTCTGGAGCAACTGTACTAATTTGTGATTTTGTGTATCTACAGTGTCTTATAAACAAGTCAGAAACATATTAACCGATAAGCAAAATGCGATATAAACGGCACTTACTTCATAAGGCGTCTTCAATGGTTGTCATACTGGCTAATTGCAAGCGCAGTGAGATTTTGAACCGCTTGTGTTACAAATTGATATCACAAACCTTTAGCTATTATCTGTTGGCAAACAGCTTCATTCATACCTTCTTGTTTTAAGACTGGATGCCATGATTTTAAAAAACCAAACACTAGCATGAACAGACGAGTAATGGGTTGTCATCATGTACTAACACACGCATTTAGTTGGCCGAGTAAAAGCTCTATAGAATGTTTACCAAATTTAGCATGAAACAAGCAACCCATTGCTTGTCCCATCGCATGGTCCTATTAAAAGATAGCGCAATATGGAAGCAAATAAAGCTTGATAGCTAGCAAATGGCACAAAAATCGCCACTGTTGCGGCCCTGTTTAAGATGGATTTTTAATTGGTGCAAAGGACTCTAAATGTTGTTGTGGTAAACTCGAGTGCCCTTTGACACTCGGTAACGTAGGTATTTGGTTCACAAAATCTGAACAATGAAACGCATCCTTAATGGTGAATGTGACGGGGATGGACAACAACTCGAAGCTAGATAGGCAGTTGAGCGGCTGCCTTAGGCATGTAAGTCGTATCACGAACAACGAACTTAAAAGCGAAGCAATTAACTGGGCTGTTTTTAAGATGTGATGCCCTACCTTAAGTTGATACTGAAGATGACTTATTGTGTCCGAGAACGGACATGGGTGGGATTTCTCGGCATTTGTTGGCTCAGTGAATGGTGAAACCTCTGCAGCAGTTAAGTAATTTGGAATGCAGTTAATACGTGGGAGAAACTTGGAACTTACGATTCAAACAACAAACCTAACCTTTTCAAAAGAATATGAAGAGAAATCGATGCCCAAGCAACGTTTACCATATTTCCGATGCCTAAAACGCAGAATAAGCAGGCAAACTTGTTCCACAGTTGCGCACGTACACGATTTCTTAAAAATGTTTCATAGAAGGAAAACATTATTTTCACCCCATGGCTTGCTTTACATGTAATCGAGTTGATCGATTAATCACATGATGGCAGATATTTTTCTAGGGAAATTAGAACAAGATCCATTTAGAAAGCAGATAAACCAAACAGAATTGTTTTTGATGGAAACTGCGTGTCATTCGCCGGAAAACACTGCCCACAACGTTGTTTTTTAAACACATTTGATCAACTTAAATAGTGATTGCAGGCCTCGAACCTAGGACCAATGACATGTCAGCAGAAGTCACTATTCCTTCGGGTAACGGGGCACGAAGAGCAATGCTTGGCTCAAGGGTTAATGACTGATAGTAGGGTCAATTGCATCCGCTTCATCTACCGTCCCAATGATTTTATCGACTAAGGTTTACTTGAATGTGAATTGCGGTCTACAGTGTAATTGCGCGTCGCAATCCATACACACAACAAGTATTTCAAAATGACCCACTAATGAATTATAGTACTTTATGCTAATGACCACATTATGCTTTGCAACTCTAAAACCATGAAGTGCACTTGACATAACTGTCAACGTCAGGCTTGCGAATCTTCACTGCGTTTGCAAATGTGAGTAGCAAGACTCACTGTTTGTGTTCAACGCAGGTGTGACCCGGACCAATTATGTTTCTTCTAGTAAAAATGGCACGAACAAAGCTCCTGGACTGGGCAATACACTTACTTTGACAGAGTGATGTCACTAAAATGCAGGGAATCTTGGCGCCTTCAGGATATACAGCAAGTACACATATAATAGCGACAACGAAGAATTAATTCGAATCTGCGACACCGAAAGAGAAAACGTTTACACAGAATATATCATCCTGAAGCATCTGCACGAGCGCAACAGAAAGCAATATAGTCCTATTATTCCTAGGAAAAAGGCTTAGTAACCCATTTCCTACTGGCATCCTTCATAAATTACACTTACTAATATGTGTTTTAAGTCGCTGAATTAATCCATTTTCCAAAATTTCTTTAGCTGCAAACTTAGCTAACATACCAACCCTCATTATATTAAAATCATTTTAGCCAGTCGGTTTACTTTGGAAAGAATGTTTTCCTTTCTTGTATGATCACAAATGGGCAATAAAATGCAAAATCCAAATAGGTTAGAGTACTTTAAGTAATTATTCATTAAAAAGCACCAAATTTTTGCCATATTTGTGTTACATTATTTCCGGAAAACATTATCATATGTAATCATGTAAAATGTGCGATATTTCTTGCGTGCTTGAGCTGCTATCTGTCCTTTTTAAAGGACGCCAACAATAAACGTGTCGTGGCATGAACCTTGGAATTGCCTAAGATATTATTAACATAAAGAAAAATTTTGCATATTTTTATAAATTTTCTGATGCATTGGGCAATTACTGTTACAGCCTAAAACATTGCATTGATGTAACATGCTTGCTCCGTTTTAATTTCATTGTCATTGTTAAAAATGCATGTAGACTATAATTGACTTAGTGACGTAATATTTTATCTACAGGAAACTGAAAACTTATTCTGCACAACGTGTCATCAACCTGCAGAAAAGCTGACGGTGTCCTGGAAGCCAACGTTTACATGACGTCTCTACCTGAAGGACAAAATTCTGATGAAGATGATATCAATGAGATGATTCAGGATGCTTTGATCTCTTAATGATCTGCCGGGAAGAGAGTTAGCGTACCATTCCTGTTTGCAGCCACAATGGATGATGAACCATACGAACGGGAACCAGAAAGTGGTGATATAAAACCACAAAAACAACTTGCTGCCCATATTTTCGTTTTTTAAGAATACCTCAAAAGGATACCAGATCCATACTATGGAGGAAGGAGGACTTATGTCTAGGATCACAGGACCACAGACAGATCATGGACCCACAGCAAATGGTTTGAATGTGAACCTAATTTGTTAAAGAAGCCTACACCGTATAATCCATTTGAAAGCTTCTTTGATAACGCTGTTGTTGAACATATAGTAAGACAGAAAATAGAATACGGCCTCTCAAAAAGTGTCTACTCATTCAGTTTAACCGTGACTGAAATCCGTGCATTTCTCGCTTTTCTGTTTATCTCTAACTATAATCCATTGCTACAAAGACACATGCATGGGGATCCTGAACACATTGTCCACAATACAGCCATTAGTCAAACAATGACACGAAACAGATTTGACACCGGTATACAAACAAGGGCAACTTGACATGCTTTCCTTCAAACGACCTGTCATAAAAGTCTGCTTGCAGGCGTATCTAGCTGGGAATAATGTCCCACAAATTCTTCTTAAACCCAGCAGAAAACGGCAAAACGCTGAAGACAGCATCATATAATCCTCTGCACACCAATTGGAATCCATGCCAAAACAATGAAGACGCCGGCACTGGAAAGAAGTCTAAACTACACATGCACTCATATTCCGTAGTTATTTGTTGCTGGACATTTATAAAAATCCTCATATTTCCTTAAATAATCTAAATGTGCAAAATCGAAACTTCATATGAGTGTTGCTGCATCTTTATTATATAACATATGGAAAAATAAATAAAATTAAAACCTCAGCAAAAACGGCTTAATGGGAATATTGCTGTGATTAACTTGTCCACATGCCTGAAACACACAGTTGAAACACGTATTTCGTGACTCGGTTAAGAATTAGCTGTTACATCTAGCGACTGCTTGTAAAACATTTGAAATATAGGCTGCCCTCGTTAACCTGTTCAGTGTGTGTTTATAACTTCTCGGTGGCTATGGGGGCCGACACGGGTCGCACGAAGAGACACCCACCTCGGAACACTCGTAAGCATATGCTGGCGGGGATTCACATAGGCAACACTATATGCTTAAGCATCGCTATGTCGCACCCAACTGATCATGGTCAAGCAACCACTAAGAATAAAAATTAAATTTACCTGCTTATTGTCTAACTGTTTCTCTAAAGACTTCAGCAAAATAAGCCTGCCTATCACCAGACGTATACGCACATGGTAATTAAAACCGGGCTCGCGTGTACAAGAGCCGTATTTTCAATGATACAACCGCGATAACAAGCACCGTTGCGCATCCCTTTACTTGTTAGTGGAACAATAGAATTACGACCTTTGGGGATTGCTCTTTCTATATTTCTTTTGTTCTCCTAGCTTGTGATCTACAGCTCAGTCTTAAATCATGGACTTTGCCGATCAAACAAATTAGATGCCCCAGGGGAGAGTTTGGAGCTGCTGTCTACCGATGCTGAACATCACGACTGAACTTTTCCCCTCGGATTTGCATTTATTTGTCAACCTGCGGTTGCCGTGGACCTAATCCCAACAACAATGACCACAACCATAGATTTGGTTAGCTTGACTGTGCCATGTAAGACATATAAAAGGATTTCCTTGTTATTTTATTGATGCTGACGAGATAATACTAAATGCTAGCATCTGCCAATATTCGGCTTCTCATTTCGTTGATTTGGAATTGTCAGTGGAGATAGTATCAGACCTATCATACTCCAAGTCGAGTTGATGCTAAAGACTTTAGATTTATGCTATGCTAATATATGGGTCTGATGCAATTTTACAAGAAAACCGTTGCTAACCTGTCCTCAGTTCCGGGCTGGAGTTTTATTGCATTCGCTATCCTTACGAAGGACATGCCCGATCCCACTCACGCAATAGAATTACTCTAACACCTATTGACATAATATTGATAAGAAATGGGCTATGAGATTGTATGTTTCGGTGTTTTCGCTCACTACCTGATTGTCCAGCACATAGTTGCGTCAAACTGATCGTTTAATTCAAAACTAAAACAAAATGACATGCATTTGTCTAAACACCAGGCAGACGACAATATTGTATACCGTATTACAGACACCCGTTCCTCAGACTTTAACGAGTACAAAAACAAATTTTTCTACACTTTTCCTTACACTTGGACCCAAGCCAACCATATGGCAAGAGCCGTCATTTCGCTTACCACTGAGGCTGCACCGTAGCCAGCCCAATGTTTATAGGGGCATATGTTAAGCATGTACGCTTTAAGGAATTGTACCTTGGATTGGTCAGAACAAAGAGCCAATCTAAGTCTAGACGCTATGCATGTGTGCGCAAATGTAGTAAAATGTAGCCAAACAAAGGATCTAACCGATGATTAACAATTTATACACTGCAAATTCGACCAATGCTTGTGGAACGGTTGTCATCATCAATGAATAGTATCTGTCATATTTACCTTAAATGACAAACACTCTTTCCCACGTCCAAGAGGTGTGCTCGGTTCATAGCTAGTCCGTCTTTATACAAACGCAATCAGCATGGTTATCAAACATGGTATGCCGTTCTTATTTGCCGACGATATACAGATTGCCCAAGTTCCCTCCGGCTTACCCACACCATATAATACTACTGATACAGGAAGGCCTTCAATTACTTGTTCCATGGTGTGACAACTGAATGAGAAACATCTCAGCAAAAGCAAGTATCGTGCATAGCGGTTGTTCGTTGTCCGGAGGATCTACCGCACACAACGACGAATGTCTCTGTGTACAACTATAAATTCAGGATTTAGTAATCAGATAATCCTATAGCATCAAGGTTTCTGCGTAATTTTGTATATCACGTAGCCCGGGCTAGATAAGTTATAACCAGTATATCTCGGAAGATCCGTACAATCTCCTTCAGATTCGAACACTTTGTTATCCCCGTTCGGCTCGTGCTAGACTATTGAGATGTGTTGTTGCATTATGAAATTTATAAGATAGCTAGAGCCCGGAGTGGTCTCCAACCAAAGGATTTTTAGGCCCCTTTATACCAGAAACTATCTGGAGCGGTTCAAGCAACTTACTCTCTTTCCGCTTTGGTTACGAAGATTAAAGGGCAGCTTGCTACTATTGTGCAATCTGTTTCGTGGAAATCTACGGCAATCTGCCTACACTTAAACTGCAATAGAGTTCCACACGGGACTATTTAAGAAATACTTCATCCTGATTATGCTAAGGTATAGGAGAAATATGCAGTCCAACGTCTTTTTAATTGGATAAATTGACCTGTGGAATCGGCCCCCTTTTTCAAACAAGACCTATGTGAATGCGCAATTAGCTCATAATAATTTCAGATGAAACCTTCACAAGAACACGATTACGGCATTTTGTGCGTGGGACAGATCACTTGAGGAGCTATTTTATGAAGGCCCAGATAAATTCAGTGGAGTGAACTAGTGGAAATTCACACAACGTAAGTCATCCCCAGTGTCTGCAACATTGTCAAAGCACAATAATGACTTATACTTCAACGTAGAGCACAAACCTGCAAGACATTTACTGTGCTCGTTTGAAAACGATTCCTTGTTACCACAAGAAATATACCTTCCCATAATTATTATGGTTATTGTTATTATTAGCAATGCAAGTAGCAGAGAGAGCATGTACACAACTCCATATTGCCGATGCATGAACACATTATTGCCTCTACATACGCGATCTATACCAATCATGGATGCAGCTTTCCACTCGATTATATATAAACCTATTATTATTTTGTATTTTGCATAGTCCCCACATTACTCAATAGGTTAGGTGTTCTCGCGAAGGCAATTATATATTTGTATTATATTACTAATAGCGGAAACACCCTGACGCTTGTGAAGGTGCTGCTTTACAACATAACATATTTGGAAATTGGAAAGGAGGTAATGACAAATGATGTTTACTCTTTATGACGAAAAAATTACTGCATTCGCGCAAGCATTATCTAATCATATACTACAGAACTTCTGTCCAGGAATGATAATCTCGGAGTTAGGTTTTACATCTGAAGTTTCTGAATAAGTAGAACAGACAACGTCAGCTTACTCGGAAGTGGCAATCTTTCACAGAGTATGTATTTTCGCAAGTATAAACCCGTAACAATTGTCACCAAATTCAGCAGGGAGTATCTTCTAGTTTTCTTGCCTTATAAGCTTATGAAGATAGGTCTCTACTTCAGATGAACGGATTTAATAAGTGAGTTCATAATATTTTCATCAATGTTATTGGGCTTAGCGTGAAACCTAATATTTCCAAAATATCAGATCTCTGAGTCCGAAGTCACAATTTTGCCACATGAGTGTGCCAGTTCATTTGTTTTCGGAAATTCAGCCTTCCTGTTCACAGAACTTTTCCAATTTTCTTCACTTTACATGAAGCATAGATTGGTTATTATAATGCTCTATTATCTTTGCCAGATCAGCTGCTTATGACTCAGTGTATACTTGGTTCCGACTTCAAAGAAACATGCGATACGACAGCAGACCAGTCATCCTTGTAGGTTGTACGCGCCTTATGTCCGAAACAATGTAAGTAAAGTCTCGCTGCCTTCTTTACTGCATTCAAAGTGCCAATTAATACCAACGGGTTAAGGTTGGAAGCGATTACCAAAAGCAAAACACCAACTTGCTGTTCCACACTATCAATAAACTATGGTCTGATCCCTGCAGTGTCAAGCACCTATTTGACTGTTTCATACAAGTGAAAGATAAGCAAACTTGCTACCATAATAGCTGTGGTGCGCACAAGCTTTTGCACTTTGAAATTAATCTTAGATTTTCCACCCTGGCTGCCAGTATCTGGCGGAGAAATACGCTGCAGTTTGTAGATGATGTATCCGTGAGAAAGAATAAAGAAAACCGCGGGTAGAAGGTACTCGAACACTGTCTAAAAATATGAGTCAATCTGAAAATACTGCCTTAACGCAGGACTATCGTTGATATTTATAGTCAGACATGTCCCATTCACGTAACGTCGTTGAAGGGGGGTTGGACCAGCCAGCGCTAGTACCAAGAAGCCTATGTACGTGTAACACCCGATAATTAACGCTGTCTGGTGTTTCTTGTATTTGACTGGACTTACAACAGCGTATAACCGATCAAAAGCAATGGCGAAAAGATTTTGTACACTCATAACACAGCCGAACCAGAAAGCTACGTCCTTGTTCCAGAAATGACAAAGAAATATCTCAAGTCCTTCAACACCAACCGCGATGGTGGGGCCTGCAATTCTGCTTATCAGAATAACAAAGCAACTGTATCCGTCTGCAATGCACTGCGTTCGCAAGAGAAGAGTTGTCAAGCGTGATCCGAAGTCTATTCGAATTAGCAAATATAGTGTAATTGTATTCAATGTTGTTCCCGTGAATCCCACAATAGCCATTATAATGCGAATCGTAAAATCACCGGGGTCCATATTCCTCTTCTCCTGGTAGTTGTACAGGAGAAATTACTCAAAGCACAATGAGCAGCAGCGTTGTGCGAGATGAACAAGTTTCCAACGCGGAGAAGGATGGAAAACAGCGTTTAAATTCCCTTAACATAATCATGCTTAATCGCTATCATGCGTGTCTGCTTGATTGGGCGAAACATGGGCTGAGCTACTTTGTAGACACGCGAGAAGGACAAGCTTCGAGTTGTCGGTGACATCACCAAACTTCATTATCATCATGTTTTCGTCGTTCATCGATGGAATCCAGACTCTGTTATGGCATTTATTAAGACATTAAATCAAAAGAGTCTAGTAAGAATGTTAACTTGTTCGTCACGAAAAAGCTGGCATCAAAAAGACTATCAGACATGACGGAACTTTTCACTGGACGCAAGTAAACTTGAAAGAAAAAGCTGACAGGCGACATTAAAAGGGCGTTGACACGGGAACAACACGTTTCTGTCATCTGTAAGTTTGTTTGTAGGCAATTAGATGTAGAATAACTCGTGTCCATCGAGAGAAATTCCCAAGTGATATTCGATTAGATGGGACAGCTAAAGGTGTTCATCTTCGTGCGTTTTGGAATCCGACAGCTATGGATTTGTATGTTTAATGTCATACGCTTCGGCTCTGATCCAACAATTTGTCAAACCGTGTGAATGGATACATAATTGTTGTTGGGTTTAATATCAAACCGGAAAAACAATCAAAAGCGCAATGAGATGCAGCACAGAGCAAAATCTGCTGTGTGTCCAGATTTCGTCCCGTGTTACAGTAAAATTTAGATGTTAGTAATAACCTACGCTGCAGAAAGTTTAACCAGAATGTCACTGGGCTTGCATTGTTTGAGATGTTGGTTTGATGGTCACTGACACCTCATCATCTCACGTTAAATGTTCATCCGTGTCTTGAGTCTATAATTGTATTTGCTGTTGCTAATTTAATTCATTCTTGTTGCTTACAGCCCATTTATTGCACAAGTTATGTGACCTTGCACCAAACGGTTGCTTTACTATTTTTTCGATCAACCTGATCATACGTGTGTAATATGCTGTTTTGATTTTCTGTCATTACGGATAAAACATGTTAAAATCATTCTAATCCTCCATTTGTTAATGTGACTCTACTTCCAATACCGGTTCCATTGACACTCAAATTACTCCACCTGTGGCCCGTCATCAACCGCCATCCATGTTCCTTCTCTATTACCTCCAAGGAAGTAAACTCAATATCTGGCAACAGACTAGCGCCTAACAAACATGAAATAAGTGATTTTCAGTCGCGCAGTTTTATTTTACAGATCTGGATCGCAGAACACAATTTGTGTGCTTAAACTGACACACCAATTGACGGATGAGCAATAATTCATACGCGGGATATGAAATATTAACAATAGCGAGCTACGCGCATGCAACAGTTCGACAAAGTTTGGTCTGAATAACGTAACACTGGTAGGTTACGGGCAAAACTAAGGATTGACAAGTTCCGTATGACGTCTAAGTGACAAAGAACGCATCAGCTATTTGACAGTAATTAAGCCGCGCTTCTGTAGACTCATATTATTAACCACGTTGAACCCATGTTAATTCTTCTTACTCAGTTTCGTGATGTCTGCTGAATACAGTGTTTTTCCGCAGCGTGTCAGCACTTGATAACCGAGTCATAGCACATGATGCAATTGATGTAATGTATCATCTATTCTTTCTTGTTAATATGTAACGTGGACGCCGAAATGACGAAAACAAGATGAGTATTCTACGGTCGATAATATCTGTGACAGAGGTAAATTCCTGCGGCATTGCAGCCGGCTGTGTTGCGTGGCCAGCCATTTTCAGTTGGGGGCTCTTCAGTTTTCGTTGTAGTAAGTCTCCTGAGGTGAAGGGAATCGTGACTAGGACTTCCAAATGTCTGATACACCAGGTTGCGTTCCCTGCGTAGTTGACAGTAACTGCTAAACGCTGTTAAGGTTTCCATTGGTAGTTGGTGTGAATATTGGGTTACTCTTCTCTGTGGGGTCACGAGAGAAGACGAATAGCGTTCCAGCCACCGTTCCAAGGCTCGAATCGCGTACTTCACGTGCGACTTCACGTATGCAACTAGCATTTGCGCAGCAATGGGTTTACGCAACATGTCACTGCGTGTATGTAACTCAACTGGAACACCCTTACGACATATTATGTTCAAACATCCCACATAATTATCAGGGTCTTGACTATGTAACTCTGGCCAACTACCGGACAGAGTATTCACAATCCTTTGCGTAAGTTGGACACCTGCATTACATTGAACTTGCTTCCCGACGCTTGTGAGTTCCGAGCACGCTTGCTTCTTACGTTCTTTATGCAAGCTGCAGCGGTATTTTTCATTAACCCTTCTTGTTCCCATTTTTATGCTTCCATTCGTCGCTGATAGTCAGCTGCGCCCAGTTCATTAAATGGGTAAACAAATAACAGTTATATTACAAGTATGCGAGACATAGACCGATTACTTAGTCTGATCAATTTATACAACACAACCGAATATTTCAATGGAGCTACTGGAGTGTTAGGAGTGTTAAATCATTAAGAATACTAAAAGATTGAAGCTTTGATAATACAAATAATTATAGGCATAGACAGCATTTTAAGTGATCTAATACGGCCATCCAGAGAAACATCTCCTTGATATCTGCTTCCATTCTTGGTAATCCCTCGAAAGGCTTCATCCACACTTCTAAGTCTTTTTAGGCAATTTTCGGACGTGACTTGCAACAAGTAAGCTGTCATCAGTTTGACTCGTTTTTGGCTGTCTTTTATATGCAGTTAAGCCGTCATCAAGTTGAGTCTTTTTTTAGTGGGTGCGCCGCTGTTAACTTCTTGGCACTCCCGCCATACATCCCATTCTACGATACAGCAGCTTCGAGTCGTGCGCTTTTAAAATTTTCCAGTGTGTATGTGGCAACTCGCCTTGCTTAGATGTGTTAGCTATCTTGGGAGCTTCAGTCCGTCACCTCAACAGATTGGCTCAACAGTGGCCAACAATGGTAGAAAAGCAAAGATGAATTGATTTGAAGTGAAAGTCAGAGTAACGGTAGATAAATGGTACATTAGTGAGTAGTAAGGAGTCATTGTGTTCGGTGAAATGATTCACTGTAACTCAAAACAGCAGGAAAGTAAGACACATCCCGGACGGTGATAAAAGGTCTTTTTGTGCTGTTGGGACTCGTCAGCAGCACAGGTCTACTGAATTCTGTTGAATCCGTACACAGGACCTCATTCTCGTTAACAAGCAATTTGCCACTGAGCAACGGGTGACGGTATCGGACCGCCATGAGTGATATCTAATTGTAATCTAGCGCGGATCACCCGCACGGAGTGCACCAAAATATATAGTGGCTTCAGTTTTCAGCATCAGTGTTAGCTTTGTACGCAGGCTACCGGAGAGTTCATACCACCACGCGTTTTCGAATTTTGCTCCTGATAAGTGAGGATTCTCTTAAAAAGGAAGGTGACCTCAATTCCGAATTGGATTTGATCAAAATGCTGAAGTTGCCAGCCAGCTCTAACTAATTATTAGCAATGTTATCCTCGTCCATGTACTTACAGGTCGCTGCACCAACGAATACTTTCAAGAAGTGTGATTGCGTAAAGCAATTTAATGCCTTCCTGTAAGTATTTAGCATGTTATACATTCATAAAGTATGGTGAATTGATCGCTCTGCCGCAGAAGACTATTGTCGGCTTTTGGCCCATACCCTCTTCCTTCGTGTGCATTAATACCAATTTGGATGGTTTGTTATACGCTCTGAATCTTGTGTGCCAAATGTTATGGATGACAAAGCGGGATGCTGGTTATACATTCCGAGGACTTATCTGCTGACAGCGGAATACCGGAATTTCCAGATCGTGCACAATGAAGACGCCTGAGATGCGAACATGCGCATATAATGGTCGATGCACGCTTACAATGAAAATGCTAGATGTAATCCATTGCAGTGATGATATTGGGGAAGGAGAAACGATCTCTAGATGGCAAAGGGCGCTGCGTCTCAGTCGCAGACACCACCAGATTTAGTCTCAAATCCGACGTTTGGATAATGTATTAGTTCTTATTTAGGGTCTTTTATGTATTAAAACTGCAAAATACTTGCGAAATCGATCATTTGTAACAAGGGACATACCCAGTATCTCGACTTCGGTATTGGTACGTTCTGAGTGTAACCACATTACTGCTGCGGAACTGCTGTCACAGGCGTACGACGCGGGACGTAGCTGCAGTTCAGCAGACCAGTTCATGAGGTAAGGAGTGTAGGTATAGACGCAAGAAAGAATATCTGCTTACATTAATAGGGTGCGAGACATGTGTTTTGGCTGTGGTATTATACCTATCAGTAATCGTTCTTCAGTTACTGCGGTAACACCAACATTTTTAACATATCCAGCGGTTCCGCCATCTACTACTTAGGGACCAACTTCGTCTACGGCAGCATCGTTATTACACTCTTCGTTATCGATGAGTTCTTTCCTATTTGCTTCCGGTAGCACGTTCATCTTACGATCATTGAAAGCGCACTAATTTGCGTTATCATCTTAGTTGACTTGCATGGAAGAATTCCCTACGGAGCGCGATTTCAGGAATGTTAGCAAATTTGCACCTCCCGTGCTCAGACTTCAGAGCACAAACCTATCGCATTTGGGTCATCAAATCAAACGTGATAGTGTGTTTGATAGAGCAATCTGTAAGCCATCCAATAAACAAATATTAGCTTGTATTAGGTGTTTTCCAACACAACTACGGTACAATTTGTGATCCATTGTTTGCCCGTTATTCCCGTCCTGCTTCGTGATCCTCTAACTTGCTTATATCTTCGCCGATAAACCGCCCCCACCGAGCTAGCAACGGATCCATCTGTCTTTCCAGTCATGGCGCTAAGCAGGCACAAGCAGAAACAGTGACAGACCTTGCTTAAGTGCTGACCTCAGTCGATGTATGGAAGTACCAAATCGATACAGGATCCGATAATAGTACAACCAGCATTCCTAGGACGACGCAACACGAGGTCGTTCGTCAGATTACTGTCATTAGTATGTAAAAAAGTGTTCAAATTGCGTTAGCATGTATCATCCTTAGTGTATAGGAGTGTCCGTCTAAGAAGTGATTCAGCACAACAGAGTAGTCAAGGCATTTTGGTTTCGTCTAACATGTCGAGTTATTTCAGTTTTCAAAAGTTTCATAATGGACCAATAGAACAAGAGAGCAATGGTGTTATGCGGGTAAGAAAGCTGACGTTTGACAGTTTTCGCAGGATTAACATGATGAAAATTCAAAATATAGAAAAACAGCAACTTTAGGTTCACACCAGTAGACTCACCGCGGTATTCATAATATAATATGTAAATCCATTGCAAGTCAATTTATGATCGTTAACGCACATGTGTATCCGTTTGCACACGCATATATAGCCGATTACGTCAATGTTGTGAGCACAGGAGAGCACTCTGTTTGACTGTGTCCTGTGGTCACTAAGTGAACAAAAATCAAATAAGCTAATGCATGTGTTGTTATGCTTCGCCGAGTGCTTTTTAGAAAGACAGACAGCGTGGCCGCCGAATTGATAAAAGTCGACTGAGCTGTCCAGGAGTGACAAATTCGGAGGGAAAAATAGTTCCGAAGTGGTCTCAGTTGACGGTATTGTGTAGCTAGTTTCATCTGATGACCCCTCAATTTTCTGTTGCGGCTTAATTTCAGGAGATGGCGGCAAGCGTGGCCAGGGTTTGTTAAGTTCTTATACACCAGTAGTTGGTCGCACCAAAGACGGCGATAACTTCCGCTATACACTCTTAAAGTTTTCAGTCGTAGATAGTACGGCAGCTGGATCATACCCTTCATACTTTCTGTTGCCATTTTCTGTACGGTATCCAGTGCAAACAGGTCGCGTTTTAACCTCGGTTTCCAGGCCTGAATCGCATAATCCATGTGCGGTCTAACTTACGCATTAAGCAATGGAGGGAAAATGGAGTTGCCAAACTGCCAGAACGCCCTCCGTAAGAGAGCAAAGTTTTGGTTAGCGTATTTAGACTCCTTGAAAGACTGCGCCCAAAAGCCAAGATCGTCTTGCATCAGCACACCAAGATCGCACTCCTGTGAGGCAGCTTTAAGCATGTGATCTCTAAGCTTATATACGTAAGTATGCTTGTGGCATACATGTAGAGTTCGAACTACACCGCCTTAAACGGAAGTAGATTTGCCTTTTACCATTTGAAGACACGATCTTAGTCACGTTTCAGCAAGTCGTGATCGTGCTGACAACCGCTTGCCCGCCATACCTTACTGTCGTCGGCAAAAAGCAGGAAATTCGACTCGATGACACGCGTGATGTCGTTGATGAAAATAAGAATTAGGCGCGGCCCTAACAACGATCCCTGTGTAAAAACACAGTCCACGTTGATAGGATCAGAAAATGAAGCTCGCACCCAAACCTGAAGCGGCCGATGACTCAGGAAATTTTCAATCCATCCAAGGACCAGGTCCTCAATTTCCTAACTATGCAACTTCTGGAGAAGAAATCGGTCATTTAGGAGGTCGAAGGCTTGGGCAACTTCGGGATAGCTAACCGCCATGCCAAACCCACGGTCGGCTATTTAGGTCCAACTGCCACGCGTAACCAGCAGATTCGGCGTATATGACGGACACTGACAGAATCCGTGATTCTCGTGTGCTATGAGGTTAGCCTTCTCAAATTAGCCCATTAGAGCTTCAGCGATGATGGACTCCATCACCTCTGAGAGCATCGAGAGGAAAACCACTTGGTGATAGTTGACGGGCACCGAAGGGCTAACACTCTAGAAAATGGTAATAATATTACCCTGCTTTTACATGTTAAGGACATGTTTTTCATCCAAGCGTCTCCGTAAAATTCGAACTAGAGGCTCAGCTATCCTCGTAGCTGCCACCTAAAGTGCTTTGGGGGGAGATGTTATCAACACCAAAGGCACCATGGATGCGCAACGATATCAGCTTGCTCAATAAGGTTGCTGAATTAGAAGTGACATGTGTGTATGTCAGCGTCTGAGGAGATAAGACAGGCCTGTGACATATGCTAGCGCCGCATCCAAATACTGAAGTATAGTCCGGTCGTAGAACGTTGACTGCATCCACGGTAGTTTGAGCACATCCATTTGTTGAGGTAACGGGGAATAACTCGCTTCACATTCTGGAGGCTATCCACATGCTGTACAGAAGCTTGTTCTTAGCACAAAACCTGTTTGATAGAGTCTGCTGGAACACTAATTTGCCCATGCGTACAAGTGTGGTACAGTGATTTCGATGCACTACAGACTAGCTCCAGCTTTTAGCGTTAGGTTTCGCCCTATACAAAAGCCTAACTGCTTTTCTTAACGCCATGCGCTTTTGGGTTCTGCTCCTAATGATTGATGGTGTTCCTGTAGAATGGATGTATGTGTTTACAGATACGGATTTCATCAGATCGCTGAAGTTGCCAGCAAACTCCGTCCATGCCTTAGCAATGGCGCAATTGTCCGAAAATCCCAACTAGTATCCCCAACAAGTTCTGTGAGTATGTCGTAGTGTGTGATGGTACGAAACAAGTCACTACGTTTTGTGGATATTCCGCATAACATACCTAGCCCTAAAGTATTGTTACGTAATCACTTCGCCCCAGCGGGCTTTCTGTGTTTGTTTTTTCGATCATGAGCTCTCGTTCGTGAGTATTCGATCAAACACAGATCGCTTATTTCCCGTTTGGAAGCTGGTAGGCGAACTGATGTGGCCGACGTGCGGAATGCTGGAAATAAGCTCTTGCGGATCTGCCTTGAATTGCTCGTTGGGAGACGCCGGAACTTCCATGTCATGTACATTGAAGTCGCCAGAGGTTAGAGTATGGCTGTATCGTCGTCGAAGTAAATTTCCCAATACGAATGTCTGGCAGGAGTCCATCTCTGGGGTGGATATTGAGGGACGATATACAACTGTCAAATGACAAGTGTCGTTGTGCCTTACACGCAAAATACATCAGAGCGAGTCTCTGCACAGCCTGTCCGTATCGTCCACTGATTCGCACGGTAGTTTAACGTTACCCCACCACCCTTATAGGAGTGATCGTTTCGAATAACGGACATGCCATGTATCTTCACTTCGGCCTCGGTAATTTCTGAGCGCTTTTGAAGAATTACGATAGGCAAACGGAGGCAATAACGCATTTGTTTGATACTAGAATTGCACCCTAGGTAGTGGACATGGCCAACCTCGTATCTTACCAAGTCAAATGAAGCCTCGCTTCTAGGTCGAAGAAGAGAACCAGGCGCCCCAACCGTAATGCCGTATCTGGGTTGCCGAATGCTCTATCTGACACTCCTACAAGTAGGCAGCTCTCCAGTGTGGCTGTCTTCACTCGTTTTAGCGGTGCTGTCGCCTTGAACTGGTCGCGAGGATGACAATTTTGAGCAAAATTATGTCTACCAAAAAGAAATGCAGACGTACGCATCTGTTGCCTTCAAGCGAACGCCGGAACCAACATCGTGACATTGGTAGCTACACCGAGGAAACTAAAGTACCACGGATTCCGTAGTCCATTAAAACGTTATATACGGTGTCAATTAAAATCCTCACACGGACAGTCAAAAGAGGGTTACGACGCCTTAACTGCCAAGTGCACAACATTCAGGAATAAAAGTCCGATACCACAAAGTGCAAGTTGATGGATGACCTTAACCAGGAGAAGTCCACTTGTGCTGCAATTTGCACATCGGTTCAACCTACGACACTGAGCCTGCTCACACGTCGCTCAAATAAGGTGCACTCTGATAAACCTCGATTACTCCGGGTGACACTGATTTCCGTTAGATGACATAGAGACAGTTCTGTTGTCTATGCGGCTCTTTAACTATGCTCATGCAGTGTGTCTACTTCCGCAGATCCTTTGGAACTAACGTTCGATTCAATACACCAACTGTGCAAAGGTTCGTAAAGCTGAAGCAAAGCTGCCAATGATTGCTTATAAAGTTTGTGAGTTTGGGGCATTCTCCTTTAAAGAAGCAAAGCAATTAAATCTAAAACAAGTCAACCTGGACATTTTCAATGATAAGTGGTTAACTATAATTCCGATTTATCGAACTACAATGAAGTCTGTCCTATGCCGATGAAAATGACGCTGCATTCTGAAAATATGATACCACTTATTTTGAAAAAGCGGCCTAAATTCCTCAAATGGCAATCTACGGATATTCGACTAAATACAGCAGGCCGCCAACGGCTGATGACTCATTGAAGAAAGCTAACTTAGTGAACCTACTATTTATAAATTGCTGCGCATAGAATGAACGAAGCGCAGCCTTAGCAACAAACGGTATAGTACAAAACACGAAAGATCTGTTGGGTCAGGATAACCGTGAGATGTCATATAACCTGCCGTAATTCGAGTGCCAACGACACCACAAAATCTTTTAAATAACCGTTTTCTCATCATCATTATCATCATTACACCTAAACTAAAATGGAAGGAGCGTACTTCAACTATTGCACCGCAAAACATAAAGATAGGCAAACGAAAAAAGCAAGAGGCTAAACATTCTAGAATGCCAAAATAGCAAGCGATAGGCTACTTAGTAACATTTTATGCGTCAAGAGGGAGATCTAAATTGGAGGAAAAGAAAAGCGGGATGGGGAGGGATGAAGAAACTCCCACCACGAATGCCATTAAGGTCGGCTCCTTGCCATGTCAACTAGCTTATCCAACCAATGTTGTTCATCGTCCTTTAGACTCCAGCCAGGTAGTCAGGACACTAAAAATACGCCAAGCTCAAAGTGAAGCATTCCCTTCCTTTTGACAAATCATCGCTTGCCTACCCTTCCCCTTCTTCCATCCAGACCTTGGGCGCTTAAACAACGCTTATCGATGGGGTCGGCGGGCTGGCATGCGCATCATGCGGCCTAGTCGTCTGATCCTGATTCGTGATATAATGGGGCTGAGTGGTTTACTCGCGCTTCCTGCACCAGATACATGACATGGGACACGCATGTTGCTCACGCAGTATTTCCACTAGACATGAGGTAAGCTAGGAAGGCAGTCATAATCGAACATGTGTAGCCTCTTAAATCTGTCGACTTGATGGGCCAGGTTTCGCAACAACACATTAGGGTTGAAGGAACGGCTTCACTGTACACTGCCCTTCAGGCGAGTTATATCACAGATGGCAAAACTTGTCAAAATTGCCTCGAGTATTCGTTATGGCGTTTGTGATTTCATCCTCCGTTTCATTGGCGCTGAGATAGCTGCCTAGATAGTTGAATTTTTCGACTTGTTCTACCTGATCCCCACCAAGGGTCAGCGCAAGCGTGGGTTTCTGTCAATCTTGGAGAAGAACTTTGCATTGAGAGAACGCAAGGAATAGCCCAATACGCCTGACAGCCTGGGCTAATTTTCCAGTTCCACTTGGCACATTTGAAAGCTGTGACAAATAAGTGAATTGTCGTCGGCGTAGTATAACTTAAATCGTTCACTGGGAGCAGCTCTACGCCTTACAGGTCGTGTCCAGTGAACGCAGTTTCCATAATCTCGTCGACGGAGAAGTTAAAAAGGAAAAGTGATAGCAGGCATCCTTGTCTCACACTGCTGAAGATAGTAAATGGCGGCGACAGTTTGCCATAAGCCCTCACTGCTCGAACCATGCGTGTATAGCGCTTTTATGAGATTTACATTATTCTCGGCAACACCATTCCTTAGTAGCGGTTTCAAATGCACACAATCAAACGGATCGAAGACAACTTGATGTTGAGGTCAACGACTAAGTTGGCTCACCGATAAGTCTGGCGGTGCTGCAACAGTAGACCTAATGTCAAGATGTGATCAATACAGCCACGACTACGACGAAACCCGGCTTACTCCTAGTGCTTCTGGCTTTCTCGTGTGCCAGTAAGTCTAGGAAGAACGATAGAGGTGATTATCTTGGAAACAATTGAGATAAGACTGCTGCCTTTATGAGTGCAGCATTCACAACGCGAGCCACATTTGCAAATAAGAACTATTATCGAGCGACTGCATTCTGCAGGGAAGGTTTCCCGTTCTCACAGTTTCACAACTAGGTTGTGCAGGTTACCTACAAGAGCAGGTCCCTCGCGTTTGAAGAGAACTGTAGGAATTCTATCCGCTCCCGCCGTCTTCTTTACTTGCAACAGTCTGATCGCACGTTCGACTTTGCGCGTGAAGGCGGGTACGTGGGGACGGTCAAGGGAGAAGAATGATCAATGGCCGAAGGAGAATGTGTTACCTCTGAACGATTAAGCTGCTTCTCAAAGTCTTTGTCTCAATGCTCTAAGCGTTTGTACAAACTGTGGATCGACCGTCCGCTCTCAGCACTTACGGTCTCGCTGACACTAATTCTCCGTCTGCCTCATTTCGCGTATAAAGCGGAATAAGTTCTGAGAGTTACCAAGGACAGTCGCTATTTCCATTACCCGATTCGCGATGAGAACACCATGCTTCGCGGTCTCTCTTCAGGCTGGCACGCAGCTTCGACCTGAGGTTTTGCGAGACTCGTTGTGTTCGCTTCTAGCCGGACTGTGTATGCGAGCAGCTAAAAGTTTCATAGACTGCATGGAAAACCAATATCCAGCCTAGCAACTTGATTTGCCACATGAAGACATACCTACTGCATTAGAAAATAGGCGACCGGTGGCCTACTACTTTGTTCAGAGGGCGTCTACTCAGCGCGGGTGTCAGGGTAATTTGATGTGCATTCAGAAGACTTGGCTTCGCCAGCTGGGTAGTGTCATTGCGCCAACATCGAGGTTTCAGACGTCCGGGAAACTCACACAAGAGCGTGCTCCAAATCGAACTACAGTTTTGGACACAGTCTCACAACGGTACGTGATGGCGAGGTGGCCGATTTGCGTCCATTTCCGGTTTGCGGCGGTTGGGCGCCATGTCACCCTAATGCGGTTGCTGTGTCGGAACTTAATAGTCGCAAGAACCAGGGCGTATCTTCACACAGGTGTAGTAACAGCTCACCGTTATCATTAAGGGAACATACACCGGGTTGGCCTCCCAGAGGTAGCTCATCAACGTAGTTTTTTAATTCGGGTGTATAGGTTGCCGAATAAGATTACAGTATATGTACTTTTACTGTGACGAAGGAGCGTGTTTATTCAGGGATAGAATTCCTCTTTCACCGAATCAACGTTCCAATTTTGGGACATGTATGCGGCAAGGACACAAAGGCATCGTTTGCATACGCCGGACTTCGAAGCTCTGAACGATCCAGCCAATCTGACGGCCCAAATCCGACTGTTGGCTGGATCCAGTCAACCAGGGTAGCTTCAGTCCGGGGACTTAGAACAATGCACATACTGGCTTGACCAGTATTTGAAGCGGCGTTCTCTCCAGCAAATGCAGTGAGAACGTGCCGCCAGTGTCGCTCGTGGGGAATCGCAGGGTAATCACGGAACTCGCATCTTGCAGGCAGGTTTCAGTTAAACATCAGATGTTTGGGCAAGTGCTACCTTTTGGCCAATCCACAATAAAGTGTGCAGGTTGAGGTATGCCAGCCTTAACAAGGATCGGAGGCTTCAAAGAGAAACTGATGAACCGACGTACATGGATTTGTCAACGGAACTGGAGCAACGCCCTCTGATTTCCTAAGCTCTGCAACCATCGTAACACGCGACCATCGAAGCAAGATGGGGAAGACCCAAGCATTGCTGGGTAGAAAACAGGGGTGATAAAAGTGAAGTTGGTGTGGGATAATAGAGTTTAAAACAGCAACAACGAGGCTGGAAATATGGGAAGGCGTGAGCAGTAGCATCCTTAACCTTATCCACCCTGTTATATCAAGTCAAGTCAAGTCAACGATATGCTTTATGCACCCTTGAAGGGTGAATATTTAACTATAACACACGCCACGGAATGCGAGAAATACTAAAAACGGATAGTGCATGCGGATAAACATAAAACCATGATCGTTAAAAGCGATTAGACAGCACAAATATCGCTAGAGTGATTTACCAATCAATTCCTGAATGACTGATATTTTATCGTTCAAAATACGTGATAGAAAAGGAAATACAGATGTACCACAGGCCCTTGTGCGGGCGCATGTAATTTTGTAAATCTGTCTGGTCAATGAGGAGGTTTGTAAGCATTCGAATAAGCTCCGTTTATGGGGATGGCTAACATCTATGAGTATGTTAGATGTCATCTTGTTACAGGAGTAGACTTGGCTGACTACAAAGATGTTGACATTTCCATCCTTCCAATTCCACTACACCGGGCTAGATACTTCACTGCTCTGGCAGTTACTTTAAGGTTTTTACTCAGGAGACCAGAAATGATAACTGGAGAGCAATAGATCCAGTAGGGTAACAAATGTGTTGAGAAAACCTTGGATCAAAATGCAGGGAAAAGAAGAAGAACTGAGACGTGTAACATAGGATGAGAGTCTTCTAACCTTATCGAATGTTTCGCATACGTGAAGGGACCAAGTAACCCACTGATCAATCCCTCTTACGTATTTTACTGAAGTGGAAAAGGTGAAACATTCACCGTCAATGCATAGTTGCGGACACAGTCAGGATTTGCTGGTTGCCATTTTCTCTGGACAGCGAGAGGACAGTTTCACATGTGGAGGTGGTTAAGGTTAAGCAACGGGATTCGGACCAACCTCTTGGGTTGTCCAACAGAGTCTATGCCTTTGCCAGTGATGCTATGCTTGGATGATGGACGCCAAATATTACATTGTATGCATACTTCAGTAGGATGGCTCCTTCAAGGACTGGGATTGAAGTAACAAAAGTGGAAAACAAGTATGGGATCAAGAGGGCTTCTTTAAGAACACCGGAGTTCTTGGTGATTGCAGAGGAACTGTTTCCTATTAACCTGGTAAATTGGCTATGGCTGCTAAAATAATCTTTCAACACAAAACGGCAGAAGTTTGGACTCCGGAACCCAATGTATCGCGCAACAATATTTCACCGTACACATGACCGGAAACGTTGTTAAAGTCCAAGAAACAAATGCGAATGTATTAGTTTTTATTATCCATTGACGAGAGCACAGCATGGAACAAACATGCTACTGCATCTAAGGTGGACCTTGAGCTTCG
>OX104060.1:5673650-5762900 GCA_944474145.2 Dicrocoelium dendriticum
TCTTTCTTGCGTCTATACCTACACTCGTTACCTCATGAACTGGTCTGCTGAACTGCATCTACGTCCCGGGTTGTACTCCTGTGACAGCAGTTCTGCAGCAGTAAAGTGGTTACACTCAGATACACTCAGTATCGAAGTCGAGATACTGGGTATGTCCCTTGTTAGAAATGATCGATTTCGCATGTATTCTGCAGTTTATAATACAGAAAAGACCTTAAATATAAACCAGTACATTATCCAAAAGTCGGATTTCAGACTAAATCTGGTGGTGTCTGCGACTGAGACTCCGCGCTCTTTGCCATCTAGTGGTCGTTTCTCCTTCCCTAATATCATCAATGCAATGGATTACGTCTAGCATTTTCATTGTAAGCGTGCATCGACCATTATATGCGCATGTTCGCATCTCAGGCGTCTTCATTGTGCACGATCTGGAAATTCCGGTATTCCGCTGTCAGCAGATAAGTCCTTGGAATTTATAACCAGCATCCCACTTTGTCATCCATAACATTTGGCACACTAGATGCAGAGCGTATAACAAACCATCCAAATTGGTATTAATGCACACGAAGGAAGAGGATATGGGCCAAAAGCCGACAATAGTCTTCTGCGGCAGGGCGATCAATTCACCATACTTTATGAATGTATAACATGCTAAATACTTACAGGAAGGCATTAAATTGCTCTAGGCAGTCACACTTCATGAACCTATTCGTTGGTGCAGCGACCTGTAAATACATGGACAAGGATAACATTGCTAATAATTAGTTAGAGCTGGATGGCAACTTCAGCATTTTGATCAAATCCAATTCGGAATTGAGGTCACCTTCCTTTTTAAGAGAATCCTCACTTATCAGGAGCAAAATTCGAAAACGCGTGGTGGTATGAACTCTCCTGCGTACAAAGCTAACACTGATGCTGAAAAATGAAGCCACTATATATTTTGGTGCACTCCGTGCGGGTGATCCGCGCTAGATTACAATTAGATATCACTCATGGCGGTCCGCTACCGTCACCCGTTGCTCAGTGGCAAATTGCTAGGTAACAAGAATGAGGTCCTGTGTACGGATTCAACAGAATTCAGTAGGCCTGCGCTGCTGACGAGTCCCAACAGCACAAAAAGACCTATCACTGCCTGGGATGTGTCTTGCTTTCTTGCTGTTTTGAGTTACAGTGAATCATTTCACCGAACACGATGACTCCTTACTACTCACTAATGTACCATTTATCTACCGTTACTATAACTTTCACTTTAAATCAATTCATCTTTGCTTTTCTACCATTGTTGGCCACTGTTGAGCCAATCTGTTGAGGTGACAGACTGAAGCTCACAAGGTAGCTAACACATCTAAGCAAGGCGAGTTGCCACATACACACTGGAGAATTTTAAAAGCGCACGACTCGAAGCTGCTGTATCGTAGAATCGGATGTATGGCGGGAGTGCCAAGAAGATAACAGCGGCGCACCCACTAAAAAAAGACTCAACTTGATGACGGCTTAACTGCATATAAAAGACAGCCAAAAACGAGTCAAACTGATGACAGCTTACTTGTTGCAAGTCACGTCCGAAAATTGCCTAAAAAGACGTAGAAGTGTGGGTGAAGCCTTTCGAGGGATTACCACGCATGGAAGCAGATATCAAGGAGATGTTTACCTGGATGGCCGTATTAGTTCATTCAAAATGCTGTCTATGTCTATAATTGTTTGTATTATCAAACCTTCCATCTTTTAGTACTTCTTAATCATTTAACACTCCTAACACTTCAATAGGTCCATTGAAATATTCGGTTGTGTTTTATAAATTGATCTGACTAACTAATCCGTCTATGTCTCGCATACTTGCAATATAGCTGTTATTTGCTTAACTATTTAATGAACTGGGCGCAGCTGACTATCAGCGACGAATGGAAGACTAAAAAATGAATACAAGAAGGGTTAATGAAAAATACCGCTGCAGCTTACATAAAGAACGTAGGAAGTAAGCCAGCTCGGAACTCACAAACGTTAGGATGCAAGTTCAATGTAATGCAGGTGTCCAACTTACGCAAAGGATTGTGAATACTCTGTCCTGTAGTTGGCCAGACTTACGTAGTAAAGAACCAGATAATTATGTGGGAAGTTTGAACCTAATATGTCGTAAGGGTGTTCCACTTGAGTTACATACACGCAGTGACATGCTGAGTAAACCCATTTCTGCGCAAATACTAGTTGCATATGTGAAGTCGCAAGTGAAGTACGCGATTCGAACCTGGGAACGGTGGATGAAACGCTATTCGTCTTCTCTCGTGACCCCACAGAGAAGAGTAATCCAACATTCATACCAACTACCACTGAAAACCTTAACTGCGTACAGCAGTTACTGTCAACTACGCGGGGAACGCAACCTGGGGTATCAGACATTTAGAAGTCCTAGTCACCATTTCCTTCACCTCAGGAGACTTATTGTAACGAAAACTGAAGTGCCCCAACTGAAACTGGCTGGCCACGCAACACAGCTGGCTGTATTGCCGCAGGCATTTCCTTCCGTCACAGATATTATCGACCGTAGAATACTCATCTTGCTTTCATCATTTCGGCGTCGTTACATATTAACAAGAAAGAATAGATGATACATTACGTTAACTGCATCATGTGCTATGACTCGGTTATCAAGTGCTGACACGCCGTGGAAAAACACTGTATTCAGCAGAAACCACGAAAATGAGTAAGATGAATTAACATGGGTTCAACGTGGATAATAATATGAGTCTACAGAAGCGCGGCTTAATTACTGTCAAATAGCTGATGCGTTCTTTGTCACTTAGACGTCATACGGAACTTGTCAATCCTTAGTTTTTGCCCGTAACCTACCAGTGTTACGTTATTCAGACCAAACTTTGTCGAACTGTTGCATGCGCGTAGCTCGCTATTGTTAATATTTCATATCCCGCGTATGAATTATTGCTCATCCGTCAATTGGTGTGTCAGTTTAAGCACACAAATTGTGTTCTGCGATCCAGATCTGTAAAACAAAACTGCGCGACTGAAAATCACTTATTTCATATTTGTTAGGCGCTAGTCTGTTGCCAGATATTGAGTTTACTTCCTTGGAGGTAATAGAGAGGGAACATGGATGGCGGTTGATGACGGGCCACAGGTGGAGTAATTTGAGTGTCAATGGAACCGGTATTGGAAGTAGAGTCACATTAACAAATGGAGGATTAGAATGATTTTAACATGTTTTATCCGTAATGACAGAAAATCAAAACAGCATATTACACACGTATGATCAGGTTGATCGAAAAAATAGTAAAGCAACCGTTTGGTGCAAGGTCACATAACTTGTGCAATAAATGTGGTGTAAGCAATGACAAGTTCTGTCAAAACTGACTGTCTTCTTCGACGCTAGATGTTCATACTAAACCATGTAACATACATGTTAGAATTATTTGCTTTAATGTTTTATTAAATGCCACTACAATTATGGGTTCCGCTGATCAAAGACAAAAACCTCCATCTTTCATGGTGATAGCGATGTTTGCTGATGTTACTGACAAGAAGCTTGTCCTTCTCGTGTGTCTACAAAGTAGCTCAGCCCATGTTTCGCCCAATCAAGCAGACACGCATGATAGAGAGTGAGCATGATTATGTTAAGGGAATTTATATACTGTTTTCCACCCATCTCCGCTTTGGCAACTTGTTCATCTCGCACAACGCTTCTGCCCATCGCGATTTGAGTAATACCTCCGGTACAACCAGCAGGAGAAGAGGAATGTGGGCCCCGGTGATATTAAGATTCGCATTATAACGGCTATTGTGGGATTCACGGGAACAACATTGAATTCAATTACACTATATTTGCTAATTCGAATAGACTTCGGATCACGCTTGACAACTCTTCTCTTGCGCACGCAGTGCATTGCAGACGGATACAGTTGCTTTGTTATTCTGATAAACAGAATTGCAGGCTTCTCCATCGATATTGATGTTGAAGGACTTGAGATATTTCTCTGTCACTTCTGGTACAAGGATGTACCTTTTTGGTACGGCTGTGTCATGAGTGTACAAAATCTTGTCGCCATTGCTTTTGATCGGTTATGCGCTGTTGTGATTCCAGTCAAATACGAGAAACACCAGACAGCGTTAATTATCAGGTGTTACACGTACATAGGCTTCTTGGTATTAGCGATGGCTGGTACAACCCCTCTTCAACGACGTTACGTGAATGGGACATGTCTGACTATAAATATCAACAATGGTCCTGCGTTATGGCAGTTTTTTCAGATTCACTCATATTTTTGGACAGTGTTTGAGTACCTTCTACCCGCAGTTTTCTTCATTCTTTCTCACGGATATATCATCTACAAACTGCAGCGTACTTCTCCGTCAAATACTGGTAGCCAGCGAGGAAAAGCAAAGAACAGTTTCAAAGTACAAAACCTTGTGCGCACTACAGCTTTTATGGCAGCAATTTTGCTTATCTTTCACTTGTATGAAACAGTCAAATATGTGCTTCACACTGCATGGATCAGACCATACTTTATTGGGAGCGTGGAACAGCAAGTTGGTGTTTTGCTTTTGGTAATGGCTTCCAACGCTAACCCGTTGGTATTAATTGGCACTTTGAATGCAGTAAAGAAGGCAGCGAGATTTTACTTACATTGCTTCGGACATAAGGCGCGTACAACCTACAAGGATGACTGGTTTGCTGTCGTATGGCACGTTTCTTTGAAGTCGGAACAAAGTATACACTGAGTCATAAGCAACTGATCTGGCAAATATAATAGAGCATTATAATAACCAATCTATGCTTCATGTAAAGTGAAGAAAATTGGAAAAGTTCTGTGAACAGGAAGGCTGAATTTCCTAAAACAAATGAACTGGCACACTCATGTGGCAAAAGTGTGACTTCGGACTCAGAGATCTGATTTGTTGGAAAGATTAGGTTTCAAGCTAAGCCCAATCACATTGTTGAAAATATTATGAACTCATTTAGTAAATCCGTGCATCTGAAGTAGACACCTATCTTCATAAGCTTATAAGGCAAGAAAACTAGAAGATACTCCCTGCTGAATTTGGTGACAATTGTTACGGGTTTATATATTCGAAAATACATACTCTGTGAAAGATTGCCAACACTTCCGAGTAAGCCGATGTTGTCTGTTCCACTTATTCAGAAACTTCAGATGTAAAACCTAGCTCCGAGATTATCATTCATGGACAGAAGTTCTGTAGCATATGCTTAGGTAATGACTGCGTGAATGCAGTAATGTTTCGTCATAAAGATTAAACATCATTTATCATTACCTCCTTTCCAATTTCCAATTATGTTATGTTGTAAAGCAGCACCTACACAAGCGTCAGGATGTGTCCGCTATTAGTAATATAACACAAAATATATAATTGCCTTCGCGAGAACACCTAACATATGGAATAATGTGGGGAGTATGTAAAATACAAAATAATAATAGGTTTATATATTATCCAGTGGAAAGCTGCGTCCATGATTGGTATGGATCGCGTATGTAGAGGCAATAATCTGTTCATGCATCGGCAATATAGAGTTGTGTACATGCTCTCTCTGCTACTTGCATTGCGAATAATAACAATAACCATAATAATTATGGGAAGGTATATTTCTTGTGGTACCAAGGAATGGTGTTCAAATAAGCACAGTAAATGCCTTGCAAGTTTGTGCTCTACGTTGAAGTATAAGTCCTTATCGTGCTTTGACAATGTTGCAGACACTGGGATGACTTACGTTGTGTGAATTTCCACTAGTTCACTCCACTGAATTTATCTGAGCCTTCATAAAATAGCTCCTCAAGTGATCTGTCCCACGCACAAAATGCCGTAATCGTGTTCTTGTGAAGGTATCTTCTGAAATTATTATGAGCGAATTGCGCATTCACATAGGTCTTGTTTGGAAAAGGGGCCGATTCCACAGGGCAATGTATCCAATTAATAGACATTGGACTGCATATTTCTCCCACACCTTAGCGTAATCAGGATGAAGTATTTCTTAAATAGTCCCGTGTGGAACTCTGTTGCAATGTAAGTGTAGGCAGATTGCCGTAGATTTCCATGAAACAGATTGCACAATAGTAGCAAGCTGCGCTTTAATCTTCGTAACCAAAGCGGAAAGAGAGTAAGTTGCTTGAACCGCTCCCGATAGTTTTTGGTAGAAAAGGGCCTAATAATCCTTTGGTTGGAGACCACTCTGGGCTCTAGCTATCCTATAAATTTCAAAATGCAACAACTTACATCTCAATAGTCTAGCACGAGCCGAACGGGGATAACAAAGTGTTCAAATCTGAAGGAGATTGTACGGATCTTCCGAGATATACTGGACATAACTTATCTAGCCCGGGCTACATGATACACAAAATTACGCAGAAACGTTGATGCTATAGGATTATTTGATTATTAGATCGCGAATATACAGCTGTACACAGAGACATTTGTTGTTGTGTGTGGTAGATTTTTCGGATAACGAACAACCGCTATGCACAACACTTGTCTTTGCTGAGAAGTTTCTCATTCAGTTGTCACACCATGGAACAAGTAATTGAAGGCCTTCCTGTATCAGTAGTATTATATGGTGTGAGTAAGCCGGAGGGAACTTGGGCAATCTGTATATCATCGGCAAATAAGAACGGCATACCATGTTTGATAACCATGCTGATTCCGTTGGTATAAAGACGGACTATCTATGAACCGAGCACACCTCTTGGACATGGGGAAGAGTGTTTGTCACATTAAGGTAAATGTGACAGATACTATTCATTAATGATGACAACTGTTCCACAAGCATTGGTCGAATTTGCAGTGTATAAATTGTTAATCATCAGTTAGAACCTTTGTTTGGCTACATTTTGCTACATCAGCGCACACATGCATAGCATCTAGACTTAGCTCTTATTTCTGACCAATCCAAGGTACAATTCCTTAAAGCGTACATGCTTAACATATACCCCTATAAACATCGGGCTGGCTACGGATCAGCCTCAGTGGCAAGCGAAATGACGGCTCTTACCATATGGTTGGCATAGGTCCAAGTGTCGGAAAAACTGTAGAAAAATACGTTTTTGTACTCGTTAAAGTCTGAGGCACGGGTATCTGTAATACGGCATACAATATTGTCGTCTCCCTGGTGTTTAGACAAATGCATGTCATTTTGTTTTAGTTATGAATTAAACGATCAGTTTGACGCAACTATGTGCTGGACAATCAGGTAGTGAGCGAAAACACCGAAACATACAATCTCATAGCCCATTTCTTATCAATATTATGTCAATAGGTTGGAGCGTAATTCTATTGCGTGAGTGGGATCGGGCATGTCCTTCGTAAGGATAGCGAAAGCAATAAAACTCCAGCCCGGAACTGAGGACAGATTAGCAACGATTTTCTTGTAAACTTGCATCAGTCCCATATATTAGCATAGCATAAATCTAAAGTCGTTAGCATCAACTCGATTTGGAGTATGATAGGTCTGATACAATCTCCACTGACAATTCCAAGTCAACGAAATGATAAGCTGAATATTGGCAGATGCTAGCATTTAGTATTATCTCGACAGCAGTAATAAAATAACAAGGAAAACCTTTTATATGTCTTACAGGGCACAGTCAAGCCAATCAAATTTATGGTTGTGGTCATTGTTGTTGGGATTAGGTCCACGGCAACCGCAGGTTGACAACTAAATGCAAATCCGAGGGAAAATGGTCAGTCTTGGTGTTTAGTGTCGGGAGACAGCAGCTCCAAACTCGCCCCTGGGGCATCTAATTTGTTTGATCAGCAAAGTCCATGATTTAAGACTGAGCTGTAGATCACAAGCTACGAGAACAAAGGAAATATAGAAAGAGCAATCCCCAAAGGTCATAAGTCTATTGTTCCACTAACAAGCAAAGGGCTACGTAACGGTGCTTGTTATCACGGTTGTATCATTGACAGTACGGCTCTTGTACACGCGAACCCGGTTTTAATTACCAAGTGCGTAAACGTCTGGTCATAGGCAGGATTATTTTGCTGAAGTCTTTAGAGAAACAGTAGACAATAATTAGGTAAATTTAATTTTCATTCTTAATGGTTGCTTGAGCATGCTCAGTTGGATGCGATATAGCGCTGCTTAAGTACATAGTGTCGCCTATGTAAATCCCCGCCAGGATATGCTTACGAATGTTCCGAGGTGGCTGTCTCTTCGTGCCACGCATGTCGTACCCCATAGCCACCGAGAACTTATAAACTCACGTTGAACATGTGAACGAGAACAGCCTATATTTCAAATGTTTTACAAGCAGTCGCTAGATGTAACAACTAATTTTTTACCGAGTCACGAAATACGTGTTTCAACTGTGTGTTTCAAGCATGTGGATAAGTTAATCACAGCAATATTTCCATTAACCCATTTGCTGCTGTGGTTGTAAATTTTCTTTATTTTTTCATGTGTTATATAATAAAGATGCAACAACACTCATATAAAGTCTCGATTTTGCACATTTAGATTATTTAAGGAAATAGGAGGATTTTTATAAATGTCCAGCAACAAATGACTACGGAATATGAGTGCGTGTGTAGTTTAGCCTTCTTTCCATATTGCCGGCATCTTCTTTGTTTTGACATGTATTCCAAGTAGTGTGCAGTGGATTATCTGATGCTGTCTTTAGCTTTTTGCCGTTTTCTGCTGGGTTTACGAAGAATTTGTGGGAGATTATTCCCAGCAAGTTACGCCTGCAAGCAGACTTCCATGACAGGTCGTTTGAAGGAAAGCATGTCATGTTGCTCTTGTTTGTATGCAGGTGTCAAACCTGTTTCGAGTCATTGTTTGACTATTGGCTGTATTGTGGACAATGTGTTCAAGATCCCCATGCATGTGTCTTTGTAGCAATGGATTATAGTCAGAGATAAACAGAATAGCGAGAAATACACGGATTTCAGCGATATTTAAACTGAATAAGTAGACACATTTTGAGAGGCCGTATTCAATTTTCTGTCTCACTATATGCTCAACAACAGCGATATCAAAGAAGCTTTCAAAGGCATTATACGATGTAAGCTTCTTTAACAAATTATGTTCACATTCATACCACTTTCTGTGGGTCTATGATCTGCCTGTGGTCCTGTGATCCTAGACATAAGTCCTCCTTCCGCCATAGTATGGATCTGGTATGCTTTTGAGGTTTTCTTAAAAAACGAACATATGGGCAGCAAGTTGTTTTTGTGGATTTTTATCACCATTTCTGGTTCCCGTTCGCATGGTTCATCATCCATGGTGACTGCAAACAGGAATGCTACACCAACTTTCTTCCTGGCAGATCATCAAGAGATCAAAGCATCCTGAATCATCTCATTGATATCATCTTCATCAGAATTTTGTCCATCATGTAGAGGCGTCATGTAAACCTTGGCTTCGAGGACATCGTCAGCTTTTCTGCAGGTTGATGACACGTTGTGCAGAATAAGTTTCCAGTTTCCTGTAGATGAAAAATTATGTCACCAAGTAAATTATAGTCTACATGCATTTTTAACAATGACAATGAAATTAAAACGGAGGAAGCATGTTACACCAATGCAATGTTTTAGGCTGTAATAGTATTTGCCCAATACATCAGAAAATTTATAAAATATATGCAAAATTTTCCATTATGTTAATAATAACTTAGGCAGTTCCAAGGTTCATGCCACGACACGTTTATTGTTGGCGTCCTTTAAAAAGGACAGATGGTTGCAGATCACGCATGCAAGAAATATCGCACATTTTACATGATTATATATGATAATGTTTTCCGAAAAATATTCAACACAAATATGGCAACTATTTGGTGTTTTTTTAATGAATAATTACTTAAAGTACTCTTACCTATTTGTATTTTACATTTTATTGCCCATTTGTGCTCAAACCAGAAAGAAAAACATTCTTTCCAAAATAAACCGACTGGCTAAAATGATTTTAATATAATGAGGGTTGGTATGTTAGCTAAGTTTGCAGCTAAAGAAATTTTGGAAAATGGATTACTTCAGCGACTTAAATCACATATTATTATGTGTAATTTATGAAGGATGCCAGTAGGAAAGGGGTACTAAGTCTTTTTCCTCGGAATAATGGCACTATATTGCTTTCTGTTGCTCTCGTGCAGATGCTTCAGGATGATATATTCTGTGTAATATATTCTGTGTCACAGATTCGAATTAATTCGTCGTTGTCATTATTATATGTGTACTTGCTGTATATCCTGAAGGCACCAAGATTCCCTGCATTTTAGTGACATCAATCTGTCCAAGTAAGTGTATTGTCCAGTCCAGGAGCTTTGTCCGTGCCATTTTTACTAGAAGAAACATAATTGGTCCGGGTCACACCTGCGTTGAACACAAACAGTGAGTCTTGCTACTCACATTTGCAAACGCAGTGAAGATTCGCAAGCTTGACGTTGACCGTTTTGTCAAGTGCACTTCATGGTTTTAGAGTTGCAAAGCATAATGTGGTCATTAGAATTAAGTACTATAATTCATTAGTGGGTCATTTTGAAATACTTGTTGTGTGTATGGATTGCGACGCGCAATTACACTGTAGACGGCAATTCACATCCAAGTAAACTTTAGTCGATGAAATCATTGAGATGGTAGATGAAGCGGATGCGATTGACCCAACTATCAGTCATTAACCGTTGAGCCAAGCATTGCTCTTCGTGCCCCGTCACCCGAAGGAATAGTGACTTCTGCAGACATGTCATTGGTCCTAGGTTCGATGCCTGCAATCACTATTTAAGTTGATAATTTGTGTTTGAAAAACAACGTTGTGGGCAGTGTTTTCCGGCGAATGACACGGTTTCCATCAAAAACTATTATGTTTGGTTTATCTGCTTTCTAAATGGATCTGTAACGAGTGATCGAAACTAGTTTGGCGCGTGGTTGAATTTAAATCGTTGCTCTCACGACACCTTTTCTGTCTGCCTTTCAGAAAGACACTCCTGCGCCATTTTTGAAGAAGGACAAAAACCTGCAGCGAACAGTTGACTGTAACTTTTCTTTCATCCCTTCCTATGTTACTGATTCTTTCTTATAGAGCCTACGTGTTGCGTAATAGAACTTACGTCTCAATCCTTGTGGTTCTCCCTTGTCTGCATTCTACAGAACGAATTCAAATCCCTGCTGTAAACATTTTGATAGATTACATCATAGGACGTTTCCAGGTTATCAGACTTGGAGATAAAACTTCACGCGGCTCACCACAGACACTGGAGTTCTTCAAGTGGCCATGCTATCACCATACTTCTTTTAATCCTACATCGCCTCTTCACCAGCTGAAATATGCTGAAATATGCAGACGACGTCGGTCTTGGTTATGAAACAACCGACCACAGCCTCATCAACTAAATTAAAAGCTCAATTAGACAGATTTGTATCATGCTCCAGAGCTCACTTATTTTCGTTGAATACATCGAAATGCACTAACGTCGTTTTCTCCCTACATAAAGCCCATGGTTATCTGCAACTTCCCATGGAATGCTCAGAACTTCATATAGATGGCAAGAATTTTCACTCCAGTGTGACAGTAAAATAACTAGGAGTAACACTCAGTGGTATTCTTTCTAGTTTATTCCATTTTACTTATATTTCCACAATGATGAGGAGGTTTTCCTTCAACACCATTCGTCATCCATCTCTGTCTGCAGCCATTAAATTCCATGATTTATCACCGCATGTGTCTTAACCGTTTGGGTCTATTTCACTACTTTGAAATTTCCCGTTTTTCTAAGGAAGCACTAGAAAATCCAATGGTGGTCACTAACGCAATTAGCTTAGTGTAGTGAAGTTCCCAAGTCAGCCGTTGTTGTAATTCTTTGGTCCACTCAAACAATTCATGCATAAGGTTCACTTCGAGAATACGTACTGATACAAGTCACCCACTTCATGACGCACTATCTGAGTGTGTATCAATAGCCACAACCAGACAAATGTATAGATCCGTTTTTGACAACGCAGAGGCTTATCATTCATCTGTTATTCAATATCTGGCACGACATTTGTGCGACCAGACATCAGTTGTCCTGGAGCTTAAAAACAAATTTACATCATGACCATACTGTTGTTTATGCCACTCTACTTATGTAGCCACTGCTTTATTTCTTTTACTATGCACAAAGCGTGTGTGTAGCACCTGAATATTCACCCTTGTGGGCACATAAAGCACGTTTTGCATTGAGAATTAAACGGAATTCAAGTTTAAGCAATGGGTTCATTGCCATTGGATATATATGACATCACAGCACGCGTTTAAAGACAAAAGCTAAAAGCCATGATGAACTCCATGTTAAAACCTGACGCGTTTTATTCTGTGCGCTGTTAGATCTACTCAGTGTAATGGCATATTAAAGGACTGGCACAACCACATATACTAATATGGCTCTACAACAAGATCTGTTCAAAAATCGACGAGGTGATGTACGCTGAAATACCCGATGTCAACGTAAAAAGTTGTAAGAAGAAGAAGTAGTTGTGTAAGAAATTGTGATGAAAAGAAGGCTACATTGACTCTGCGGTTCACTGAATCCAAACTCACTACACATACACACTAGTTATTATGCCCTTATCAAATTTCCTATTCACCGGCTCCACAAACACAAACAGCGACGGGTGGTAGAACGTAATGGCTTTCCACACAACCATGTTAGAGTGGCATCCCTTTGTCAAGCTCTCATATGATTGTTCTACAACGCGGCAACTAAAACGAGTATGCTACGCGAGCAAACGCACAAACTTACCGGAAATCCAAGAGCATCCCCAGAATAGAGAACTGGCTGTTTCGTACAGCGTAAATAGTTCACTCTGCCACGTCATCATAATAAAGTAAAACAACCTTCTTTTAAAACAGGTAGTTTACTGCCAACAGAATGTTATACATATCAGCCAAATGAACAACACCTCCATACTTCATACCGACATGCCGTAACATTTATTTGCATTGCTGCTGCATCACTAAGGTCCGTGCCTAAGGCACCGCGTGCTCCACAAGGCGAATCCGATAATTGCTTTTATTCGAAACGCCCTCAGGATCCTTTAGGATCATCCCGGAACACAGTCCCCTCCTTGCATCTATAACATAAGCATTTATTACGCTCCAGGGACCCTCGATGTTATTGGGTACTGGTGAGTATGGTGAAAGGCGTAGAAGTCTACCAGAGTGGTAGCGTTCCTCCAGAAAAACGTGCTCCACGTGCTTGTGACAAGGCACAAATCAAACGATACCTTTCCACAAACCATGCTGCTTTGGTATCAAACACTTCTCGCAGCCACTGAATGCAACTATGCTTGTTATAACTTTCTCTCAGAACCGGAAACGCTATAAAGCCGTTGTTTGTCATGGCGCTGACCACATGTACGTTCGGTTTCCAGCCGTTCGTCACTCTACATTGCGCTCGACTACCCCGTCGTGAGCAGCCTAGACTGCTGGAGCAAATTAAGCTGAAGTGGATCTCAACAATCAACCCGGTTGTCTACCATTTAGCTTGTAATCCATGAGCAGCAAAACAAATGACCTGCAAAGTTTTTCTCCAGATTGCTCATGGAATCCGGAATTTTGTGCAGTTTCTTCATTGCTACCGTCTACCATTCGAGTATCGCAAGCCGTGCTGTTAATTAGTATAATGTTGGTTTTTCCTTTAATCGCAAACGAAGGAGTTCAAGGGTGACGGGATGCTCCGCAGATACCGACTCCACTGAAAAGCCGCCGGGGCATTCGCTTAGTGATCTGCCACGGAGTTCCCGATGTTTCCCATCGGTTCAGTTGTTTCGTATGCACATATCCGGTTATGGCTGGCTTTTACCTTCATTGTTATTGTACAATCTGGAAAATTCACAACCATCATATAGTTTACGTAGAAAAATATAGAGAGAGGAGTTGCAGTTTCTTGATGTGCTGTTAACAAGAAGGGCAGACGTCTCCATCGAACTGCAGGTCTACAGGAAGAAAACATGAAGTGACCAGTATCCGGACTTCCATGGTTTCGTTATTTTAAGATATAAGCAAAATTTAGTTCGCTGCCTAACCACAAAGCTCAGCAGCATCTTTTCTGTAGATAAATTGAATAATGAATTGACGTTTATTCAGAATTTGATGCGCGAAAACGGATATCCTGATCGTTTCATTTTTAGGAGCATGCAAAATATGCCCGGCCTGTTGCAGGTTCAGACAGCAGAGAAAATAGAACTTTTCATACGACTACCCTTCAAAGGAGACGCCGCCGCTGAGCATATAACTAGAAACCTTGCAACAGCTGTCAAGTCAGCTTTCTCAGCAGCCACGCTTAGGTGTATCTTTTCCACGGAGCCATTCACAACAAAGCCAAGTTAACGACGCTGACTGCTTCTATGATAATTTATTAGTTCGAGTGCGCCTGTGGCGCTACTTACATCGTTCGAACCGCGCGGCAACTGTCGAAGCGCTTTATGGAGCACGTACCACGCTGGTTGCGTCGAGCCGGTACTGGGGCTATAACTAGCTCTGTTTTGGCTCATCTTGTTGATAGTGGGCCTGAGGTTGACCCAATCAGTGCCTTTCGAATACTATACATGGTCCGTCCACTCCAGTCGAAAGGCATGCGCCTCCACACCCTTGCTACTGCCGAGGCGATCAGCATTCGGTTGTACCAACCACCTTTGTGTGCACAAAAGAAGCTGATCGAAGCTGTTAAGCTACCTTGGCCAGCCAAAACAGACTCTTCTGAGAGCAACTGCAATTGTGCAACTGCACCTCTGTCCTTGTTTGCTGATGTTACTGGTTCATGCCTTTGGTCCGCACGTGATCCTTCTCATTTGAACAGATCGTTAATCCACTTTTACGCCCATTGTTATTTCACTCATATTATTGTACGGGTATGAGGTTGAATAATCGAAAACGATTATTTACCTTTGGTCTGTACTTCTCAACCATATCGTTTAATTGCTTCCCACAAAAAATTAAATTAGTTTATTTTCTTTAAGGAACCGCTAAACCCACACCAATTCTTTGGGTTTTCTATCTGCTTATCTCTGATTTTTTTTCGCGCTTTTTGGTTCATTTCATTTGTATATAGTAAATTTACTTGCGAGACTGCCGTTAATATTTCACATCCTCCTACCCACCATTCTAATTTTTCAATAATTGTCATGCTCAATTGGTGACTGGGCTATCCCTTCCCATTTGCGCTTTTTAGCGCCATATTATGCGCGTTAGATTTCGGCTGGTTTATTAGCAAGGAAATTGTCCAGTCTAAGGACATGTACTCGAGGAAGCATCCAACGTTAAAAGACGATTTAGTCAAAATTTTCGTGGAATAATATGCATAGGGTCAAATTCCGTGCCTGAAACTTCTGGTTCCAATAAGCTGCTTATTTTGCTTATTAGTACCGTTGACTTTAAATTAGCCGCTTATAGTTTCTAATTGTTTCACTTGGTTGCATCAGTTTATAAAAGAAATACATTTTACAGTACGGAATAGCAACTTTTATGAAAAAGGTGAATATAACCATCAAAGTTTATTACATGGTAGAGAGTTGGATTGTTTACAGTGTCTAAACTGTACAGAGGTACGGAAGTCATTGCTGTAAACTGTTTTTGTACTTAAGCCTTTGCCTCTCGGTATCTGGTGTTTTGTATTCGTTAGTAAGTCGACAAAAGCATAATAATTTTCCTACATTATCACCATCGTGTATCTAAGCTTGCACGTACCTATCAACTTTGTGTTATGGGTAACTTGAACATCAGTACAAAACAAATAATCAAGCTAATGCCTAACAACTCCCGTAAGATAATCTTGGCGAATTACCTACGTTAACATCAAAAATGCGCTTTCGTAATGGAACGCAACATGATAAGTCATCAAAGTTCTGTCGATCCACTTGCTTCGAGTTGATGGATGGAAGGCATTGAGCACAATGTTTGTGGGCTCATTTTCCTCATCTGGTAAACTTGCACAACGACAGGTACTGAAAATTGTGAAAAGTGTCGTGGAGTCGTTTCTAAAAATGGATTACGGGATTGCGCAAATGAATATTTCTAGCGACTACTTCGGCTGACATTTTAGTTTTAAACTACTCCGACTTATTTCTGCGCGCATTCCTTGGGTCTTTAGCTTTAGGTATTAGCTAATAATGTTTGAATGGCAATTGGAGATAGACGGACATTTATAACAATGTGGGGAGTTTTGATTGTTCGCTTCCTTCGCGAGACCGTGAAACTTTATAAACGCTGTCGGTCAGCCATTTGCCTCCAGCGGAGGTTGTGGCAATTAATCACAGTCATCCGGACTTAAGTGTGCAAAACATTTTACCGTCACCCTCTAGCTTCCTTAGGGATAGTGACACTTTGATCAAATCTTGTGATTCTGTTGGATTTTCTACAATTATGTTGCTTCTATTCCTTCTCTGATGCCATTTAAATCATCGATTTCCCCTTCCGTGATCGTTCAACGTCACCCGTTTGCATGTAATCCGAAAGCGCAAAGCGATATTATTGTGAAACACCCGTCTTCTCATTGTATTATTTAGACTGATACAGGGAATCCAGTGCTTCAAGATGAAGATACGTTTGCATAGGATCTTGAGTTGGCAGCACCGTTTTTCTTCAGTTACTAGGAAGGAAAACGTGCGTAGCCTAATAAAAAGACAGCACGATTTGGATCAACCTGTAGACAAATCTCGCAATTCATGCTTCCGTTCATTAAAAGGTGGTTGTCCCCATATATCATGGACGGGGAAGCGTGTTGACCTGGCTAATCCCTGCTTAGCAATAAACTTGGCTGAACCTCAACAGTAACAAGAATTTGCAACCGCTGTCTATCATATATTTTTCATTCCAACTACGGTTTGGGGGCGGTATACGTAGACGCATGCTGTGGAACAATAAACAATGAACACATTTGTCACAAATAAGTATTTGTATGCTTTCTACTACCGCAGGATGATTAAAGCAAAGCAGGAAAAATCAAAAGATATGTGAACCACCAGTTTAAACTGTTACTGCAGCATAAGGATAGTTTAGAAGAAAAATGGGAAGCAAGCACAAAAAGCAATTTGAAGTTGATTATAGTTGGCTTGTTCTGTGAGAAAAGAATAAAACGGACATGAAGGCATTTACTCGTGTGCTGCTTATTAGAACGACGTGCTAACTCGATTTCGTTTTACTGCACTATGAAACAAGTCCACAGCAGCGGCGTTTGATTGACGGTTTGCAGGAATTAAAAGTGAACTGATTGATTGTTGGTATTCCGTGGACACCCGGTCTTAAATCTTCGTTACGTGTACTAAATCATCAAGTGTATAAATCGGATAATTTTTAAATACCGCTTGTGTGAGAGTGCAAACGATGTTCAAACGGCGTTCAAATACTGGGACAACTGAAGAGAGAATGGAATTCAGCAGAATTCTGACCGGCTGTACCATGTGGACCGCTTCAACTGGGGAACTCTCGGCGTCGTATATTGACTCCCCTTCATAATGGCATATTCCGAAAAGGGCCTAATGTACGCAAAGACCAAGTGAGGAAATACTGTAGTGACAGAGCGCCCGAACACTGTCCACGAAATACCAATGTGCCGGTTGGTTTTATTAACGCTTTCTATGTCTAAGCTGAACAGCCAACTTCCTGTTATACTATCACACCTAAATCAAATTCAGTGGAACCACACTGCCAAGCTTGATTAACAGCCGATACGTGCAAGTGGATTGATAACGTCTACTCAATATCTCACAGCTGGTGGCTTTGAAATGAAGCAGGTTCTGAGTTGCACATTCGTATAATTTAGCAAGGTTATCCAGAAACGATACTTGATCCCTCTTGTTTTGAAGGTTCGCCGCATTTTGCAATTACCAGGAAGAGCAACAGGAGAACGAAATGATCGCTATAATTTAAATTTCCAAACTGCGTTATATCTGTACACCTCTGGGTTACATTGATCCTGTAGTCATCTCCTTTTGCTACGCGTTTTCCAGACAACATCAGACTAACTTTTGACTACTTAGTTTTGTGGTACATGGACAACTTTGCAATACGATTTAAGGCTTTAATTCAGAAATACAGCCTCTTGATAGCAATCTCTATACAGTTAACCTGGAAGCAATTTAGGTCACACATCACAAAGCTTATTGCTTCTTTCATTATATTATGAAGAAACAAGAGATGCAAGTACTGTCTGCATATTTAGATTCCACGAGAAGACAACAGCTAGAGTAGCGGTCTAGATGCCAGTGTACCGACCCTTATCAAAATGCTGGACATAAATGAAATCATTGCTCGGGAATTGCCCGTTTACAATACGGAAAGGGTTTGACTGACACGTACTCAAGTAATACCAATAAGTTACCACTAACATAATGGGATTCATTTATACAAAATCGCCTATTACAGCGTTACTACAAGCAGACGGGACATGGGCGCATGCCAATTATGATAAGGATTGCATAATAAATGAACAATAAATGCTAGACTGCGCTTGTAGTACCCTATACCATAGGTTGAATGGGTTACAATTGCTGCAGAGGATACTAAATAAGCTCCAAATAGAATAAATAAATTAGTTATTTGGGTTATTGCATGCGCTACACGTCTGGCGTGAAGCAATCCACTCAAAGATATCAGTAAATTGGCTGCGAAACTAAGTGAGCGTTCGATTTTTGTTTGTAAATTCGATTAGTTGTTGCCTTTTTACCATCGGACTGGTGAGTGACCATCATCCGTACGATTCATAAGAACAATGACAGTAATTTTTCTGAGGTTCAATAAACAGTGATAAATTCGTAAGTAGTATGGGGATTTATTAGGTTTTATGTAGATTTGCCGCCGTTAGACACAGGCATACAGCCACCACACATCCAGGAAAGCGCTAGGCGGCCGTTTTATCCAATGCAATGCAAGGCTTTAAAAATACACATGAAATGTTTGGAAGTTCGTTGCCAAATGTTCTGTCTTCTGAATTGAGCTGCTTGCCATCCTAAAAGAAATGCAATGGCGGATTTGAAACCTGTGTTATAACTCAGCATGTTGATCGAATTAAGTTTCACAATTTCGCGTTAAGCTTGTTTGGCAGTTCAAAAACTACTGTTGGTAAAGAAATTCCATTAAGATAGTTTCTTCGCTGGCATTGCAGTCTTGACGGCCAAACTGTTTTTGTAGTTTGTATCAGCTTTCATGCGACCCTACTCATAATATTTTGTCCAGTTTTGTCCATTAAATCCTGTCCCAGACACAACCAGCTCCCCTGCAGCAACATGACACCAACTAGCTCCAAAGACAAAAAGACCGTCTACGCCAAATCAGTGCGCATTTACTTGATCACCTCTTTCTTTGGGGCGGGTCACACTGGTGGACGACAAGGCACCTGTCTGGCAGGGTGAAGAAACACCATCCGGCTTGGATTATGACTGATTGTCTAAATTCATTTAACTCAAAAAGCCACGCATCTCGCTGATACTGACCATGTAACTAAGTTATCTGAGCCATCCAAATTCATCAAAAGACACCGGACAATTGGTCAAAGTGTTTCCATAGACATTTCCTTGAATCCACCGAGACCATTGCGATTCGGCTTTTTTAGTAGCTATTATGCGTTCAGAAACGTTTTGTTCCAACGTTAAGACTGCCTTGACCACACAAAACGTGGCACCTGGCCCGCGAAGTTGCGAACTAACGGACGGCAATTGCGCTTGTCCATTGATCGCAAACTGCAAGTAACTTACCAACTTCAAAGTTGTGTCTACCCGTCTTTTTATACATATAATTGTACAAGCCCGATGACGAGTTACTTAAAATATAAGTTTTATGGAATTGGTTAAGCTTCTGTGAATATATAGCAGGTTGCCGGATGGTTCTGAGGATAGATATATTCCGAACATTGGCTACCGGAGATTTAATGTGGACCCCACCGTCAGTTATCAGCTTGGAGTTAACTCTGCTACTTAGCCCCGCTAAAATACTTAATCACCATCGTCACCCACTGAAGCACGAACCTCCCTCTGGATTTATTAGAACAGAAACTGGTCTGCTGCATCGAGTTATGGAGCGCTGGTACTCGCTTGCAGACCACGGTTACGAATTGTGAGCATCAGCTTACTTAGATTTAATAACAACACTGAACCATTCCTTTCCCCTAACTAAACCTTATCCTTATCATTCAGTCTTCTGTTTTGTAATTCTATTACAAAATGTGTTATGTTTTTGTCCATTTCTCTTCTTACTTATCATGACACTACTTTGATGTTCACTTTTTCTTAAACGGCCAAGTACTAACTGCTAGTGCAGTGTGGGCAAGCAGTATTTTGTTGGTCAGGCTGTGATGCACGTTTTATTATAGGTCCATCTATATTCAAAGCGATTTAATAATTCTTGGTTCAGCTACCTGCTAAAGATAGTTCACACGCAGAATAATAGCATCGTACCGATCTGTCTTGAACGTGCACTAGAACGTTAAGTCAACTTCGTGGCTGATAATAAACAATGATGTAGAAAGCTTTGGTTTACGAAACCCGTTTGGTAGCTTGGTAGGTATTGCAAAAGGCTCGCGAAAATAGGTAACTTGTACTTTTACTGTCCAAAGAGTAGACTTCATGTCTTAAATGTATTAAGTCTGCACTGCGAGTATTTTCATAGATCTAATAGGCGACAAATAATAACCCCAAGTTGTTTCTCGTGAGTAGGATGGAGAGATAGCTCCAGGTAACAAAATGTAAATGGCGGCGTGTGTCATTCAATCAAAATTTGTAACTGACTCTTTTAGCTGCAGAAACGACGTGCTTGGAGAGAGCGTTTCATGAATAGAAGAGCACTTCTATGGCAGTCCAGATGGCTGTGCTCTTCTTTCAGTTTAAATAGCTTACGTCCCAAGTTTGTGCCACTTCTGAGTCGTAATTATTAACGACTCTCATGCTTCGGATTGTGAACAATCAGGAATGCCATTATCAAGTCGCTTCGTAATAGGCCACACGGTCTACTGAATACTCCCATAGTTTTCCAGCTTTGCTCGTATGGTAGATTGCGCATTCCAATGACATATTCGGATGTCCAACCTTGTAGTTAATCCAGTGCAGTAAGGCTGCACTTAAGCCATAGATGTCAGGATTGTGTCGCCTTTTCGACATGGGCGACGACGTACGCACTGAGCCTCTGTCGGAAAATAGTGATGAAAATTTGATGAACACTCGTCGCTACGGCACGAATCGTTTGTAACCAGTTTATGATGGCTTTTCAGTTTGCCAAGAAGTCCCGAGTTACGAAGTATCAACACGCCAATATTGCATTCTACAGAAGATCGCGGCAATAAATGTGTTCTGAACCTGTATGTGTAGGTAATCTGATGTGTAACAACATAACGTAACTGCTTACGTTGAACTGCAGCAGGTTTTGGTTTGACCAATGACTTACAATATCCATGTCACACTGAAGCAAATTCTGGTTGGTATCCACCTGTATCCTCCTCCATATCTTGCTAACAGCAGGAAATGTTTGGATGTTTACATCAATTGTCTCTACAAAATCAACAATGTATACAAAATCCATCGTGACCCTAAAACTAAGCCCTGAGGGACACCATGCTCTAGTGGCATGGGGTCAGATAAGAAAATTCTGGTTTTGAACACTTATTGTCGTTGAAGAAGAATGTAGGCGACCCAGCTCAAGAGAAGGTTGCCGATACCGTAACATTAGGGCAGGGAAAGAAGAAACCAGTGGTCTAAACTTTAGAACCCATGCAACAGTCCCAAATAGATCTGTCCTGATCTCTTCAGCTTCAATGGGCTGGGTCCAACTCTTCCGTAAGATTGAAAAATTCGTTGTGCATCATCGCTGTCGACTGAAGCCGTGTCGCTCATGAGCAATACTCTTACAGTTTTCCAGCTGACAAAATTCCATGAGCAGCGATGGATTCAATGTCCACAGAACCATAGGGATAACTGCTACTGCGCGGTAGCTGAAGGCTCAGTTGTGTTTTTCCTTCTGTAAATGGGTAGTAATATTCCAAGCTTCAAAATAACAGACACTTGATTATGATCTAAGCAGCGCCGTAAAAACTGACCTAATGGTTCCTTCATTGTCTTGCTGTTGCACCCAGTTCTTCTGAGTGGATGGAGTCGACATTTGTGAAATTATGGTTGCACAGGAACGTCAGATTCTGCATGACAGCTTCAGCAGTAAGGGATATGTGACTGAGCCCTGGTGACTAGGGACAAAATAAAAAATCGCGTGGTTTCACAACCTTTTCAAACATGGGGGCATATTGATGCTGCTGCGCGTTGCTGCTTCTAAAGCCATTCGTACTGGCCCATCAGTTGTCTAGAATGGATATAACCATGGCCCTAAATTACGAGGGCTACTGACGTGCTTCTGCATCAGTTTGCGGCTAGCACGAAACGTTTTGCCATGTCTTGCTAAGAGGCGGCATTGGAATTTGTTAACAGTTAAGTACAGTTGCAACGTTGGGTCACGTATTTGTCCTAAGTATCTGGCGCTGGATCTAGTCCATACATCCGCTAGTTTGTGTGCGTACTAACCTCGATTTCCGAGTTCTGCTTCTAACGAAATAAACTGATTTAGACTCATTGCAAACTGCTTTCTCTAACGGTCTTACTGAATTTGTTGACACATTGGAGACAGATGAATTCCGGTGGTTCTTCAGCAAAGTACGACAAGGTTATGGCACTAAAGAGATAGGCCGATTGGTCGTAGCGCATGATGGTTCACACTGTATCACCTTCCTCATTTCAACATTTGGCATAGCAGAGGATGTTGATAATAGTGACGCGTGATCAATGCTACACAATGGGTAGTCTACAAGCAATACATCAATCAAATGCCCCAAGTTGGTAAAAAAATATTTAGTGTAGATAGCTTGTTACAGGTTCTGAAGCGAGCATACAAGGTGTAGTAATCGTAAACCAAATCGGTGGATACGAGCTCCTGCAGCCGGGATTTGAAATGCTCGCCGATTGTGACAGAAGTTTCTGAATAACATACTTTGAAATCACCCAAGGTATATATTCGGGTGTATCTAAAGCTGTCTCAAGGTTGTAGTCGGTTCGTAGTGTAGAGTTAGGGGCGGTAAACCAAGGCGATAGGGCAAGTGTATCTGCAATTTAACTGCCAGCCACACCAAAGAGAATCGGAAAAGTGTAGGTCTGAATCCATTACGGCCTCGCACTGTTATTGGTTTGGGTACCACAACATTACTCTGCTCCCTTTGTAAGGCTGTCGCTGCGTATGAGTCACTTACCTGGCAGCGAGACTTCCGTGTCCTTCATTCCAGTGAGTAATCATGTCTCCATGACACTTAGGGATCATTCAGTTGGGTTAGCTTACTGAAAAGCTCTTGAGCATCGGTATAACGCGCTATAGTTTTTCGGTCGCAAGGAACTCACATGGTGCGAAAATGATCAGGTATGGGAGAATGCCGACCGGTGTCTAGTCTGCCGTTTTCTTTATTTAGGTGGGATAATGGTATATCGCTGGCAACTTGATTTACCAAGGCAGTCCCATTCCGCGTCGAGACGTAATTCGGAATCGCTTGGACGAGTAGCCATATGAAGCTGCTGTGCACTTGTCGGTGTGGTTACTTTTCAGATAATCTTACGTTTGGTTTTTGCATGACTTTTGCGGATTTTAAAGTTCAGATGGAAAGCCCTTCCGATTCTTCACAAAGTTTCAATGTTTCCGTCTCTGTCTACTGTGTCTGAACTAAAAGTTTCTAGTTTCTTGTACCGTATATCATATACTTTTGTAAAGTAGCCATTTGAGCGGTTACGCGACAGCATTATCTAAGAAAATAACTATATTTTCCTACATATTACACAGTATTTCAAGCACAGCTTACGGAATGGATTTTATAAATCCTAACCATTCATTGTTAAGGTTTAGTATTTAACTTCAAATGTGGAAGGAATTTGTTTTTCTCAAGGTTACCAGTTTTGACTGGGCACAGAACATCATACATTTGCTTCCTGCTGAATAAAAAAATGGTAGGAGTATATACCATTCTTCTTTAAAACATAACACCGTAGACTAACACGTTGGTTCCTGATTTAAACTTAACTTAGTGAACGTATTGAGTAGCTTGGTTCATCAAATCACCACTCTAGAGCAATTGCTTTTTGTGGCAGGCTGCAAGAATAACACACAATCAAGAAATAATGTCCGTTTCAAGGCCTTGAAGCATTAAAGAAAGTATATGTGCTTGGAACAGGAGACTACTGACAACTCGTTGAATATATCACAACCCGGTTCAAACCAAAAAGACACGTCCAATGATAGCCAACCTGATGTAATGCATATTTCACTGTCACCCAAAGACGGCTTTTCCAATCCATGGACCTGTGTCTTTAAAAGACCTATGGATACTAAATACTCGGTCGCACCCAATATTCCCTATCGACCAACCTCCTATAACCACTAGAGCAAACAACCTTCCATGTTGAATAGGACCAATGACAACCGTATCTTGGCTACGCCTGATTATCATCCCACAAGCCACAACAATCACTGGAAGTGCACAGATAGTGGAAGGACATCGACCAGTAAGAAAATGTTACCAGCGGCTCTTTTCCATGTTCCAACAACTCGCACCAATTCCCATCTCCGATACATCCGGCCGAGGTCCACACCTTGATCCCACCCTTCCTCCAATTTGTCCAAATGACAAAGCTAGTCCATTGTCAAATCAATGGTAACCTAAGCATATTGCCTGGGTTCCGGACGTGTCCCCAAATGTTTCGATATCCACACAGGACATGCTACCCTTACCAACAAAAGTTCTAATGGCTAACTCGGTCCCACCATACTCGCACTTACCTACTATGTGCACCATGCTCGAACGCAAAGATCCAGACGATGACACAACGGACAGTCATCATCAGCACATTTTAAATGATTCTGATTAATGCCCCATCCATAATCAACAAACTTTGTTGTATTAACACATTTACACAGTTCCATGACCCACAAGTGATCCTCGTTACTGAAACGTGGTGTTCTTCAAATACACTTGACTCTACTCTGATGATTCCAAACTACCACCTATTTTGAAAAGATCGCTGCGACAGAAAAGGTGGAGGGTGTGTTATATACCTACGTAAGACATTAACAGCTACACCTGTAGACCACTCACAATTGGAAAATATCCCAGAATCTATTTGGCTGTCATTTGCGGGTGTATCATCTTACACACTGTTCGCATGTATCTAAAATCCACCGAATGGGTCTAAGTATCACCAACCTCACTACTGCATTTGACTTCGCATCAGAGTTGTTGCACAGCCAGAAGTTTATTGCCGGTGATTTCAACCTACCGAAAACACGCTGGTCATCCCACCCAACGTCTACTTTGCACGCCTGTTTTCTTTCTTCCATCAGAGCTGGGGGCTGGACACAAAGAAATTACCAGCCCAACCAGGTACGCCAAAGTATTGGACTTAATATTCACACTGGAGATACCCAATACACAGACCGAGATATTAAACAATCTCCCTGACAGCGACCATAACATGATCTGACTCAGCTTCCAAAAAAGTGGTCACTAAACTCTCCTCTACAATACCGGTTGTAACCCATTAGATAAACTGGGAATGCATTTAGCGGTTCATTCGTTTCTCCGACAGGGATGTATTTTTCCTCTTAAACAGTGTGTACACCTCTGTGGAGCAGTTCTATAAACAAATCCATCACGCTGTAGCCCTCCTTGCTCCACAATGTATTCATACCTCTAATGTCTGCAAAGCTTCCATCGAGCACGTAATCAGCAAGAAAACCAAAATGTTAGCTGCAAGATACAGAAGAATCCATGACTTTTCACTAGTCTTACAAATGCACGAATTAATCACCAAAATCAAACACACGTAATTAGCATGATGGAAAACTGAAGAACATGCAGCCCTACGGATAAGCTGCAAAGCTAAGGTTGATGTCAAAATACTGCATCGTAAAACCAGTGACCGCTCTCCGCTAATTACAGAAATTGTTGATGGTGAGGGTCACTTACTCCATGACCCAGCTGAGCTCTGTAAAGCAGTCAGCGACATTTTTGCCATTACCATGGGTTGCGAAGCTGACCCGGTGCCTGTGTGCACAGCGCTCACAGAAACAAACCTTTTAAGCAGAGTCGATATATCGATCAAAACGCTAGCCATCAAGTTATCAAATTAATCAGGCCAATTTCCAAGCTTGGATCTGATGGCATTTCACCAATCACCATTAAACCAGAAGAACGTGATATACCATTGCTAGTGAGGAGCAGGTTCACTCTATGGCTGGTATCTTGTCACGTTTCAGACAAATGGAACACGTCATTTATCATGCCTCGGCATAAAGGAGGTCCCAAACAAACGATTGATAACTACCGCCCATTCCACCACACGCCGATAATCGCTCAACTATTTGAAGAGTTGGTCAGAATGGAGCTGATGAACTTTGTTGATTTCATTGGCCTGAGCAACAATTCACAGCATGGTTTTCTCAATAAGCAATCGTGCACCACCTGTCAACTGCATTACCTTAATCACATTTCAGAAGCAATCGATTCCGGTTATGCAGTAGTAACCATGTTTCTTGACCTACACCAAGCGTTCGACCGAGTACCACACAAGCGACTGCTACAAAAATTGGGGACCTTCGGGATCCAGGACCCATTACAAGGTTGGCGATCGTCATACCAGTGTTATCGTCATCAAGTAGTCACTTTAGGTGATTATCACTCTTTCCCTCGTTCAATCACCATTGAAGTCATTTAAGGGAGCCTGCTCGGCCCGTTACTTTTTTCTCTACATCAATGACATCACCACATCTTTAAAACATGGTACATCATTTTTATTTGCTGACGATATCAAACTATTCTATAAGTATCGGCGTGACGAGCTTCACCGGACATTATTGCTCATTCAAGGGGATTTACCTTCCTTTGGGTCTTGGTGCTGCACATGGGTGATGAACCTCTCGAGTAAGAAATCAAGCACCAAGCCTTACGGCTGCTGCATCCCTGAAGGATCTATCACCCTTATCAATGAACGCGTCCCTACACAGTTGTCCACGCGAGATCTTGGCATTAGGTACTCGTCTACCTTCAATTTCTCCGAACAGGCCCAGTACCAAGTAGCACGTGCCAGACAGTCTATGTTCAGTATATCAAACAAAATACACACAACTCGTGTTAGAGTTGAGCTTTTCAAGCTACTCACTCGCCCCATCCTCCAATATTGCAACATAATATACGGAAATATGAGAGTGACAGAAGTGATGTGAAGAACCTGCGGATTTAATTTACTAAATATCTGACTGGTAAACACTCTGCTATGAGTTATCGAGAACGTTACAATGAACTTCATCTTGAACCACTTTGAATTCGCTAATTGAATCACAACTAGTTGCTACTTCCAACATGTTACACAAACAGGTCTATTCCAACCTGCCTACACTCAACTCGAGCGCTTTGCAACAAAGAGGTTACGTTGAATATACCGTAGGCCAGGACGAAGGTCTGCTCTAATTTCTTCCTGGTCAGATACAGCTATATGTGGAATAAACTACCAATAACACAGCTCATGTGACAAGGTGGCAACAATTAGTAGCGGAGTTGCCAATTATCTTGAGCTCACTATTCTAAGATCTATATTCAATTGGGAAATATCCCTTCTATGAGCTCTTCCGAGAGGGACGCAAATACATATAAACCTCAATTTTCATAACAAGACTGTGGCCACAACCATCTACCAGAATGTTACTACATGAAATGTACAATTCAATATTCCACCTATGCTTGTTACCCATGCAAGAGCATGGGTTCTTCTGTACAAATTGATCTGTGCCGCTATAGACACAGTTTCTCTCCTCAAGAGAAATATACCCATTATTAATATTAGTATTAGCAGTATTATAGTACGCAAAGAATAGTTTGGTTGCCAGCCCACTATATTATCTTGTTCTGTTAAAGGGATGGCACAGACATGTAACTCTGGACACTAAAGCAAAGGGCATAATGACCAAAGTGGGTTCCAACTGTGCGGAATCGAGCCCAAATTGTGGAGTATGGTTGGGTACGGAATCTACCAATGAAAGAAGTGTACGGTGAAGAGGAAATGATATTTGACGTAAATCATGGACGCAGCGACGCACGCTCATATGAAACGTAATATTCATCATTTTATAGTTTAACATCGTAGTTTTGGGTGTGTCGTTGGGGCGACCTCGATAGTACCCTGTTGTGCAGACTATACTAAGGTTAAAGGAATAAAGTTTTATTATGCACCAGAGAAGTAGACAGTTTGCTTGCTTGAATGCAGTCTGCATTTGTTTGTGTCAACACACGAATCCGTCTTTTCGGACACGGACGCTGTCTGCTACTCGTGGCGAACTTCGCAGTTCGCACCACTTCATAAATTCCTTAGCTGGCTCTCTCTATAATGCCTATGTTTGAGCCGCAGCTGGTTTTTACTAGTCTTAAACCTATTACTAGCTTGGTTTTGTTGGTTATTCCTCTCACCTACGGTAAGCCGTTTCTCCACATATCTAATGTGTATCATTTGACCGCCAATGCATAGGAATAAACAGAAAAGTGCGTTTGAGTAGCAGTAATCATAGTGTAATGGTACTCTGTTTGCGATCGAGGGTTGAGCCCTTTTATGGGGAAATGGGCGCATATGTTGCATACAGTGAACGGGACGTAAATTTTTAAAAATTTTGTCTTGATGCCAAAGCAGTACAAGCATAGGTACGGCAAGGATTTGCAATTGATTATGAATGTCAATAGGTGCAATATCACTGTCAAATCAATACATGCGCCCGTATCTATGTTGGCGGGAGCTCTTTTTATGGCTGTATTTTCTTATGCATGGCTCTGTACATGCGAGTCGGCATTTATGTAAAACCCAGTGTGCCCTACTACTTTTCCAACGTAGCGTATGCGATTACAAGCATATTTAACCAGTACAAGTGTTCCTCATATTCAGATTGCACGTCAATATTCATAACTCCGCTGAATTTAATATGTTGCATAAGTACCTCTTCTATATCTGTAGGCATCTGCAATTGTTAATATATATACATATATATACATCGATCAAAATATCTTTTTATATATCGGATTCATCCGGTTATGCGTTTCTTTTTAGCAGGTTGTTAAATTAAAAAGTCACAAACCTTAGCTTTCTACTAGATGTAGTTTCACGGGACTTGCGGGTATACAACGTTTTCTGTAATTCTTATGTTCAGATACATAGATTTCCTGGTTGGCCGACACTAAAACATGCAACCTATATGTGTCCGTGTGAGAAGTAGCTTATGCGTAAATCTAAATCGTACACATCAAAAGTTTGACCCTTGTGGTTTCTTGATTGTGGTTGCAAACGCTAAATGAAGTCGGAAATTCAATCACTTAAATTGAACTAGCTTACAAACAGGAATTATCGGAATGCGCAGAACGAGAATATCTTCATCTTTGAAAGATCCGGGCAAGATTCTCGCATTTATGAGGTAAGTAGTGCTAAGTAGTGCTTTTACTACAAGCCGCATGCCGTAGCAAAGTTTGGCGGGTTACTATTGTACAACATGATATTTGTTGCGCCCATTTTCAGTTCCAGTACCTGCGGTGGCATTCCTGGCAGATGGAAGGAATTCAAATATACTGTTGGATAATTAACCGCTTCATTTGCTTCCAACACAATGTGAATGGACTAATACTCGTCTGTCTGGCTTTCAATATTAGATTGTATAATAAGGTTAATTCCGTCAAAGTCTTTGTTCTTGGCCACTAGAATTCTTCATGTACTAAGCCAATCATGATTCAGATAATCTATGTGATTATTGGGAAATAATTTTCGACCAGTGCTTCTTGTGACTTCAAAACATTGCAGAAGTTATAACGCACTGAAATGCTTCCTGAGGTCAGACCAACGGACAGATTTCGGTTCCCAATATCCAGTAATTGAATTGAAAATAAGCTACTTGATCACGTTGAGGCTGGACACGCAATTTTACAATTAATGTCAACCTTCTTACGTGCTGCCACAAATTGGAATATTTCAGGCAAGCGTTTAATTCGTCCGCTGCTGTTAATCAAGGTAATACAGTTAAGGTGTCTGAAGTCTCCTGCAAGCATTAAGAACGCGTTCCCAAATAGTCTGCTGTTTCCACGCAAAGTTTGCAATGATCAAGTGCTTCGAGTGCTTTTGTGCGCCATTGTGCATTCAACCCAAACAATAACTTTACTATTCTGCAATAACTTTCCTTAAAGAAGATTTAAATACGATAGATGTGGGTTTTAATAAATTGCATGTTCAGTGGTTATTTCAAAACGTAATGAGCAGTACTGCTACTAGACAGCAATGTCGCTGCTAGTTCGGACGACGCGAGAGTCAAGGCTATGTTATTTTGGGAACGAACTTCTGTAAAAATTAGTCTAAGGAAGAACGTTTTTGCAGTTCATCATGGCGCATCTGAGAGGAAAATTGCTCCAGCCGCATTATTGACAGTTTGCGCTGTTAGATCGTAAATGCCTTTATGTTCAGATGTTAGCCTCGGAAGATTGGTGTGCAGATATGACGAGAACGCGTTCGTGTTTTAATTCTGTTCACCACGTAGTCCGATTTCGAAAAAATACAGCAGAAACTCGATTTGGTGCTAGCATTTGCTTTGCTTGCGATTTCTTAGCACAGTCTTTTGATCATATTCAACGCCGCCTGTAAGCCTCTGATTAGATACCCATGTGCCTATCTGCATTTTCCTTGCCTATTCAACAATAAATATCTCCGGTCATTTGCTAATTATATTTCTCCCATAGCTCAGTTGCAGCTATAAAAGAGCGGGTGGTCAATATGAGTGCAAAAGATGCACGGCTATGATATGGATGCGACATGTCGCACGCGTTTTTTAAATGCACAAACCCCAGTGTCGGTCATTTTCCAAGTACTGCAGAGCTTGACATGCACGGCGGACAGTGGCACGTGCAATGCCGTTGCCAATTCTCAATTGCTGGAAAATCGCTGAACCATGCACATTTACTAACAACATGCGAAGACAAAGGTATTCACCTTGATTTGGAGGTACTGTGTACAGACTGCTTATGGTAGCTTCTGTGAAGATGTCGCCTTGTCTGTCCGCCCGACGCCCTCATCGTTTGCGTCGTTCAGATGGTTTTATACTCGCATTCCATGTGTACTAAGTATGCATTTTGGAATACAACAAACGTGTCATTTTGACCTAACGTGAAGAAAGCAATTAATGTTGTTGCCAGTGGATTTATGACTATTGGTGAAATTTTGCAGCTTTGCAATAAATGCTTTCTCAGTTTACCAGATGCACGCCTAAGTGTACGACAGCTGGACTTAGCTCATGTGTGTGAAATTGAACGATGCGCCATACAGCTTCATTGCTGCATACGTATATTCCAGCCTGATAGTCAACGAATTCATCTATGTGTATGACTTTATTCGTATCGGTTCTGTCCGGTATCAGGCCAAAAAGTGTGACGTTGCTGCCCTTATTTACGTACTCACAAATGTACTTGAACCATTTAACGGAGTTATTGTACTTCAAGTTTATTTGGGCTGTGTACGCCTTCGCTAGCATTGGCGGATTTGGAGAAACACACCTGTTACCTATCTCAATGTAACCCTCTCACAGTTGTCGAGCTACAGTGTAACCGCCATCTTCTGCGGAGCGTCTTCTGCGTTAGGGATATACGTCATTTCCTGTAACCATTGTAGACAATAATACTCGAGATTAACACATTGAGTCTTTACAGACTGCACCATTGCTCGGCCAAGTTGACCCCTTAGACAACATAATTAATCTGAACGGCAAAGGATTTCCGTCGGGGGGGGGGGGGGGAAACAAGTTGAACCCTAACTCGCCTTGCGTTTGCCGCTCATTTACACAGGTGTGTAGGTGAGCGTGTGTAACACGGGGCCTTCAGCCAATAGGGCCTCAGACGTATTTAGTCACAGGGGTGAAATTAGGACTGTTCATTTCCTAACTGGTAAAGTGTCAGTGGCCGAGGCAACATGTGGGCCTGTGTTTCTCTGTCCAAAGAAGCGATTCCTATCAATTAGAACGAGGGGAAAGATTAGAACAACGATTGAGTTGGTATAAAGAGCCGCAGCCAAATAAGTTGGCCGTGTGATTTTGAACGTACACTTAACCTAAACGCAATGATTAGCTTGTATGTTCGATTCTCGATGGAGGTGAAGAATGTTATATTGAAAGCCTACAATGATGGAAGTGATTAGATGCGGGTCGCTTGCAAACTAAAGATGAAAGTGAAAGCTTGCCACAACTGGATATGTGTGTACGAAACGACTGAACCGGTATGAAAGCACCGGAAGTCCGTGCCAGAGCACTAATAAAATGCCAAGACCAATCTCTGGTGGAGTCAGTATCTGCGGAGCCTCCCGTCACCCTTGAAATCCTTCGTTTGCGGTTAAAGGCAAATCAACATTATACTAATTATTAGCACCAGTATGCGATACTCGAATAGTCGACGGATAAAAATGAAGAAACTGCACACAATTCCGGGGTGCATTAGCACTCTGGAGAACACAAACGTCACAGGTCATTTGTTTTGCAGCTCATGGATTACAAGCGAGAAGGTAGGCAACCGGTGTCGATTGATGAGAGAAACTTCATCTTATTTTGCTCTCGCACTCTAGGCCACCCACGACGTGGTAGTCGAGCGCATTGTAGATTGATGAACGGCCGGAAACCGAATGTACATGTTGTCGGCGCTATGACAAACAACGGCTTTATAGCGTTGCCGGTTCTGAGAGAAAGTTATAACAAGCATAGCTGCACTCAGTGACTGCGGGAAGTGTGTGATACCAAAGCAGTATGGTTTGTGGAAAGGTATCGTTTGATTTGTGCCTTGTCACATGCCCTTGAGCACGTTTTTCTGGAGGAACCCTACCACTCTGGCAGACTTTTACGACTATCATCATACTCACCAGTACCCAATAATGTCGAGGACCCCTGGAGCGTAATAAATGCTTATGTTATAGAGGCAAGGAGGGGACTTTGCTCCGAGATGATCCTGAACTATCCTGAAGGCGTTTCGAATAAAAGCAATTATCGGATTCGCTTTGTGGAGCACGCGGTGCCTTAGGCACGGACCTTAGTGATGCAGCAGCAATGCAAATAAATGTTTCGGCATGTCAGTATGAAGTATGGACCTGTTGTTCTTTTGGCGGCTATGTACAACCTTTATTTGGCAGTAAACTACCTGTTTTAAAAGAAGGTTGTTCATACTTTATTAGGATAACGGGGCAGAGTGAACTATTTACGCTGTACGAAACGGCCAGTTCTCTATTCTGGGGAACCTCGAGGATTTCCGGTAAGTTGATCCGTTTGATCGCGTCGCACACTCGTTTTATTTGCCGCGTTGTAGAACAATCCTGTGAGAGGCTGACAAAGAGATGCCATTCTAACATGGTTGTGTGGCAAACAATTATATTCTACCGCCTGTCGCTGTTTGGGTTTGGAAAACCAGTGGATATGAAATTCGGTAAGGGCGTAATATATAACGTTTTGGTATAGTTAGTGTGGATGCAATGAACCGCAGAGTCAATGTATCCTTCTTTGCTTCACAACTTCTTGCAAGTCCTTATCGACGTGGGCATCAGATATTTCAGCGTACATCACATCGTCGATTTTTGAACAGATCTTGTTGTAGAGACACATTAGTATATGTGGTTGTGGCAATCCTCCAATATGTCATTACACTAAGTATATACAACAGCGCACAGAATAAAACGCCTGAATTGCGCCATCGACATAACACAATCAATTGGGATATCATAGCTGTAACTGAAACCTGGCTCTCCAATGACTTGCTCGACACAGAAATCGAAATCAGTGATATGTCAGTTATTCGCAATGATCGTTCATCTCGCGGTGGCGGCGTTGCTCTGTACTAGCGGACTTGTCTGAGATATGAGGCTATTAAAGAACGTCACCTTGCTGTCTCCGACCGTTTGTTTTGCCGAATGCAGCTAAATGGCCGAGGTGGTGAACCTTCGAAGAATACGTGGGATGCTTGTCTGTTGGCAGTTGTCTACAGGCCACCGAACTCCACCACAGACCGAGATGACATTCTGTTAAACGCGCTTCATTATGCAGTTTCTCAAAAGTACTCACATTGTCTAATCATGGGCGATTTTAATGTACCCTAAATTGTCTCAGCGACTTCCAGTCATCCTTACTTCAAATGAAAGATTCTCGAGTTTATGGATACAGCAGCTCTGTACAACCACGTGCACCGACCAACTAGACACCCAGGTTCAAATAAGCCATCGCTTCTGGATTTAATCCTAACCAACGAAGAGTTGATGATTGAGACAATTTCATATCATCCACCATTAGGCAACAGTGACCACTCAGTGTTAAATTTTGCCTATGTGTGTTACGCCAATACCACTGAAATCAGACATGAAAACCGACAAACTATAACCAACTATTCCGTGCTTCACAGTCTAGCGACAACCGTCAACTGGGATCTCAATCTGCAGAGCACGGCAGACGACGCGTGGAACGAACTAAAAGACAAAATTAGCTGTGTCACGCAAGCAGCCTCTAAAGTCATACCATAACGAGTGCCCCGCAGGACTAACACCTGGATCCGGAGCAGAACGCGTAAAGGGATTAGCATCAGAGACGCGATCTGGAGACAATACGCGCTTAACAATTGCGACGCCACCTGGGAGAATTAGAAAATAGTGAGAAAATATTGCACATCCCTGATTAGAGCCGATAATTACGAATGGCAAAAAACATGGTACTTAAATTCACGAACAATACGAAACTGCTGCACAGGTACGTGAACAGCAGAAGGAAAGTTAAAACAGGAATACCACCACTCTAGACGGATGGTGGCCTAACGACTACTGCTGTGGATGCTGCGAACGTATTACTTCTGCAGTTTGGCACAGTGACTGCAAACGCCATAGAACCTTTGCCAAACCAGCACTCACCCAACGTGGTCGGCTTATCAGCTGTCACTTTTACCTCAGCAGCTGTCGCTAGCAAATTACGGTCTCTATGGGAAAATAGCGCTCCGGGAGTCGACAAGATCAGACACACAGTTCTTAAAACTCTTGCTCCCACCATAGCAGCACACCTCGCAAGCTTTTTTCAAAGTCTACTCAGTTCCCAAATACTTCCGTCTGAGTGGAAAAGCTGGATAGTCGCTCCGTTATACAAAGGAGGTAAGCGATCGGATCCTGCCAACTACCGACCCATTACTCTCCTCCCTGTTTTATCAAAAGTAATGGAATCGTTAGTTGCAGATGAAATTACACGATATTTTGAGAGTCTGAAGCTAATTTCTCACCTCCAACACGACTTTAGGCGCAAACGATCTTGCCTCACAAATCTGCTTCTTGCTCGGGATTCATGGACCAAAGCGCTTGATGAAGGATCCCCCCTTGATGTGATTTACCTAGGCTTTTCGAAGGCATTCCACCGAGTCAATCACTTAGCTCTGCTTCATAAGCTTCGTGCCTACGGTATCCATTGTTCCCTTCTCACCAGGATAGCAGCATATTTGCATGATAGAATGATCAAGGTCAGAGTCGCCGGTGCCCTCTCGGAAACCCTCTGCATCTTTAGCGGTGTTCCTCAAGGATCCGTCCTTGGTCCCCTCCTTTTCCTGGTCTATATTAACGACCTCCAGGATAATATTCAATCCTCTATGCAAATTTTTGCAGATGATGCAAAAATCTGGAGAGTTATTCGCTCAACATCAGACTGTGCCCTCCTCCAGAATGATTTGGATCGAATCAATAAATGGGCAGATATAAAGCAACTCCCCCTGAATGCTGCCAGAGCTCACCTACTGCCATTGCGCAGCAATCTTACCAACACGTACCTCTTGGGGCAGTACGTTTTAAGGCGCGTGACCACAGAAAGAGACTTGGGTATCATTGTGCAAGCAAGTCTGGGGAATTCGCTCCAATGTTCGATAGCAGCAAACGTGGCGAACATGAATCTGAGACTTTTGAGGCGAGCTTTTGGTGTTTTTGAACGACGGTTGGTACCCATGCTTGTCAACTCCTACATCCGTCCCCACGTCGAATTTGCCGTCCAGGCTTGGTGCCCATGGTTAAAACGGGACATTCATCTCTTAGAGCAACCCCAACGAAGAGCTACGAAGACAACACGCGGAATATCTGGTCTCAATTATGAAGTGCGTCTCAGTTTAATCGGAATGTTTTCCTCCGAATACCGACGACTACGCGGAGATCTTATTCTCGCATACCGGATATTAACGGAAAGCGATCACCAGTGCAAATCGCTGCTCACCCTAGCCTCATATAAGCGATCGAAAGGTCATAACCTCAAACTGATAATCCAACACTCCCGATTAGACCGTAGAAAATATTTTTACTCTCTTAGAATCTGTTCACAATGGAATGACTTGCGAACGCATGTTGTAAACGCTCCGAACATTACAGCCTCCAAACAATTGTTAGATATTCATCTGAGTGACAAAAAGCACATTGTGTTGAGATGTACTAGGTTTAGACTATTGGCATTTTAGTTCCATGTCGGAATCTAATGATTTTTATTTATTTTGCATTTACCATCCAATGAGTCTTGTAAAGCCAATTCTTTTTATCCCATCACACACTATTAAACAATATTGAACTATTGCCTCAAGTTTTAACATGCAGTCCATCAGCGCTTTTAGCTTTTGTCTTTAAACGCATGCTGTGATGTCATATATATCCAATGGCAATGAACCCATTGCTTAAACTTGAATTCCGTTTAATTCTCAATGCAAAACGTGCTTTATGTGCCCACAAGGGTGAATATTCAGGTGCTACACACACGCTTTGTGCATAGTAAAAGAAATAAAGCAGTGGCTACATAAGTAGACTGGCATAAACAACAGTATGGTTATGATGCAAAGTAGCGTTTATGCTCCAGGACAACTGATGTCTGGTCGCACAAATGTCGTGCCAGATATTGAATAACTGGTGAATGATAAGCCTTTGTGCGGGCAGAAATGGATCTATACATTTGTCTGGTTGCGGATATTAATGCACACTCAGATAGTGCATCCTGAAGTGGGTGACTTCTATCAGTAAGTATTCTCGAAGTAAGCCTTGTGCATGAATTGATGTGAGTTGACCAAAGTATCACAACAAAGGTTGGCTTGGAAACTTCACTACACCGAGAAAATTGCGTTATTGACCACCCTAGGATTTTTTAGTGCTTCCTTAGAAAACCGGGAAAGTTCAAAGTAGCGAAATAGGCCCAAACGGGTGAGACAAATGCGGTGATAAATGATAGAATTTAGTGGCTGCAGAGAGAGTTGCATGACGAACGTAGGCTGTAAAACGAAAAACTCCTCACCATTGTGGAAATATCATTAGCATGGAGTAAACTGGAAAGAATATCACTGAGTATTACTCCTAGTTATTTTACTGTCACACTGGAGTGCAAATTCTTGCCATATAGGTGAAGTTCTGAGTATTCCGTGGGAATTTGCAGATAACCATGGCCTTTATGTAGGCAGAAAACGACGTTAGTACATTTCGATGTATTCAGCGAAAATAAGTGAGCTCTGGACTATAATACATAGCTGTCTAAATAGGCTTGTAATTTAGTTGCTGAGGCTGTGGTCGGTTGTTCCATAACCAAGCTGACATCGTCTGCATATTTCAGTAATAGTGCATCGACAGGGGCAGGTGAAGAGGCGATGTAGAGTTAAAAAAGTATGGAGATAGTATGGCCACTTGAAGAACTCCAGTGTCTGTGGTGAGCCGCGTGAAGTTTTACCTCCAAGTCTGATAACCTGGAAATGTCTTGTGAAGTAATCTCACAAAATGTGAACGGCAGGGAGTTGAATTCCTTCATCTCGCCGGTTATTTAAAAGAAGCGCACGGGTTACACTGCCGAAAGCATTACTGTAATCGCGAAAACACATAAGTAGAGCTTTGACCTTGTTGTCTAGTGACGACAGCACTGAATGTTCAAGTAGGTTAATGCGTCTTTACTAGACCACAAAATAGCACAAGCAAATTGTAGCGGATCATCTGACTGAGTCTGTTTTAGTAACTTTACAAGAATAAGCTTCTAGAATATCAACAGTCTACCGAGGTGCAAGCAGTTGGTCGATATTTCCCTTAATCTTTCCTTGGCACCGGCGCGAATTTATTACTTCTCAAGCAGTCAGCAATATTACACTATTTCATGCACAACGTTTATACGTCAGCAAGTGGCTGAGCCAAGTTATCGGCACACACTTTGTGGGAAACGGGTGACAGTCCGTCCAGACAATTTTTTGGAGTTTAGCTCTATGAGAGTGTGGGGCTTAAAGTCTTAAGGATAAAAGTCACAATTGTCGTCTAGAAAAACCTGAAGTGCAAAGAATACAAACGCAGATTTTTCATTTATTTCTCGGTAGAAAAATTGGATAGAAAAACGACAGTACAATCTGGGTACTTTAGAAATGTTACCGCTTTTGTCACTTTTCACTTTTCTGATAATAATCCAAAGATATTAAAAAGCTGCATTTACATCACTTCTAATGTACCAACTTGTTTCATTTTTGATTGGTGAATTCATTAACCATTTAAAAATGTAGCGTCGTTGTTTGTTTTTTAGTGCAATATTTAAGCATTCGATATAAGCCAGCTATGTTACTTTTTATAGGGCTGGGTTCAAAAATCTCAAAGCCAGATACGTTGTGAATTCTTGCCTCATGGAAATACGTTTGCATCAGCTGCTGGTTTTTCAAAGTTAGTGCCTTGAAATCATTGACAAGTTGTTAATATTGTGTTATATAATAAACGTATGTGTTAGTATTTGTAATTGTTACTGGCGCAGTATTTATTCGGCTCTTTTATTAAAGGCACCTTTTAATTAGACTAGGCAATTCCTTACTCTTCTGCCCAGGTTAGTAATATGGAAACCTACAACTGGCAAAACAGATCATGGAATTTTACGAGCGACACAATGAAGTCGACTGGCTCTTCTGTGGTGGACAAAGGTAAATCCATCAGACCAGTCGCCAAAATCGTTCCCCTGAATGATAAAACTCTTGGTTAATATTTTAAAAAACGTGCATACTGGGTCACTTGTAAATGCAGCTTTTGGTTCCTTTGAGCCAAGAATAGTTTTCTGAGAACAACTGGAACAGACCCTTCTTGACTCTACCATTAAGGCAGTACTGATCCAAGGTCATCCCCACATACGTGTGACGCGCGTGCTCCTGGTTCGTTTGGATTATTCCCCTATATCCTCTCTCCATCTTCTCGCAGCATTGTCATTGTACACTCATTCGAACCAGATTTATCAGCCCTACACAGGGATCCATCATACGTGGAAATATATTCTACGATTAGAGGCTGTTCCATCCCTAACCGTTTTCACCGGCATCCGTGATTAAGCGCAAGGGTTTAACTCGATCACTTTGAGCCGATTTCGTTTCTGTGTGACACCATTCTATACGGAACCCTCGAGGCAGACCGAGAGGCCTAATCTTACTCCCATCCAGTGTTTCCCAATACAGCTGTGAAAGAATTTATGATCTGTCAAGCTGTGTTCAGCGTTGTGTTCAGATTCAGTTAACAGATTCCAGTCACTCGCCATTTCTTGTGACCTGGTCAGCCAGTGCGCCTCCATAATCCATCACACGGACCGCGCGATCAACCAGATCGCAATTTGGACCTTGCAACCACTACGCTCGCCTAACTGATGTACGCCGGTCTCAAAGCTCGAAAAGTACAGAACCCCCACAAACCCATTGGGTCAGTTAACGACAGCATGTTGAATGGCAGAAATGCGAATCCGAAAAGTCTCTAAGCAAACGCAATTGCTAGTTCGGATAATGTCATGAATTAGTTAAATAGGTTTGGCTTGCTCGCACTGTTTGGAATGGGATCATCCAGAATGTGCAAACGTATCCCAATAACAAGCAAAAGAGCGAACTTGCGCACAAGATGCGCCTTGATTGTGCACTGTGTGCTCGACCATCTCACTCGTTAAGTGCGTGCTTATCCTAGTCCAGTAGTGCGACCGGTTAACCGCAGAGGCCAAGCAGAGGATAAACGATAAGATTACTTCAATGGAAGTGACGATGCACCACAGCAGCGTAGCGGCTACTAAGCAACGGAATGTTGAACAATCCACTTCCCCTGAACTGCAATCAGCCCCGTCTCTATCTCCGTTGCCTTCTCCAAATTTGGTAGAACGCCGCGCGTAAATAGACCGTACCTAAGAGAGTGCAGCAGTACTCAGGGCAAGAGAAATCAGGCACAAATCAAAACGTCTGGTTAAGCAGATTCCACTAGACCTGACACCTAGCATTAACAAGAATAAAGCAGCCGAACACCAACCCTAGGTATCTGTAGCTCAACTAGCTCTTGTCGAGAGTAAGCCTCCCAGAACATGGCGTACATATGCAGAGATTGCTGCAAAGGTCCACCGAGAGGCCGCAACGGCGGCCTCTTCTTTTGTTAATACCGTTAACTCGAATAGAGAGAAAAACAGCAAACAATCACTTGTCAACAAATCAGGACAAATGAGTACCATACCTGGTAGATCGACGAAAAGGAATCCAACAACAGCGCCCGGACTGTTGTATGCTCAAATGTCCCTGAATCTACAGCCATCACATTGCGGGATAAGTTATCAAACGACCAAGACAAATGGAACTCATTGTGTACGCAGATGAGTATCAAAGCCAAGCCCATAAATTTTGTTACGGATTATTCTTCATCCGAACTCGCCTCCACTATGACAAATCCAGACTTATTCGAGTAACTCTAAAATCCTTCGCCGACGTAGAAAACGTTTTGCTCTCCGCAAGCGCGCTAAAACACGAATCCTGTGCGATACGTATCTATCCTGATGTCCCTCGGAGCGCGCGACAACCAAAACGAAACACCGAAGAGGGCCACAGCGAGCAAGACCGCCTAAACACAATCTTCATACATGGAGTGCCAGAACATCCTTCTGATGATGTTCAAGAGACCAAAAAGCACGACTTAGAACACTGGCGCTTTATTCGTGAAAAACTTACTTTGGATACTGTTGTGGCACTATCGTCCACCAGGATAACTCTCTCACCAAATTATAGAGGATGCGGCCCTAGAATCCTAAAAATTGTGGTTCAGTCAGAGCAACAAGCACAGGATGTTTTGGATGGATGGCGGAGAAATCGGAAATATCTTCCCTCCGAAATTCGGTTAAAGGTCACAAACACTTTGCACAGCTCAACTATTAAAGCAACTGAAGCAGCAAGCATACCGACGAATGTACAAAGCGTAACTTGATTGCTGCTTTAATTGACTCTGACGTAGGTTTAAACGAAGGTAGGGACGCACCTTGGCCGAATCAAGTTGCAAACGAGGTATCACTGAGCCATCAAAAAAGCGAGTAGCAGTCGATCTCCTATCGGTCAGCAATCTCCCATACTTGACCGCTTCACCATGCTGTGGGCTCCTAGAGACCGAGAAACTGGCCTGCTTATATACGAATGCTCAGAGTCTTTCTAACAAACTGGCTGAACTGTAAAATCACCAAGCTTCCGTGTCGTATGATGTCATTGGTATAAACGAGACATGGTTGCACACGGGCATCATGGATGCTAAACTTTCTCTACCCGGCATGTCGCTGATCCGGAACGACAGGCACAAAAAACAAGGAGGGGTAATCCTGTATTACCGAAACGACTTACAGTGCAAAGCCGTGGAGGATTCAGACTCACAGGTCCCCGACTCTCTTTTGTGCCGGTTGCAGTTAAAAGGCAGGGAGGCTTGCCTTATTATCTTGGTGTACCGCGCCCCTCACTCAACAACCGAAACCGACTACCACCTAATGGCTGCTTTAAGGTGCAGGTTCCAACAAAAGTACACTCAAATTCCTATCATGGGTGATTTCAAGGTGCATTGCTAAGAAACTCCCGCCACGATCGGAGAACAATTCAAAACCGATCTACAAGATCTAGTAATCAATGTTCCGCTTTGCGAAGATAGCATGTTTTCCACTCGGTTGAGAACAAATAACAGGCCATCTTTTTGGATCTTGCGCTTACCAACGAGGAGCGTATGACTGATATCTTGGTTTTAGACTACCCTTTGGTTCGCAATGATCACGCCGTTATCAGTTTCAAATTAGTCTGATATGCAGAATATGTGAATGAGAACGATGCGATCGTGCGAACTATCAAAAGCTACGATCGATTCGCCCAGCTAGTCAGCGCCACAACTTAGTCGTCCATTGAAGAAGAACCTCTGGAAGTCGCCTGGCTCAAGCTCATCAACAAATTCTGTCAGCTGATTGCACAGGCTTCAGAGATAAAGGTTTGCAATACATGTACATCAATTGCTTTCGTTACTAGCGGAACTCGAAAATGGGTGACATCATGCAGCGCAGCGTGGCGAGTGTACAGAGAAGCTCCAGCACAAGTAACTTTGAACAAGTACGTAGCCCACGATACCCACTGCACTCAACTGCTAAGAGATCAATAAGCTGAATATCAGCAAAACATCGCAAAAATCTTTAGTACTAACCACAAACTGTTGTAAAAGCACGTTAATAGCCTATGAAAGTTGAAACAAGGATTTCTTCCATCCAAGACGGCTGGTGGACCAACAATAACGGCTGTGGAAGCAGCAAATGCGCTGCAGATGCAATTCTCCCCAACGTTTCAAAGGGTCTTGTTAGGACTAACCCACATCACTTTTACCGCGGACGCTGTGTTGCAACAGCTGACGTCTCTACGCAAACACAGCTCGCCGGGTGTCGACACCATTCGTCCATAGGCACTGGAAGCAGCAGCAAGCCAACTGGCAGGAACTTTAGCCCAGCTTTTCCAGCGCTGCTTAAACCAGAACCAAGTTCCCGCCATGTGGAAGTTTGGAATTATAACCCCGATCCACACAGGTGGAAGCAGAACTGATCCCTATAACTACCGCCTTGTATCCCTTCTTTCTATAATTTCCAAGGTCATGGAATCCATGGTTGCTGATGCATTGATGTGCTATCTGGAGTACTACATCATCACGCCTGAGCAGCACAGTTTCCGTCGACAGCGGTCATGTACAACCAATTTACTAATTGTAAGCAGTAGTTGGACTGAAGCAGCTGACGCTGGAGGTGTTGATGTGGTCACAATGAGTCGCTCGCATTGGCTGGTATGCAACCTTAACACAAAAATGCAATATAAGCCTCGCTGCCATTTCAGAGATTCCGTTGATATAGGGCAGGGTTACTCTGTTTACAGCCGTTGCATTTGTCGAGGTGTGTTGAGCAGCCTTTTGTCGTGCGAGGCAGCCTAGAATGAAGTAATTTTTGTACGAGTTCCGCTTGACCAGATTGAAGAGATGGTATTCCTCTACCCTTCTCAGCTGCGGTGTACTACAATGGGTTTGTGCTCGTTTGAAAAGGGTTCTCAAGCAGCTGCGTTTGTGGGCTGCCGTAGTTTTGGACCTAGTCCGTATGCGTAGATTTTCGATAGACTGTTTTATCCAATCGTTCAGTATCACTCCGTCGTATGAGAACGTTTAAGAATGATAACTGCCCGGCGTTCACCTTCCGGGTGAATTGGATGCTATCGAACACACAGTTGGTTAGTTCGTGTGTTTCCTCCAATTTGGAAGGTTGGAGGATGATGAAGGTGTCGTCTAGGTAAAGTACCAAAAATTTTAGTCTCACGATCGGAAGTGCAATTTGTTCCAGCACCTGCAACACTGTCTCGGCTACAAGACTAGAGATCGGTGATCCCATTAGTGTGCCTCTTATCTGTTCATAAATTTGGCCATTGAAAGTGAACTGTATTGTTAGACGAAATTCCAATAGCTCTACCGTCTGTTCGACTTCGAGTTTGCTGCTTGTATCAGAAGACTTGTGCTTCTCTAACACGCGCGTCGTTGTTTGTTTTGCCAGGCTGATATCGAATGAAGTGAACAAGGCGGCAACATCAAGAGAGACTATTATTTCGTCCCGTTGAATAGTAGCGCTTTTAAATTAACGAACTGTTCTGTGGAGTTAACCTATTATGTTCAGATCCCGCGATTAGGTGTTTTGGCCGTCTCCAGACCTCCCTTGCAAGCCTGTAATTTGGTGCTCTACGTAACGACACGATGGGGCGAAGCGGCACTCCGCTTTTGTGTACTTTAGGTAAGCCACAGAACCGCGGTAGTACCGATTCTTGAGGTCGCATCATCTTGTGCTCCAAATATGTGATTTTCCCATTTGTCAGATTTGTCAGATTTGTCCATTATAGTAGTAATGCGTCCTTCGTTGGCCGGCACTATAACTATGCTCTTATATTTCTTGAGGTTCTCTAGAGATTTCCGTTCAGCGGCGTTGAATGTGTTGATTTCAACCTTATGACTGAGAGCCGGGACAATTCTGTGTCTGACCACTTGTTGCACTTCAGGCGCGATGTTGTGCGATTTTAGTGCCAATTCAAATGCAGCGAGGAGGTCGATGGGATTGGAGTCCTTAACATTGAGTTGCATACCACTGACAATGATTGCTTTCTCCGCGACCGTTAATCTTCTTCCGGATATGTTTGCAATTCAAGCATCTTCTTCCTTAGGCGCTTTCTTTTACGAGACCGAATTCTGCTTTCCTTCAAGCCTCCATATGGTGTTTAACTTGGTCTTGTGTGTTTTGACGGCCATCACAACTTTTCAATTCTTCGGTCAATTGTGATCCTAGTCTGGATTGGCAAATTGCCTTCAGTTGGTTAACCACCATTTGGTATTTATGCTTTCGACTTTGGGTGTACTGAACAAAGAACTGTGGCCACAAATTTTACGGGTTTGACAGAGTAATGTATAAGTACATGATAACGTCTAGTGTAGCTGCTGCCTCTCATTTTTAATAAAATTGGTTTGTGTACTTTTCCACAGTTATTAGGGAGTATTGGATAATTTGGGATGGTGAAATTGTAAGTTAGATCATATAAATTAGTTCTGGGGATATTATTTTAGTAATCTTTATTTTATTATCAAAAGGTGTAAAACAGTGCAAGGAAAAAAGGCGGTAACGTAACATTCTAGAAAAAGTACCAAGATTGTACTCGTTGTTTTTTCTATACACAAATTTTTCTCCCCCCTTCGACCGCTACACTATCCACATCCCTCTGTGTTTTTTATCTCTTCAAGGAAAGAAAAAAAAACATTCCATCTCTAGTACACGATCATGAACATCACATAGTTTTCCTAGATGTAAATCCCAGTATAGGTGAACGTTTTACCCTTTAAAAAAAAAGAATTTAAGCCAAACGCACAAACAAATAAAAAAAATAAAAAAAACTCTAACAAAAAACAACAAAAAAAATAAAAAACAACACAATAACAAAAAAAAAAGGAACCCCTAGAACTAAACGCCAACAAAAGTTGTCTGGACGGACAGTCACCCGTTTTCCACAAAGTGTGTGCCGATTACTTGGCTCAGCCTCTTGCTGACCTATAAACTCTGTGCATGAAAGAGTGTTAAATCGCTGACTGCTTGAGAAGTAACAAAATCACACCCGTGCCAAGAAAAGGTTCAGATAAATATCGACCAACTGCTAGCACCTCGGTAAACTGTTGATATTCTAGAAGCTTATTCTTGTAAAGTTGCTAACTCAGACTCAGTCAGATGATCCGCTACAATTTGCATGTGTTATCTTGTGGTCCACTCAAGACGCATTAGCCTAACTTGAACATTCAGCACTGTCGTCAATAGACAACAAGGTCAATTCTCTACTTATGTGTTTTCGTGATTATGGTAATGCTTTCGGCAGTGTAACCCGTGCGCTCCTTTTGAATAACCGGCAAGATGAACGAATTCAACTCCCTGCAGTACACATTTTATGAGATTATTTCACAAGATGTTTCCAGGTTATCAGATTTGGAGGCAAAACTTCCTCGGGGCTCACCACAGACGCTGGAATTCTTCAAGTGGCCATTTTATATTTATAATTTATTTTCCAACTAGATCGCCTCTTCACCTGCCCCTGTCGATGCAATATTGCTGAAATATGCAGATGATGTCGTCTTGGGTATACAACAACCGACCACAGCCTCATCAACTAACTTACATGCCCATTTGGACAGATTTGTATTATGGTCCAGAGTTCAGTTATTTTCTCTGAATACATCGAAATGCACTAACGTCGTTTTCTCCCTGCACAAAGCACATGGTTATCTACTACTTCCAATGGAATACCCAGAATTCACATAGATGGCAAGAAGTTGCACTCCATCGTGACAGTGAAATAACTAGGAGTAAAACTCAGTGGCAATCTTTCCAGTTTACTCCATTTTACTTATATTTCCACTATGGTGAGGAGGTTTTCCTTCTACGCCCTTCGTCATCCATCTCTGTCTGCAGCCAGCAAATTCCATGATTTATCAACGCATGCGTCTTACTCATTTCGGCCTATTTCTCTAATTTGAAATCTCCCGGTTTTCTAAAGAAGCACTAGAAAATCCAATGGTGGTCACTAACGCAATTATCTTAGTGTAGTGAAGTTCCCAAGCTAACCTGTGCTATAATTCTTTGTCCACTCATACCAATTCATGCATAAGTTTTACTTCGAGAATACGTACTGATACAAGTCACCCACTTCATGACGCACTAGCTGAGTGTGTATTAATAGCCACAACCAGACAAATGTATAGATTCATTTTTGCCCACGCAAGGGCTTATCATTCATCTGTTATACAATAACTGGCACGACATTTGTGCGACCAGACATCAGTTGTCCTGGAGCTTAAAAACAACTTTGCATCATGACCATACCGTTGTTTATGCCACTCTACTTATGTAGTTACTGCTTTATTTCTTTTACTATGCACAAAGTGTGAGTGCAACAGCTGAATATTAAGCTTTGTGGGTGCATATAGCACGTTTTGCATTGAGAATTAAACGGAATTCAAGTTTAGGCCATGGGTTCATTGCCATTGGATATATATGACATCACAGCACGCGTTTTAAGACAGAAGCAAAAGCGCTGATGGACTTATCTTAAAAGTGAGGCGTTTGATTCTGTGCGCTTTTGGATATACTCAGTGTAATGACATATTCGAGGATTGCTACAACCACATATACTAATATGGCTCTACAACAAGATCTGTTCAAAAAGTCGACGATGTGATGTACGCTGAAATACCCGATGCCGACGTCGATAAGAACTTGCAAGAAGTTGTGACGAAAAGAAGGATACATTGACTCTGCGGTTCATTGAATCCAAACTCACTATACATAAACATTATATATTATGCCCTTACCAAATTTCATATCAACTGGTTTTCCAAACACAAACAGCGACATGCGGTAGCACATAATTGTTTGCCACACAACCATGTTAGAGTGGCATCTCTTTGTCAAGCTCTCATATGGTTGCTGTACAATGCGGAAACTAAAACGGGGACGCGACTCGACCACACACATCAACTTACCGGAAATCCACGAGGTTCTCCAGAATAGAGAACTGGCCGTTTCGTACAGCGAATATAGTTCACTCTGCCCCGTCATCATAATAAAGTAAGGACAACCTTCTTTTAAAACAGGTAGTTTACTGCCAAATAAATGTTGTACATATCCGCCAAATGAACAACACGTCCATACTTCTTACTGACATGCCGAAATATTTCTTTGCTGTGCTGCTTCATCACTAAGGTCCGTGCCTAAGACACAGCGAGCTCCACAAACCGAATCCAATAATTGCTTTTATTCTAAACGCTTTCAGGATCCTTCAGGATTATCTCGGAGCAAAGTCCCCTCCTTGCCTCTATAACATAAGCATTTATTACGCTCCAGGGGCCCTCGATGTTATTGGGTACTGGTGAGTGTGGTGAAAGGCGTAGAAGTCTCCCAGAGTGGTAGGGTTCCTCCAGAAAAACGTGCTCCAGACTCTTGCGAAAAGGCACAAATCAAACGATGCCTTTCCACAAACCATACTGCTTTGGTATCACACACTTCTCGCAGCCACTGAGTGAAGCTATGCTTGTTATAACTTTCTCTCAGAACCGGAAACGCTATAAAGCCGTTGTTTTTCATAGCGCCAACAACATTTACATCCGGTCCCCGGCCGTTCTTCACTCTACAATGCGCTCCACTACCACGTCGTGAGCGGCCTAGAGTGCGAGAGCAAAATAAGATGAAGTTGCTATTATCAATCGGCACCGGTTGCCTACCTTCTCGCTTGTAATCCATGAGCTGCAAAACAAATGACCCGCGACGTTTTGTTCTCCAGAGTGCTCATGCACTCCGGAATGGGGTGCAGTTTCTTCATTGTTACCCATCGACCATTCGAGTATCGGAAGCCGGTGCTAATAATTAGTATAATGTTGATTTCGCATTTAACAGCAAACGAAGGAGCTCAAGGGTGACGGGAGGCTCCGCAGATACTGACTCCACCAGTGAGTTGCCGTGGCATTTTCTTAGTGCTCTGCCACGGACTTCCGGTGCTTACCCACCGGTTCATTCGTTTCGTACAAACATTTCCAGTTGTGTTAAGCGTTCACTTTCATGTTTAGTTTGCAAGCGACCTGCATCTAATCACTTCCATCATTGTACGCTTTCAATATAACATGCTTCACCTCCATCGAGAATCGAACATACAAGCTAAGCATTACGTTCAAAATCACACGGCCAAGTTATTTGGCTGTGGCTATTTATACCAACTCAATCATTGTTCTAATCTTTCCCCCGTTCTAATTGATAGGAATCGCTTCCTTGGACAGAGAAACACAGGCTCACATGTTGCCTCGGCCACTGACACTTTACCAAGTAGGAGCTGAACAGTCCTAATTGCACCCCTATGACTAAATACGTATGAGGCCCTATTGGCTGAAGGCCCCGTGTTACACACGCTCACCTACACACCTGTGTAAATGAGCGGCACACACAAGGCTCAAATTCATCGAGTTAAGATTCAACTTGTTTCCCCCCCAACGGAAATACTTTGCCGTTCATATTTATTATGTTGTCTAAGGGGTCAACTTGGCCGAGCAATGGTGCAGTCTGTAAAGGCCCAACGTGTTAGTCTCGAGTACTATTGTCCACAACAATTACAGGAAATGACGAATTTCCCCTAACCAGAAGACGATCCGCAGAAGATGGTGGTTACACTGTAGCTCGAAAAATGTGAGAGGGTTACGTTGAGGTAGATAACTGGCGTTTTTCTCCATATTCGCCTATGCTAGCGAAAGCGTACACAGCGCAAATAAACTTGAAATACAATAACTCCGTTAAATGGTTCATGTACATTTGTGAGTACGTGAATAGGGGCAGCAGGTCCAGCGTTTTTCCAGCAATTGAGAATTGTCAACGGCGTTGCACGTGCCAACGTCCGCCGTGCATGTCAAGCTCTGCAGTAGTTGGAAAAAGACCGACACTGGAATTTGTGCATTAAAAACGTGTGCAACATGTCGCATCCAAATCATAGCCGTGCATTGTTTGCACTTATATTGGCCACCTGCTCTCTTTTAGCTGCAACTGAGCTACGGGAGAAGTTTAAATAGCAAATGGCTGGTGATGTTTATTGTCGAATAGGCAAGGAAAATGCAGATAGGCACATGGGTATCTAATCAGGGGCATATAGGGGGGGTTGAATATGATCAAAAGGCTGTGCAAAGAAATCGCAAGCAAAGCTCCTAAAGAATTAAAACTGCTAGCACCAAATCGATTTTCCGCTGTTCCTTTCGAATTCGGACTACGTCGTGCACTTTTTTAAACACGAATGAGTTTTCCTCATATATGCACACCAATCTTCCTAGGCTAACATTTGAACATAAAGGCATTTTCGATCTAACAGCGCAAACTGTCAATAATGCGGCTGGAGCAATTTTCCTCTCAGATGCGCCATGATGAACTGCAGAAACGTTCCTTCTTAGACTAATTTTTACAGAAATTCGTTTCCAAAATATCATAGCCTTGAATCTCGCGTCTTCCGAACTAGCTGCGAAATTGCTGTCTGGTAGAAGTACTGCTCATTACGCTTTGAAATAACCAATGAACATGCAATTTATTAAAACCCACATCTAGCATTTTTAAGTCATCTTTAGGGGAAAGTTATTACAGATGTGTATTGTTTGAGTTGAATGTACAATGGCGCACAAAAGCACTCGATGCACTTGATCATTACAAAGTTTGCGTGGAAACATCAGACTATTTGGCAACGCGTTCTTAATGCTTGCAGGAGACTTCAGACCCCTTACCTGCATTATCTTGTTCAACAGCAGCGGACGAATTAAATGCTTGCCTGAAATTTTCCAATTTGTGACAGCAGGTTAGAAGGTTGAAAATTATTGTAAAATTGCGTGTCCAGCCTCAACCTGATCAAATAGCTTATTTTCAATTCAAATACTGGACATTGGAAACCGAAATCTGTCCGTTGGTCTGACCTCAGGAAGCATTTCAGTGCGTTATAACTTCTGCAATGTTGTGAAGTCACAAGAAGTACTGGTCGAAAATTATTTTCCAATATTCATATAGATTATCTGAATCATGGCTGGCTTAGTGCATGGAGAATTCTAGTGGCCAAGAACAAAGACTGACGAAATTAACCTTCTTATATAATCTAATATTGAAAGCCAGATAGACGAATATTAGTCCATTCACATTGTGTTGGAAGTAAATGAAGCGGTCAATTATCCAACAGTGTTTTTGAATTCATTCCATCTGCCAGGAAAGCCACCGCAGGTACTGGAACTGAAAATGTGCACAACTAGTAACATGTTGTTCGATATTTACCCGCCAAAGCTTTGTAACGGCATGCGGGTTGTAGTAAAAGCATTACTTAGGAACGTCATACATGCAAGAATCTTGACCGGATTTTTCAAAGATGAAGATATCCCCATTCTGCGCATTCTGATAATTCCCGTTTGTAAGCTATTTCAATTTAAGTGATTGAATTTTCTACTTCATTTAGCATTTGCAACCACAATCAAGAAACCACAAAGGTCAAACTTTTGATGTGTACGGTTTAGATTTACGCATAAGCTTCTTCTCACACGGACACATATAGGTTGTATGTTTTATTGTCGGTCAACCAGGAAATCTATGTATCTGCACATAAGAATTACAGCAAACGTTGTATATCCACAAGTCCTCTGAAACTACATTTATTAGAAAGCTGAGGTTTTTGGCTTTTTCATTTAACGACCTGATAAAAAGGAACGCATGACCGGATGAATCCGAGATATAAATAGACATTTTGACCAAATATATATATATATGTATATATACATGTGTATATATATATATATATTTATTTATTAACAATCGTAGATGCCTACAGATATAGAAGAGGTATTTATGCAACATATTAAATTCAGCGGAAATATGAATATTTACATGCAATCTGAATAAGAGGAACACTTGTACTGGTTAAATATGCTTGTAATCGCATACGCTACGTTGGAAAAGTAGTAGGACACACTGGGTTGTACATAACTGCCGACGGGCATATACAGAGCCATGCGTGAGAAAATACAGCCATAAAAGGAGCTCTAGCCAACATAGATACTGGCGCATGTACTGATTCGACTGTGATATTGCACCTATTGACATTCATAATCAATTGCAAATCCTTGCCGTACCTATGCTTGTACTGCTTTGGCATCAAGATAAAATTTTAAAAATTAACTTCCCACTCACTGTATGCAACGAATGCGCACATTTCCTCATAAAAGGGCTCAAGCCTCGATCGCAAACAGAGTACCATTACACTATGATTACTGCTACTCAAACGCACTTTTCTGTTTATTCCTATGCAGTGGCGGTCAAATGATACACATTAGATATGTGGAGAAACGGCTAACCGTAGGTGAGAGGAATAACCAACAAAACCAAGCCAGAAATAGGTTTAAGACTAGTAAAGCAGCTGCGGCTCAAACATAGGCACTATAGAGAGAGAGAACCAGCTAGGGAATTTATGGAGTGGTGCGAACTGCGAAGTTTGCCACGAGTAGCAGAGAGCGTCCGTGTCCGAAAAGGCGGATTCGTGGGATGACACAAACAAAGGCAGACTGCATTCAAGCAAGCAAACTGTCTGCTTCCTTGGTGCGTATTAAAACTTTATTCCCTTAACCTTAGTATAGTCTGCATAACAGGGTACTATCAAGGTCGCCACAACGACACACCCAAAACCACGATGTTAAACCATTAAATGGTGAATATTACGTCTCATATAAGTGTGCGTCGCTGCATCCAAGATTTACGTCAAATATCATTTCCTCTTCACTGCACCCTTCTTTCATTGGTAGATTCCGTTCCCAACCATACACCACAATTTGGGCCCGATTTCCCACAGTTGGAACCCACTTTGGTCATAACTGCCCTTTGCTTTAGTGTTCAGACTTACATGTCTGTGCCATCCCCGTAACAGAACAAGATAATAAAGTGGGCTGGTGACCAAACTACGGGTTGCGTACTATGATACTGCTAATACTAATATTAATAGTGGGTGTATTTCTCTTGAGGAAAGAAACTGTGTCTATGGCGGTCCAGATCAATTTGTACAGAAGAACCCATGCTCTTGCATGCGTGACAAGCATAGGTGGAATATTGGATTGTACATTTCATGTAGTAACATTCCGGTAGATGGTTGTGGCCACAGCCTTGTTATGAAAATTGAGGTTTATATGTATTTGCGTCCCTCTCGGAAGAACTCATAGAAGGGATATTTCCCAAACGGAATATAGAGCTTAGAATAGTGAGCTCAAGGTAATTGGCGACTCCGCTACTAAATGTTGCCACATTGTCACATGAACTGTGTTATTGGTAGTTTACTCCACCTACAGCTGTATCTGACCAGGAAGAAATTAGAACAGACTTTCGTTCTAGCCCAGGCTATATTCAATGTAACCACTTTGTTGCAAACAGCTCGAGTTGAGCAATGTTTTAACTTGAGTGTAGGCAGGTTGGAATAGGCCTGTTTGTGTAACATGTTGAAAGTAACAACCAGTTGTGATTCAGTTAGCGAATTCAAAGTGGTTCAAGATGAAGTTCATTGTAACATTCTCGATAACTCATAGCGGAGTGTTTACCAATGAGATGTTTAGTAAAATACCTCCACAGGTTCTTCACATCAATTCTGTCACTCTCATATTTTCGTATATTATTTTGCAATAATGGAGGATGGTGCGAGTGAGTAGCTTGAAAAGCTCAACTCTAACACGAGTTGTGTGTATTTTGTTTGATATATTGAATATAGACTGTCAGATATGTGCTACTTGATATTGGGCCTGTTCGGAGAAATTGAAGGTAGAAGAGTACCTAATGCCATGATCTCGCGTGGACAACTGTGTAGGGACGCGTTCATTGATTAGGGTGATAGATCCTTCAGGGATGCAGCAGTCGTAAGGCACGGTGTTTGATTTCTTATCCGAGAGGTTCACCACCTACGTGAAGCACTATGAATCAGGAGAAAGTAAATCATCTTGAATAAGCAGTAATGCCCCGTGAAGCTCCTCACGTCGATTATTATAGATTAGTCTGATATCGTCAGCAAATAAAAATGATGCACCATGTACTGCAGATGCGGTGATGTCATTGATATAGAGAAAAAGAGTAACGGGCCGAGTACGCTCCCTTAAATGACTCAACTTTTGATTGAGCGTGGAAAACAGTGATAATCACCTAAAGTGACTACTTGATGACGAACACATTGGTATGACGATCGCCAAACTTGTAATGGGTCCTGCATCCCGATGGTCCCCAACTTTGTTGCAGCCGCTTGTGTGGTATTCCGTCGAACGCTTGGTGTAGGTCAAGAAACACGATTACTACTGCATATCCGGAATCGATTGCTTCTGAAAGGTGATTAAGATAACGCAGTTGACAGGTGGTGCACGATTGCTTATTGAGAAAACCATGCTGTGAATTGTTGATCAGGCCAATGGAATCAACAAAGTTTATCACCTCCATTCTGACCAGCTTTCAAATAATTAAGCGATTATCGGAGTGTGGTGGATTGGTCGGTAGTTATCAATCGTTTGTTTGGAACCTCTTTTATGCCGAGGCATGATAAATGGCGTTTTCCATTGGTCTGGAACGTGACCAGGTGCCAGCTATAGAGTGATCATGCTCACCATTTGCAATGATATATCACGTCCTCCTAGTTTAATGGTGGTTGGTGAAATGCCATCAGGTCCCCGCTTGGAAATTGGCCTGATTAGTTTGATAACGTGATGGATAACGATGATCGATATATCGACTCTGCTTAAGAGGTTTGTTTCTGTGGGCGCTGCGCACACAGGCACCGGGTCAGCTTCGCAACCCATGGTAGTGGCAAAAATGTCGCTGACTGCTTTACAGATCTCAACTGGGTCATGGAGTAACTGACCACCACCATCAACAGTTTCGGTAATTAGAGGAGAGCGGTCACTGGTTTTACGATGCAGTATTTTGACATGCTCCTTAGCTTTGCAGCTTGTCCGTAGGGGTGCTTGTGCTTCAGTTTTCCGTCGTGCTAATTGCGTGTGTTTGACTCTAGTGATTAATTCGTGCGTTTGTAAGACAAGTGAAAAGTCATGGAGCCTACTATATCTTGCAGCTAACATTCTGGTTTTCTTGCTGATTAAGTGCTCGATGGAGGCTTTGCAGTTATGAGAGTTATGAATAGATTGTAGATCAAGGAAGGCTGTAGTGGGATGGATTTGTTTATAGAACTGCTTCACAGCGGTGGACACACGGTTAAATAGGAAAATACATCCCAGTCGGAAATACGAATGAACTGCTGAAAGCATTCCCAGTTTATCTAATGGGTTGCAACCGGCATTGTAGAGGCAAGTTTAGTGACCATTTTTATTTGGAAGCTGAGTCAGATCAGGTTGTGGTCGCTGTCAGGGAGATTGTTTAATACCTCGGTCTGCGGATGGGGTATCCCCAGTGTGAATATTAAGTCCAGTACATCGGCGTACCTGGTTGGACTGGTAATTACTTTGTGTCCGTCCCCCAGCTCTGATGGATGAAAGAAAACATGCATGCAAGGCAGACGTTGGGTGGGATGACTAGCCTGTTTTCGGTAGGTTGAAATCGCCGGCAATAAACTTCTGGCTGTGCAACAACTCTGATGCCATGTCAAATGCAGTAGTGATGTTGGTGATACTTACATTAGACCCATTCGGTGGATTGTAGATACATGCGAGCTGTGTGTAAGATGAGACACCGGTAAATGACAGCCAAATAGATTCTGGGATATTTTCCAATTATGAGTGGACTATAGGTGTAGCTGTAAATGTCTTGCGTAGGTATATAATACACCCTCCACCTTTTCTGTCGCAGCGATCTTTTCGAAAAAGGGGTAGTTTGGAATCATCAAAGTCGAGTCAAGTGTATTTGAAGAACACCACGTTTCAGTAACGAGGATCGCCTGTGGGTCATGGAACTGTGCAAATGTGTTAATACAATGAAGTTAGTTGATTATGGTTCGGGCATTAATCAGAATCATTGAAAATGTACTAAGTATTAAGGAATGATGGCTATCCGTGGTGTGATCGTCTGAATCTTTGCGTTCGAGCATGGTACACATGGTAGGTAAATGCGAGTATGGTGGGCCCGAGTTAGCCATTAGAACTTATGTTGGTAAGAGTAGCATGTCCTGTGTGGATATCGAAACATTTGGGAGCACGACCGGAACCCAGGCATCATGCTTAGGTTACCGTTGATTTGATAATGGACTAGCTTTGTCATCTGGACAAGCTGAAGGAAGGCTGGGATCAAGGTGTGGACCTCGGCCGGATGTATCTGAGATGGGAATGCGTGCGAGTTGTCGGAACATGGAAAAGAGCCGCTGGTAAAATTGTCATACTGGTCGATGTCCTGACACTATTTGTGCACTTCCAGTGATTGTTGTGACATGTAGGATGATAATTAGGCGTAGCCAAGAGACAGTTGTTATTGGTCTTATTCAACATGGAAGTTTGTTTGTTCTGGTGGTTGTAGGAAGTTGGTCGATATGGAATTTTGGGTGCCACCGAGTATTTAGTATCCATAAGCTTTTTGAAGACACAAGTCGATGGATTTGAGAAGCAGTCTTTGGACGACAGTACACTATGAATCACATCATGTAGTCTATCCTTAGACTTATCTTGCTGGTTTGGACCGGGTTGTGATATTTTCAAGGAGTTGCCATTACTCTACTGTTCCAAGCACTTAGACTTTCTTTAATGCTATGATGCCCTGAAACTAACATTATTTCTTAGTCGTGTTATTCTTGCAGCCCGCCACAAAAGCAATCGTTCTAGAGTGGTGATTTGATGAACCAAGCTACTGAATACATTCACTGAGTGAGCTTTAAATCAGGAACCAACGTGTTAGTCTAGGGCGGCTCGTTTTAAAGAATATTGATAGTCAGCAGTAAGAACATGTGTGATGTTCTGTGCGCAGTCAGGACTGACAATGTTGAGAAAAGCAAAATATTTCCACATTAGAAGTTAGATACTAAATCTTAACACTGAGTGGTTAGGATTTTTATAATCTATTTTGTAAGCTAAGATTGAAAGGCTGTGTACTATGTAGGAAAATATATTTCTTTTCTTAGATAATGCTGTAGAGCAACCGCCCAAATGGCTATCTCACCAAAGGATAGGACATGCGCTTCAAGAAACTTGAAACTTGTAGTTCAGACACAGCGAACAGCGACGGATGCAATGTAACATTTGTGAAAAAATCGGAAAGGCTTTCCATCTAAACTTTAAAAGCCGCAAATGTCTTGCAAAGCCAGACGTGAGATTATCTGAATATTAACCATACCGACAATAGCACAGCAGCTTCACATGGCTAAGCGTTCAAGAGATTCTGCAGTACGTCTCGACGCGGAATGAGACTACCTTGGCAAATCAAATTTCCAACAATGTACCATTATCCCACCAAAATAAAAATAACGACCGACCACATACCGGTCGGCATTCTCCCACACCTGACCATTTTAGCACCAGGTGGGTTCCTTGAGACCGAAAAACTATAGCACCTTTATACTGACGTTCAAGGTATTTCATTAAGCTAACCTAACTGAATGATCCCCAACTTGTTAAGCCATGCAATAACATCGGTGTCACGGAGACACGATTACTCACTGGAATGAAGGACACTGAAGTCTGGCTGCCAGGTAAGTCTCTCATACGCAACAACAGCCTTACAAATGTGGGAGAGAAATGCTGTGCTATCAAAACCATTAACAGTGCGAGGCCGTAAGGGATTCAGACCTGCACCTTTCTGATTCTCTTTGGTGTGGCTTGTAGTTAAATTGCCGATAAACTTGCCTTATCGCCTTGGTGTACCGCTCCTAATCCTACACCAGGAACCGACTACAAACTTGAGACAGCTTTAAGCTATACCCAAATTCGCACCATAGGTGATTTCAAGGTATCTTTTTCAGAAAATCCTGTCACAATCGGAAAAACATTTCAAATCCCATCTGCAGGAGCGCGTAACCACAGTTTCGGTTTACGATCACGACACCTTGCTTGCTCGCTTCAGAACCTGTAACGAGCCATCTGCACTGAATCATTTTCTTACCACCGAGGTGCATTTGATTGATGTATTACTTGTGGACTACTCATTGTGTAGCAGGAATCACGCGTCACCAGTAGCAACCTACTCTGCTATGCGAAATGTCAGAATGAGAAAGGCGATACAGTTCAAACCATCATACGCCACCACCAATCGGCCTAACACTTCAGCGCAATAACCCGGTCGTTCATTGCTGAAGAACCTATGGAATTCACCCGTCTAGAATTTGTCAACAAATTCATTCGGCTCATTATTTATGCTTTAGAGAAAGCAGTTTGCTATGTGACTAAATGCTTTATTTTTGTTTGGAGCAGAACGCCGAAATTTAGGTTAGTAAGCACGCAACACGGCGAACGTATTGACTTGCTCTAGCGCCAGGTACTGAGGACAAATACGTGACCCAACGTTAAAACTCTACTCAACTGTTAAAATGACAAAGCCGCCACTTAAAAGCACATGGCAAAATGCTTCGTGCTAACCGCAAACTGCTGAAGTAGCACGTCAGTAGCTTTCGCAATTTGAGGGCCATGATTCTATCCACTCTAGACAGCTGATAAGCCAGCACGAATGGCTTCAGAAGCAGCAGAAGTGCAGCAGTATCAAAATGCTCTCGCGTTTGAAAAGGTCTTGAAACCAGGCGATTTTTCGGTTTTCTCCTCAGCCGCCATGGCCCAGTCACCTATCCCTTACTGCTGAAGCTGTCTTGCAAAAGCTGACGTACCTGTGCAAACATAGATTCCAAAAGTTTCGACTCGGTCCGCTCAGAAGCCCTGGCAGCAACAGCAAGAGAAGTGAAGGAACCACTAGGTCAGTTTGTACAGTGCTCTTTAGATGATAACCAGGTGTCTGTTATTTTGAAGCTTGAAATATTACCCCCTATGTACAGAAGGAGAAACACAACTGAGCCTTCAGCTACCGCGCGGTAGCAATTATCCCCATACTTTCGTGGACTTGTAATCATTCGCCGCCGATGGATTTTTCTCATCTGGAAAACTGTAAGATTATTGCTCCAGAATAACACTGTCGCCGTCGATAGCGATCGTGCACAACGAATTTTCCAATTTTACGGAGGAGCTGGACCTTGTCTGGTGAAGCTGAAGCGACCACGACAGATCAACTTGGATCTATTGCAGACGTTCGAAAGTTTAGACCACTTGTTTCTTCTTTCCCTACCCTAATGTTACGGCATTGGCGCCCTTCTCTTAAGCTGAGTCGCCTAATTTCTCCTTCAACGACAATAAGTATTCAAAAACGGAAGTTTCTTATCTGACCCCATATCAATCTAGTACGGCTTCCCTCAGGGCTTAGTTTGAGGGTCACGATGGTTTTGTATACATTCATGACTTTGTAGAGACAAATGATATAAACATCCTAACTTTTTCTGCAGTTAGCAAAATATAGAGCATGATCTCGTTGGATCCCAATCAGAATTTGCTTTAGTGTGATCTAGATATTGTAAATCAGTGGTCAACTCAACACCTGCTTCGGTTCAACGTAAGCAATTGCGTTGTATTTTTGCACGTCAGACTAACTGCATATACGGGTTCAGTACCCATTTATTGCCGCGATCTTTCTTAGAATGCAACATTGGCGTATCGATTCTTCGTAACGCGGGTTGTTCCTGGCAAACTAAAAAGGCATCATAAACTGGTTACAAACGATTCGGTCCGTTGCGACGAGTGTTCAGAAAATTGTCATCACTATTTTCCGACAGAGGCTCAGTGCACGTCCGCTCCCATGTCGAATACGCAATAAAATCCTGGCATCTATGGCTAAAGTTCGGCCTTACTGCACTGGACTAACCACAAGGTTGGGCATCCGAATATGTCACTGGCATGTTCAATCTACCATACGAGCAAAGCTGGAAAACTCTGGGAGTATTCAGTGGACAGTATGGCCTATTAGGAGGCGAGTTGATAATGGCATTCTTGATTGTACACAATCCAAAGCACTAGTGCCGTTAATTATGACGACTCAGAAGTAACACAAACTTGAGACATAAGCTCTTTAAACAGAAAGAAAAGCACAGCCATCTGCAGTTCCATAAAAGTGCTCTTCTATTCATTAAATGCTCTCTCCAAGCATGTCGTTTATGCAGCTGAAAGAGCCCGATTCAATATTCAGTTGAATGACACACGCCGCCATTTACATTTTGTTACCTGGAGCTATCTCTCCATCCTACTCACGAGAAACAACTTGGGGTTATTATTTGTCGCCTATTAGATCTATGAAAATACTCGGAGTGCAGACTTAATACATTTAAGACATGAAGTCTACTCTTTGGACAGTAAAAGTACAAGTTACCTATTTTTGCGAACCATTTTCAATACCAACCAGGCTACCAAACGGGTTTAGCAAACCAATGATTTTTACGTCATTGTTTATTATCAGCCATGAAGGCGACTTAATGCTCTAGTGCACGTTCAAGACAGATCGGTAAGATGATATTATTCTGCGGGTGATCTATTTTCAGCAGGTAACTGAACAAAGAGTGAACGAATCGCTTTGAATATGGGTGGATCTATAATAAAATGTGCATCACAGTCTGATCAAGCAAATATTGCTTGCACATACTGCACTAGCAGTCACTACTTGGCCGTTTAAGCAAAAGATGAACATCAAAGCAGTACCATGACAAGCAATAAGAGAAATGGACAAATACAAAACATTCATTTTGTAAACTGGTTACAAAACAGAAGATTGAGTGATAAAGATAAGATTTTGTTAGGAGGAAGGAATGGTTCAGTGTGGCTACTAAACCTAAGTAAGCTGACGCTCACAACTCATAACCCTGGTCTACAAGCGAGTACCAGCCCTCGATAACTGGATGCAGCAGACCAGTTTCTGTCGTATTATACTCAGACGGGTTCGTTCGCCAGTGGGTGACCGTGGTGATTAAGTAATTTAGCAGGACTAAGTAGGCAAGTTAACTCCATCTGATAACTGAGGATGAGGTCCACAATAAATCTCCGGTAGCAAATGTTCAGGATATATCTATCAGCAGAACCATCCGGCAACCTGCTATGTACTCAAAGAAACTTAACCAAATCCATAAACTAATTATTGTTTCAGTAATTCTTCATCGGGCTTGTACAATTATGTGTATAAAAAGACGGGTAGACACAACTTTGGAGTTGGTAATTTACGTGCACTTCAGGATCAATGAACAGGCCTAATCGCCGTCCGATATTTTGCAACTGCAGTGTACACACAACTTCGTGGGCCAGGTCTCACGTTTCCAGTGGTCCAAGATAGTCTTGCCGTTGGAACGAACCGTTTCTGAACGCACAAGTGCGACTAAAAATTTAAATCTCGATGGCCTCCGTGGATTCAAGGAAATGCCTACGGAAGCACTTTGACCAATTGTCCGGTGCCTGGTAGATCAATTTGGATGGCTCAGATAACTTAGTTGCATGGTCAGTGTCAGCGAGATGCATGGATATAGTTGAGTAAGACGGTTTTAGACAAGCTGTCATAATCCAAGCCGGATGGTGTTTCATCACCCTGCCAGACAGCCGCCTTGTCGTCCACCAATATGACCAGCCCCAAAGGTAAGAGGTGAGCAAGTAAATGCGCACTGATTTGGCGTGGACGGTCTTCTTGTCTTTGAAGCTAGTTTATGCCATGTTGCTACAGGGGAGCTGGTTGTGTCTGGGACAGAATTTAGTGGACAAAACTGGACAAAATATTTCCAGTAGGGTCGCACGAAAGCTGATAGAAACTACAAAAACAATTTGAGCTTTAAGAATCCGCAATACCAGCAAAGAAGCTACCTTAATGTAAGCTCTGTACCAACAGTGCTCTTTGAACTGCCAAACAAGATTAACGGGAAATTATAAAGTTAATTCGATCAATTTGCTGAGTTATAACGCAGGTTTTAAATCTGCCGTTGCATATCTTTTAGGATGGCAAGCAGCTCAACTGAGAAAACAAAACATTTGGCCACGAAATTCCAAGCATTTCATGTGTATTTTTAAAGCATCGCATTGCATTGGACAAACGGCCGTCCAGCGCTTTCCTGGATGTGTTATCGCTGTCTGCCTGTGTCTAACTACGACGAATATGGAAAACCTACTAAATCTCCATACTACTTAAGAATTTACGCCGTTTATTAAACCTCAGATAAATTGCTGTCACTGTTCATATAAATCTTACGGATGACAAGCCACCCTCCATTCTGAAGGTAAAACGCAACTACCATAGGATTTTACAAACACGTATCGAAGGCTCACTTAGTTTTGCAGCCAAATTACCAATATCCTCGAGTCAACTGCATCACGCCAGACGTGTAGCGCATGCAATAACCCGAATAACTCATTTACTTATTCTATTTGGAGCATATTAAGTATCCTCTGCAGCAACTGTAACCCATTCAACCTGTGGTATAGGGTACTACAAGCACAGTCTAGCTTTTATTGTTCATTTATTATGCAATCCATATCATAATTGGCATGCGCCCATGTCCCGTCTGCTTGCAGTAACTCTGTAATAAGCGATTTTGTATAAATGAATCCCCTTACGTTCGCGGTAACTTATTGGTATTACATGAGTACAAGCCAGTCAAACCCTTTCCGTATTGCAAACGAGCAATTCTCGAGCAATGATTTCTTTTATTTCCAGCGTTTTGATAAGTGTCGTAGGAGCTGGCTATTGGAGCAGCTTGGTTGGTACACTGGCAGCTAGACCGCTACTCTAGCTTTTGTCTTCTCATGGAATCTAAATATGCAGACAGTACTTGCATCTCATGTTTCCTCATAATATAATGAAAGAAGCAGTAACCTCTGTGACGTGTGACCTAAATTGCTTCCAGGTTAACTATATAAAGATTGCTATCAAGAGGCTGTATTTCTGAACTAAAGCCATAAAACATATTGCTGAATAGTCTATCTACCACAAAACCAAGTAGGCAAAAAGTAGTCTGATGTTGTCTGGAAAAAGCGTAGCAAAATGAGATGACTACGGGACCAATGTAACCCAGAGGTGTACAAATGTAACACAATTTGGAAACTTAAATTACAACGATCATTTCGTTCTCCTGTCGCTCTTCCTGGTAATCGCAAGATGTGGCGAGCCTTCGAAACAACGAGTGATCAAGCATTGTTTCGGGATAACCATGATAAATTATACGGATGTGAGACTCAGAACCTGCTTCATTTCAAAGCCACCAGCTGTTAGATATTGAGTAGACGTCATCAATCCATTTGCAAGTACCGGCTGTTAATCAAGCTTTGCAGTGTGGTTCTACTGAACTTGATTTAGGTGTGATAGGATAACAGGAAGTTGGCTGTTCAGCTTAGACACAAAAAGCGTTAGTAAAACCAACCGGCACATTGGTATTTCGTGGACACACTGTTCGGGCGCTCTATCACTACAGTATTTCCTCAATTGGTCTTTGCTTCATTAGGCCCCGTTCGGAATATGCCATTATGAAGGGGAGTCAATATACGACCCCGAGAGTTCCCCAGTCGAAGCGGTCCACATGGTACAACCGGTCAGAATCATGCCGAATTCCATTCTCGCTTCAGTTGTCCCAGTATTTGAACGCCGTTTGAACATCGTTTGCACTCTCACACAAGCAGTATTTAAAAATTATCCGAATTATGCACCTGATAATTTAGTACATGTAACGAAGGTCTAAGACCGCGCGTCAACGGAATACCAACAATCAATCAGTTCACTTCTAATTCCTGCAAACCGTCACTCAAACGCCGCTGCTGTGGAATTGTTTCTTGGTGCAGTAAAACGGGATCGAGTTAGCACTTCGTTCTAAGTTAGCGGCACACGAGTAAATGCCTTCATGTCCGTTTTATTCTTTTTTCCCAGAACAAGCCAGCTATAACCAACTTCAAACTGCTTGTTGTGCTTGCTTTCCATTTTTATTCTAAGCTATCATTATGCTACAGTAAAAGTGTAAACTTGTGGTTCACATATCTTTTGATTTTTCCTGCTTTGCTCCAATCATCCTGTGGTAGTAGAAAGCACACAACTGCTTATTTGTGACAAATCTGTGTTCATTGTTTATTGTTCCACAGCATACGTCTGCGTACACCATCCCCAAGCCGTAGTTTGAATGAAAAATATCTGATAGACAGCGGTTGCAAAATCTTGTTACTGTTGAGGTGCAGCCAAGCTTAATGCTAAGCAGCGAGTAGCCAGGTCAACACGCTTCCCCGTCCATGGTATATGGGGACAACCACCTTTTAATGAACGCAAGCATGGAATTGCGAGATTTTTCTACAGGTTGACGCAAATCGTGCTGCTTTTTTATTAGGCTACGCGCGTATTCCTTCCTAGTAACTGAAGAAAATCGGTGCAGCCAACCCAAGAACCTGTACAAACTTATCTTCATCTTGAAGCACTTGGTTCCGTGTATCAGCCTAAATAATACAATGAGAAGTCGGGTGTTGCACAATAGTATCGCTTCTCGCTTTCTGATTACATGCAAACGAGTGACGTCTAACGATCACGGAAGGGGAAATCCATGATTTAATTGGCATCAGAATAGGAATAGAAGCAACATAAAGGTAGAAAATACGACAGAATCACAAGATTTGATCAAATTGTCACTATCCCCGAGGAAGCTTGAGGGTGACAGTAAAATGCTTTTGCACACGTAGGTCCGGATGGCTGTGACTAATTACCGCAACCTCCGCTGGAGGCAAATGGCTGACCGACAGCGTTTATTAATTTTCACGGTCTTGCGAAGGAAGCGAACAAACAAAAGCTCCCTACATTGTCATAAATGCCCGTCTATCTCCAATTGCCATTCAAACGTTATTGGCTAATACCCAAAGCTGAAGAACCAAGGAATGCGCTCGGAAATAAGTAGGAGTAGTTTAAAGCTAAAATGTCAGCCGAAATAGTCGCTAGAAAGATTCATTTACGCAATCCCGTAATTTATTTTTATAAACGACTCCAGGACGCTTTTCACAATTTCCAGTACGTGTCGTTGCACACGTTTACCAGTTGAGGAAAATGAGCCGACAAACATTGTGCTCACTAACTTCCACCCAGAAACTCGAAGTAACTGGATCGACTGATACTTTGATGACTTATCATGTTGCGTTCAAATATGAACGCGAATTTTTGATGTTAACTTAGGTAATCCACCAATATTATCTTACGGGATTTGTTAGGCGTTAGCTTGATTATTTGTTTTGTACTGATGTTCAAGTTACCTATAAAACAAAGTTGATAGGTACGCGCAAGCATAGATACACGATGGTGATAATTTAGGAAAATTATTATGCTTTTGTAGACTTACTAACGAATACCAAACACCAGATACCGAGAGGCAACGACTTAAATACAAAACAGTTTTCTGCAATGTCTTCCGTACTTCTGTACAGTTTAGACACTGTAAACAATCCAACTATCTACAATGGAATCAACTTTGATGGTTATATTCCCTTTTTTCATAAAAGTTGCTATGCCTTACTTTAAAATTTATTTCTTTTATAAACTGGTGAAACCAAGTGAAATAAATAGAAAGTATAAGCAGCTAATTTAAAGTCAATAATACTAATAAGCAAAATAGGAAGCTTATTGAAACCAGATGTTTTAGGCACCGAATTTGACCGTGTGCGTATTATTGCACGCAAATTTTGACTAAATCTTCTTTTACCGTTGGATGCTTCCTCGCGTACATGTCCTTAGACTGGACAATTTCCTTTCTAATAAACCAGCCGAAATCTAACGCGCATTATATGGCCCTAAAACAGCACGTGGGAAGGGATATTCGAGTCACCAATTGAGCATGACAAATATTGAAAAATTAGGATAGTGGGTAGAAGGTTGTGAACTATTAACGGTAGTCTCGCAAGTAAATTTACTAAATACAAAAGAAATAAACTAAAAGGCGTGGAAAATAATCGGAGATAAGCAGATGGAAAACCCAAATAATTGGTGGGGGTTTAGCGGTTCCTTAAAGAAAAGTAATTAATTTAATGGTTTGTGGGAAGCAAGTAAACGACACAGATGAGAAGAAAAAACCGAAGTTAAACAACCGTTTTCGCTTATTCATCTTCAGACCTGTACAATATTATGATTGAAATAACAATGGGCCTAAAAGTGGATTAACGATCTGTTCAAATGAGATTGATCACATGCGGACCAAAGGCATGAACCAGTAACAAACAGCAAACTAGGACAGAGGTGCAGTTGCACAATTGCAGTTGCTCTCAGAAGAACGCGTTTTGGCTGGCCAAGGTAGCTTAACAGCTTCGATCAGCTTTTTTTTGCACACAAAAGCGGTTGAGACAACCGAATGCTGATCGCAAGGGTGTGGAGGCGCAAGCCTTTTGACTGGAGTGTACGGACCATGTATAGTATTCGAAAGGCACTGAGTGGATCAACCTCATGCCCACTATCAACAATATGTGCCATAACAGAGTTAGTTATACAAAGTTGGGCTTGGAGAATCCGCTGGTGGTTGGGTTGCTACAAGCAACCTCTATTGAGGCCTCGGTTCACTTGAGGTGGACCTCGATCATTCCGATCAAAAAGACCGTAAGTAGTATGGTCATTATAGTGTTGCTCATCCCATCACTGGCACCCGAGAGTTAGTTATAGCCCCAGTACCGTCTCGAGGCAACCAGCGTGGTAGGTGCTCCTTAACGCGCTTCGACAGTTGCCGCGCTGTTCGAACGATGTAAGTAGCGCCACAGGCGCACTCGAACTGATAAATTATCATAGAAGCAGTCAGCGTCGTTAACTTGGCTTTGTTGTGAATACCAATGAGTGGCTCCGTGGAAAAGGTACACCTAAGCGTGGCTGCTGAGAAAGCTGACTTGACAGCTGTTGCAAGGTTTCTAGCTACATGCTCAGCGGCGGCGGGTAGTCGTATGAAAAGTTCTATTTTCTCTGCTTCTGAACCTGCAACTGGTTGGGCTTATGTTAGATGTTTCTAGAAATGAAACTACCAGGATATCCGTTTTCGCGCATCAAATTCTGAATGAAGGTCAATTCATTATTCAACTTATCTGCAGAAAAGATGCTGAGGGGCCTCTGTGGTTAGACTGCGAACTAGCTTTTGCTTATATCTTAAAAAAGCGAAACCGTGGAAGTCCGTATACTGGTCACTCCAGGTTTTCTTCCTGTAGACCTGCAGTTCGATCGAGACGTTTGCCCTTCTTGTTAACAGCACATCAAGAAACGGCAACGGATCTTTCAATATTTTTCTACGTAAACTGCCATGATGATTGTGAACTTTCTAGCTTGTACGCTAACGATGAAGGTAAAAGATTGCCATAACCGGATTTGTGCATACGAAACGACTGAACCGGTGGAAAGCACCGGAAGTCCATGGCAGAGCACCAAGAAAACGTCACGACAACTCTCTGGTGGAGTCAGTATCTGCGGAGCCTCTCGTCACCCTTGAACTCCTTCGTTTGCGGTTAAAGGCAAAATCAACACTATACTAGTTAATAGCACTGGCTTGCGGTACTTGAATACTCGACGGATAACAATGAAGAAACTGCACACCATTCGGGGGTGCATGAGCACTCTGGAGAAAAATATCGTCGCAGGTCCTTTGTTTTGCAGCTCATGGATAACAAGCTAAATGGCAGACAACCGGTTTAGATTGCTGAGATCCAATTCAGCTTAATTTGCTCCAGCATCCTAAGCCACCTAAGACATGGTAGTCGAGCGTATTGTAGAGGGGTGGACGGCCGGAAACCGAACCTAGATGTGGTTGGTGCCATGACAAATAACGGCTTCGTAGCGCTTTCGGTTTTGAGAGAACGTTCTAACAAGCATAGTTGCAATGGCTGGCTGCGAGAACTGCTTGATACCGAAGCAGAATGGTTTGTAAAAAGGTATCTTTTGATTTGCACATTGTCACATGCACCTTTTGCACCTTCCTCTGGAGGAACCGTACCATTCCGGGTGACTGTTATGCCTAGCATCAAACTCAACAGCACCCAATAACATCGAGGGCGCCTGGAGCATAGTAAATGGTTATGTTATAGATGCACCGAGGGGATGGTACTCCGAGCTGATCCTAAAAGATCCTGAAAGCGTTCCGAATAAAAGAGAACATCGGATGCTGCTTAGAGCACGCGGTGTCTGAAGCACGAGCCTTAGTGGTGCAGCAGCACTGCAAACAAATGTTTCAGCATATCAATATGAAGTATGGACGTGCTGCTTTTTTGGCGAATATTTGCAACTTCCAGTTGGCATTAAACTATCTGGTTTATAAGAAGGTTTTCTTGCTTTATTATTATGACGGGGCAAAGTGTACTTCATTTGATGTAAGAAACTGCCAGTTCTGTGTTCTGGTGACCCTCGTGGATTTCCGGTAATTTGATGTGTGTGGTCGAGTCGCGTCCCCGTTTTAGTTTCCGCGTTGTAGAACAATCATATGAGAGCTTGACAAAGAGATGTCACTCTAACATGGTTGTGTGGCAAACAATTATGTGCTACCGCATGTCGCTGTTTGTCTTTGTAGAGCCAGTGAATAAGAAATTCGATAAGAGCAAAATAAATAATGTGTATGTATAGTGAGTTTGGATTCAATGAACCGCGTAGTCAATATATCCTTCTTTTCATCACAACTCCTTGCAAGTTCTTATCGACGTCGGCATCGGGTATTTCAGCGTACATCACATCGTCGACTTTTTGAACAGATCTTGTTGTAGAGCCATATTAGTATATGTGGTTGTAGCAATCCTCGAATATGTCATTACACTGAGTATATCCAAAAGCGCACAGAATCAAACGCCTCACTTTTAAGATAAGTCCATCAGCGCTTTTGCTTCTGTCTTAAAACGCGTGCTGTGATGTCATATATATCCAATGGCAATGAACCCATGGCCTAAACTTGAATTCCTTTTAATTCTCAATGCAAAACGTGCTTTATGCACCCACAAGGGTGAATATTCAGGTACTACACACACGCGTTGTGCATAGTAAAAGAGATAAAGCAGTAACTACATAAGTAGAGTGGCATAAACAACAGTATGGTCATGATGTAAAGTTGTTTTTAAGCTCCAAGACAACTGATGTCTGGTCGCACAAATGTCGTGCCAGTTATTGAATAACAGATGAATGATAAGCCCTTGCGTGGGCAAAAATGTATCTACACATTTGTCTGGTTGTGGCTATTGATACACACTCAGATAATGCGTCATGAATTGGGTGACTTGTATCAGTACGTGTTCTCGAAGTAAACCTTATGCATTAATTGGTGTGAGTGGACCAAAGAATTACAACAACGGCTGGCTTGGGAACTTCACTACACTAAGCTAATTGCGTTAGTGACCACCATTGGATTTTCTAGTGCTTCCTTAGAAAACCGGGAAATTTCAAATTAGAGAAATAGGCCGAAATGAGTAAGACGCATGCGATGATAAATCATGGAATTTGCTGGCTGCAGACAGAGATGGATGACGAATGGTGTAGAAGGAAAACCTCCTCACCATTGTGGAAATATAAATAAAATGGAGTAAACTGGAAAGATTGCCACTGAGTTTTACTCCTAGTTATTTCTCTGTCACAATGGAGTGCAACTTCTTGCCATCTATGTGAATTCTGGGTATTCCATTGGAAGTAGTAGATAACCATGTGCTTTGTGCAGGGAGAAAACAACGTTAGTGCATTTCGATGTATTCAGAGAAAATAAGTGAACTCTGGACCATAATATAAAGCTGTCCAAATGGGCATGTAAGTTAGTTGATGAGGCTGTGGTCGGTTGTTGTATACCCATACGACATCATCTGCATATTTCAGCAATACTGCATCGACAGGGGCAGGTGAAGAGGCGATCTAGTTGGAAAATAAATTATAAATATAAAATGGCCACTTGAAGAACACCAGCGTCTGTGGTGAGCTCCGAGGAAGTTTTACCTCCAAGTCTGATAACCTGGAAACATCTTGTGAAATAATCTCATAAAATGTGTACTGCAGGGAGTTGAATTCGTTCATCTTGCCGGTTATTCAAAAGAAGCGCACGGGTTACACTGCCGAAAGTATTACTGTAATCACGAAAACACATAAGTAGAGATTTGACCTTGTTGTCTAGTGACGACAGCGCTGCATGTTCAAGTTAGGCTAATGCGTCTTGAGTGGACCACAAGATAACACATGCAAACTGTAGCGGCTCATCTGAGTAAGTCTGTTTTTGCAACTTTACAAGAATAAGCTTCTAGAATATCAACAGTTTACCGAGGTGCTAGCAGTTGGTCGATATTTATCTGAACCTTTCCTTGGCACCGGTGTGAGTTTGTCACTTCTCAAGCAGTCAGCAATATTACACTCTTTCATGCACAGAGTTTATAGGTCAGCAAGAGGCTGAGCCAAGTAATCGGCACACACTTTGTGGAAAACGGGTGACAGTCCGTCCAGACAACTTTTGTTGGCGTTTAGTTCTAGGGGAGTGTGGGGCTTAAAGTCTTAAGGATAAAAGTCACAATTGACGCCTAGAAAAACCTGAAGTGCAGAGAATAAAAACACAGCTTTTTCATTTATTTCTCGGGAGAAAAATTGGATGGAAAAACGAGAGTACAATCTGGGTACTTTAGAAGTGTTACCGCTTTTGTCACTTTTCACTTTTTTGATAATAAACTAAAGATATTAAAAAGCTGCATTTATATCACTTCTAATTTACCAACTTATTTCATTTTTGAGTGGAGAGTACATTAACCATTTAAAAATGTAGTGTTGTTGTTTGTTTTTAAATGCAATATTTAAGCATTCGATATAAGCCAGCTATGTTACTTTTTATAGGGCTGGGTTCAAAAATCTCAAAGTCAGATACTTTGTGAATTCTTGCCCCATGGAAATACCTTTGCTTCTGCTGCGTGTTTTTCAAATTTAGTGCTTTGAAATCATTGACAAGTTGTTAATATTGTGGTATATAATACACATATGTGTTAGTATTTGTAATTGTTACTGGCGCAATATTCATTCGGCTCTTGTATTAAAGGCAACTTTTAATTAGACTAGGCGATTTTTTACTCATCTGCCCAGGTTAGTAAAATAGAAACCTACAACTGGCAAAACGGATGAGGGAACTTTACGAGCGACAAAATGAAGTCGAGTTGCTCTGCTTTGGTGGACAGTGGTAAATGCATCAGACCAGTCGTCAATATGTTGCCCTGAATTATAAAAATCTTGGTTAATATGTTAAAAATTTGCATACTTGGTCACTTGCAAATGCAGCTTTTGGTTCTATCGAGCCAAGAATAGTTTTCTGAGAACAACTGGTACAGACCCTTTTTGACTCTGCTATTAAGGCATCACTGGTCCAAGGTCATCCCCACACACACGTGATGTGCGTGCTCCTGGTTCATTTGGATTATTCGCCTGTAACCTCTTTCCATCTTCTCGAAGCGTTGTTACTGTACGCTCATTCGAACCAGATTTACCAGCCCTACACAGTGATCCATCATAGGTGGAAATATCTTCTACGATTAGAGGCTTTTCTATCCCTAACCGTCTTCCCTGGCATCCGTGATTAAGCGCAAGCGTTTAACTTAATCACAGTGTGTCGCTTACCTTTCTGTGTGACACCATTCGATACGGAACACTCGAGACAGACCGAGAAGCCTAATCTCATTCCCATCCAGTGTTTCTCAACACAGCTGTGAAAGAATTTATGATCTGTCAAGCTGTGTTCAGCGCTGTGTTCAGATTCAGTTAGCAGATTCCAGTCACTCACCATTTCTTGTGACCTGGTCAGCCAGTGCGCTTGCATAACTCATCACACGGACCGCGCGCTCAAGCAGACCGCATTTTTGACCTTGCAACCACCACGCTCGCTTGGCCGATGTGCGCCGGTCTCAAAACTCGAAAAGTACAGAACCGCAACAAACCCACTGGCTCAGTTAACGACAGCAAGTTAAATAGCAGCAAGGCGAATCCGAAAACACTCCAAACAAAAGGCAGTTGCGAGTTGGGATAATGTCATGAATTAGTTAAATAGGTTTGGCTTGCTCCCACTGTTTGGAATGGGATCATCCAGAATGTACAACCGTATTCCGACAACAGGTAAGAGAGCGAACTTGAGCACAAGATGCGCTTTGATTGTGCACTGGGTGCTCGGCCATCTCACTCGTTAAGTGCGTGCTTAGCCTAGTTAAGTAGTGCGACCAGTTAACCGCAGAGGCCAAGCACAGGATTAACAATAATATTATATCAATGAAAGCGAGTATGCATCACGGAAGCCTAGCGGCTTTTAAGAAACGAAATGCAGAAAAATCTGTTTCCCCTGAACCGCAGTTAGATCCGTCTCCATCTCTGTTATCTTCTCCAACTTTGGTAGAACGCCGGGCGTAAATAGACCGTACCTACGAGAGTCCAGCAGTACTCACGGCAACGGAAACCAGGCACCACTCAAAACGTCTGGTTAAGCAGATTCCACTAAACCTGACACCTAGCATTAACAATAATGAAGCAGCCGAACACCAACCATTGGTATCTGTAGCTCAACTAGCTCTTTTCGAGACTAAGCCTCCCAGAACTTCGGGTACATATGCAGAGATTTCTGCATAGGTCCACCGAGAGGCCGCCTTTGCGGCCTGTTCTATTGTTAACACCGTTAACGCGAATAGAGTTACGAGCAGCAGTCAACACTTGTCAGCAGGTCAGGACAAACGAGTACCATACTTTGTAGCTCAACAAAAATAGGATCCAACCACAGTTCCATGACTGTTATAAGCTCAAACTTCCCTGAATCTACCGCCATCACATTGCGAGAAAAGTTATCAGACGACCAAAACCAATGGGACTCATTATGCATGCAGATGAGTATTAAAGCCAAGCACATCAACCTATTACGAATTACTCGTCATCCGAACTCGCCCCACTATGGCGAACCCAGACCTATTAGAATAACTCTAAAATCCTTCGCCGACGTAGGAAACGTTTTGCCCTCCACATGGGCGCTAAAACAAAGATCCTGTGGGATCCGCACCTATCCTGATTTCCCTTGGAGTGCGCGACAATCAAAAAGAAACACCGAAGTGAGGCACAGCAAGCAAGACCACCTAAAAATAATCTTCATAAATGGCGTGCCACAATATTCTTCCAACGATTTTCAAGGGACCAAAAAGCACGATTTAGGACAGTGGCGGTTCATTCGTGAAAAGCTTTCTTTGGATAATATTGTGGCACTATGGCTCACCAGGATACCTCACTCAACAAATTATAGAGGCTGCCGTAAAATCCTAAAATTGTGGTTCAGTCAGAGCAACATGCAAAGAATGTTTTAGTTCGACGGCGGAGAAATCGGAGACTTCTTTCTTCTGAAATTCGGCTAAACGTCGCAAAGCTTTGCATAGCTCAAATATTAAAGCAACTGATGCAGCAAGCATACCGAAGAATGTACAAAAGCATAACTTGACTGCTGATTTAATTCACTCTGACGTAGGTCTAAACGAAGGTTGGGACGCACATTGGCCGAATCAAGTTGCAAACGAAGTATCATTATCCCATCAAAAAGTCGAGCAACTGCCGCCCTCCCATCGGTCGGCATTCTCCCACACGTGACCGCTTCACCCCTCTGTGGGCTCCTAGAGATCGAGATACTGGTGTGCTTGTATACGAATGCTCAAAGTCTTTCTAATAAACTGGCCAAACTGAATGATCGCCAAGCTTCCTGGTCGTATGATGTCATTGGTATAACCGAGACATGCACACGGGAATGACGGACGCCGAATTTTCGCTACCGGGCATGTCGCTGATCCGGAACGACAAGCTCACAAAAGGAGGAGGGGTAATCCTGTTTTACCGAAACGACTTAGAGTGTGAAGCCGTGGAGGATTCAGACTCTCAGTTCCCCGACTCTCTTCGGTGCCGTTTGCAATTAAAAGACAGGGACGCTTGCCTTGTTGTCTTGGTGTACCGCGCCCCTAACTCTACACCCAAAAACGACTACCACCTAGCGGCTGCTTCAACATGCGGTTTAAACCGAAAGTTCACTCACATTCTTATCATGGGTGATTTCAAGGTGCATTGCTAAGGAACTCCCGCCACTATCGGAGAACAATTCAAAACCAATCTACAACATCTAGTAACCAATGTTCCTCTTTGCAATCACATCACCTTGTCCACTCGGTTCAGAACAGGTAACAGGCCATCTTTGTTAGATCTTGTGCTTACCAAAGAGGAGCATATGATTGATATCTTGGTTTTAGACTCTCCGTTGGGTCGCAGTGATCACGCCGTGGTCAGTTCCAAATTAGTCTGATATGCCGAATATCTGAATGAGAAGGGTGTGACCGTGCGAACTATGACAAGCTACGATCGATAAGCCCAGCTGGTCAGCGCCACAACTTGGTCGTTCTTTGAAGAAGAACCCCTGGAAGTCGCCTGGCTCGAGTTCATCAAAAATTCTGTCAGCTGATTGCAGATGCTTCAGAGATAAATGTTTGCAATAAGTGTATATCAATCGTTTTCGTTACTAGCGGAACTCGAAAAAGAATGAGAGTACGCAGCACAGAGTGGCGAGTGTACAGAGAAGCTCCAGCACAAGAAAATTGGAACAAGTACGTAGCTCAATATACCAACTGCACTCAACTGCTAAGAGAAGACTAAACTGACTATCAGGAGAACATCGCAAAAATCCATAGTGCAAACCATAAACTGCTGTACAAGCACGTTAATTGCCTATGAAATATGAAGCTAGGATTTCTTCTATTCAAGAAGGCTGGTGGCCCAACAACAACGGCTGTGGAAGCAGCAAACGTGCTGCAGATACAATACGCCCCTACGTTTAAAAGGGTCTTGCTAGGACTAACCCACATCACTTTTACCGCGGAGGTTGTGTTGCAAAAGCTTACGTCTCTACGCAACACAGCTCGCCGGGTGTCGACACCATTCGCCCATAGGCACTGGAAGCAGCAGCAAGCCAACTGGCAGGAACTTTAGCCCAGATTTTCCAGAGCTGCTTAAACCAGAACCACGTTCCCGCCATGTGGAAGTTTGGAATAATAACCCCGATCCACACAGGTGGAAGCAGAACTTATCCCTCTAACTGCCGCTCAGGATCCCTTTTTCCAATACTTTCCAAGTTCATGGAATCCAGATTTGCCGATGCACTGGTGTGCTATCTAGGAAACTGCAACCTCATCACTCCTGAACAGCACGGTTTCCGTCGACAGCGGTCATGTACAATGAATGTACTAATTGCACGCATTACTTGGACCGAGGCAGCAGACGCTGGAGGTGTTGATGTGATCTACCTGGATTTTTCTATGGCTTTCAATCGTCCAGATCATCGGATAATACTATCCAAGCTGTAGCATTACTGGATCGGCAACCCTCTTTTAAGCTGGATCGGCCAACTTTCTACTTCAACGGCAATTATTGGTCAGGGTTCGGAACTCTTTATCGTACTCTATACAAGTTGAGTTTGGTGTGCCGCAAGGCTCAGTTCTAGTTCCACGTTTGGTTTTGGTGTTTATTAATAAGCTTGCACAGGGATTATCATCAAACGTCCTAACGTTTACCGATGATTTCAAGATCTGACGCAGGACCCAGGCGAACGGCGACCAACATGTGCCTCAGAGTGACCTAGATACGGTACAGCAATGGTCGACTCAAAACTTATTGAATTTCAACAGCAGTAAATGCAAGGTGTTTTCCATCCGACATCAGGTAAGCTACTCATGCCGGCTAGGAACGATTATACTACAACAATCAACTCTTGAACTTGACATGTGTGTGCTGGTTCAAGAGGACTTGGGTTGCTCCATGCAATCCGAAAACGCCTTGAAGACTGGAAATCAACACGTCGGACTGTTGAGGCGGGCGTTTGGACAAAAAAACAGCTCCATATTTCGACAAATGCTCAGTGCGTATGTTCGCCCCATGTCGAATACGCAATCCAAGTCTCGCATCCATGGCTGAAACACGATCTTAACGCACTGGAGCAGCCACAATGTCAGGCATCTATGAACGTAATTGGAATGCGCAATCTTTCCTACCAGGAGATGCTGCAACGATTGGGGATGTTTAGTGGGAGCTATCGCCGAATACTAGGTGACCTGATTATGGCATGTTTGATTCTGCAAGGCCTACATCATGTGTGCCGCCCTTCGCTACAACTCAACAGCAATATAAACCTGAAGGGCCACTCATTAAAACTTGCAGAACAATACACTCGTCTGGGGTGCCGCAGCAATTGCTTTTCCATTCATGTCTGTCACCCGTGGAATGCTCTCCCAGAATCGGTCGTCTCTGCACTGACACTAACAATAGTTAAAAGACGGTTGGACGATGCACTCATCCACTTACATTTTGTTACTTAACACAACGTCTCTATCCTACACCTGGAGTTTACCATGGAATTATTTATTGTTAATTGTAAGTGCTGTGAATCTAAGAGGATCCTAGGACTACAGGGGAGCAAACGATGAGTTCTTATTTTCATATTTAAAGTATTAACTAGTTTACTATCCTTAGCATCATTATTGTTATGTTGATATCCCCACCTACTGTCCAACGGGACTTGTAAAGCAACATTTCTCAACCAGTATAAATTCACTATGAATTGTTCATTGTACCATGGACAGACTAGGTATGAGCCACGAAGACTGGTTCATTGCTTACCTTTCCTGATCCTTAAGATACCAGTGAAGTATTGCTGTCGAATATCCCGATTTTGGAAACAAAGCACTCCTCTCGTGTAAATAAGCGAACACAAACGTTATGTACTTTCAGTTGTGAAATGTTGAGATTATTTGTTATTAATAATGTGTTGAGACTTTATGTCTCAATGGCTGTGCCTTTTTACCCTGCAGTACGGCAGAATGTCATATTTTTTTGTCACATTTTATTAACTTTTACCAGTTCAGTAAGGGTCCGCGTGTTTTTATCCTTTTCTTAATTGGAGGATTAGATAAGTTTTCAAATAAGTAAAGATTCACAAGTTTATTATAACAGCCATGGTTGATATGCAATGAAACGTAAGACTTCAGAATCTAACCCCCAAACCGCCACTGGTTTTATATTGCGAACTTTATTTCTGTCAATATCACAATTGTACGTGAATGTAATGAAATGTTCGGGACGTCTATAATGAAGAATATGCGCAATCGCATCTTAAACGCAGACATACATATGACGTGGACTACGTAATATATATATATATATATATATATATATATATATATATATATATGGTTGGCGGCATCCGGTTTCGGATTTGCCTGTCACTGTGGCAAGCCACAGGACGCCTGCGCCTACAGAGGGACCATGGATGGCTTACGCTGCACCACCCACAGCTCCAACCACATACCCCATATCCAGTGTAAACCCGAAGGAATAAGACCGGGAGGTATGCGGATGGGAAACACGTTTCATCAACGGAGCCGGCCCACACTCCTTCACAGGTAAACACAAGCACACTGTATTTGGGGAATCAAGCGCACACAAGGCGGTGGCTGGACCGTAGTCCGCTTCACACTGAGTGCATGGAACCGCTCTTTGAGCCTAGCACGGCCACAAGAACCGTGCACCCCGTCCCCTCCAGCAACGACCAACTGTCTCCTGGAGCCAGTGTGAACGATGTAGTGGGTAATAGACAGGTAGGCACCTTGTCAACATGCACATCAAGCGCAACCATACCAGGGATATCAAACAATAGCCATTCACTTTAACCGACAAGCTGAAATTAAATATATCCAATAATGCGTACAGATATGGTGTCATAACTCTTCGCTAAATTACCATATGAAGTAAGTTGGTTAGCAACAAATCTGTGATAAGTAAGAAATGTCCACAAGTTACTTAAATGCTACAAGCGCAACAGAATTACCGAAGAGAAGCGCAATTAGTGTAAGCAACGTGGACAGTTAATAGAACATTATTCAGGGAGGCAGAACAAACCAAATAAAGCGGAATGAAATTTAGCCAGTTTAAAAAGACCTAGTTTAAGTGTACGTTGGTTTAGCCCAACTGCGGTGAAGAAGCATCAAGAATGCAACATGAGCCTCAGCATGGGGCACACATACATACATGGTTGGCGGCATCCGGTTTCGGATTTGCCTGTCACTGTGGCAAGCCACATATATATATATATATACATATATATATATACATATATATACATATATATATATACATATACATATATATATATATATGAAACATCAAAATTGTTAAAATGCTTATGTTAGCTGCATTTCCGTCATTCACAACTGCATCTCTCAAATGTAGGTATTCCTCGTAACGAGGTTTGGTCTGATTCATGTATTTATCGGATGTCATCATGTCAATAGCGGTTTCGAACCAACACACTTATTATTTGGTAAATAAGCTCTTGCAATTGGGAAAGGATGGAAGTTTTGATGACAGTAGGCAGTCTGCAGCATGCATTCAATTCATCAGTACTATCACCGATTACTTACATATGTAGGAATTTATATTGAACATCTGAAAATAGAAGCACGGATCCGGCTTTATGGTAAATCTATCCTTTCAATTTGACAGAGGCTGAATAGGGCAATTACGATTTTTTCACCAAACGACTTTATTTGGAAGCATGAGTTTTATTTTCCGATATTATCTCGGAAAAGTTTTAACTGCGCGATATCTCTCGCAAGCAATGATTATAATAGCCCTGGCGGCTCTCTAATTTGAAGCAGTTCAATATTTTCTGCAGCTCAACACATTCCGTTCGTTTCCTTATTAAATCTTTATAATCTTGCATTATGGACAATTCATTCATAGTGCCGAGAACATGCCGACTAAAACTATACAGCTCAGCTGGGTTGTGCCGGAATTCAAGGTGATAGCAATCGCACGAATACTGAGAAATACTCGCGTTTGACACTGATCTGTTTTTTATCTTGTTGACTTTCGGGCACTGTCAGCGTGCATCATTCATACCGCTGAGAACCGAGCAAACCCAAAGCTGCAAAACGTGACTTTTTCCGTAATCTTGCATCCTCAATTCTGGCTGTACTTCGCACCGCAAGTATTTCTGTAATTCTCTGTCTCTTTTTCCAGTTCGCTTATCTCCGTCCCTCATCAGTTTGATTTGCAATTACTTCTCGACCTGCTTCAGTCCGGTGAGGACGACAACCTAAGAATGATCTTCTACGAGGCGGCGAAGTAAGACAGATGGATAGCACTGAAGGTGAATAAATAAACTTATGACAACAGTACATAAAATTGCAAAACAATAAATTAGGATACCCCAAACTAAAAAACAAACAAAAGTATTAAACTAACCAACGACGTATTTGTAGCCAAACGTAGTCTGAACAAAAGCGTGAATTCACCATATTTTTCACCGGAAAATAAACTAGCGTTAAAATCGAAATGAAATATAACGAAAATGGAATTATTACTAATATTTACGAAGTAAATGTCGTGATAAATGATAGCTCAAATTTATGCAATCACAAGAAATACTTCACCTTTGCGTATAACAATCCAACTGCGTTGTGTTAAAAATATCTCATAAGTAGTGCAAAATGAAATGAAGGAAAACATACATAAACTGTAAATCTAAATACTTAATCATAAAAATGACATCAATTCTACAACAAATAAATACAAACCTGACCGTGATCCAGTGCAACGTTGTGTTAATTTTTTAAAGCAATCGGTAAAGATCTTTCGGAGATTTGTGGTTAATAAACCTCTGAAGATTTATATTTGTATTTACTTAGTATATATATGCAATATACATGATATTCTGGTTATAATTATATATGAATATGTATGTATTGCTGAATGCTTTCAATAATTCCTTATTTCCATTTGACAGGGTACATATATCAGGACTACGCTTCTATTTGTTCCTCGGTGCATTTAGCTGCCTATATTCTTACAGGCGTCATCTTCACGCATGCTATGTTTCGTAAAGCATACATACATCACATACCGTGCCTTTCTTATTTATTTGGTCAGAGTCGCCATACTTCCAACAAAGTGCGACTTGGATTGTTTCGCCCCATGAAGTTACTGTGTAAACTGGGTCAGAAATTATGTCACTGTAAAAAACAGTTATTATTATATATATGAAGTAAGATGTTTTGATTTGAGCGCCGTATCTCCGTGTATTTGTTGTTTGCATGGCAATGTAGTAAAAACTGTCAGCTAATATGATTTACAGTGAACGTGGGAAGCGGAGTGCTGATCGTCTAAGGAGCCCATACTTGTTTTCTTGCAGGAGCGCAGATTGAGGGGTGATCTAACAAATATAATGAACAAACTTATGACAATACGCCTATCCATCTCGTTGCTGCCACAGACCACATGCGCGGGATCTTTTTGTTTCCAGAAATGCTGGTTAGACTGATTGTCAGAGCGAAATATATCACCGACTGCGACTTCGCTTTTGAAATAAAATTCGCTGTAAGTTACTGAAATGTAAGAACCTAGTTGCCTTTAAGAATCCTAAATGGGTATTAGCCGTGGTTCCTTCAGAGCTCCTGTAAATGTTTAGAAATGTTTAGCGGCGATACGTGTATTGCAATGGATTTTTGATTCATGAAAATGTGACGATTGTTCTCGTTCTTGTACATTATACTTTGCAGTTCAACTGAATCTGAACTCCTTGGAAATGTGATTCACTTGTAAGTAAAAGATGCAGGAGGCTTATTAGGCGGGAGCCTGTATTGACTTTAAAGCATGACCTAACCGCACCTAGCTTATTACTTAAACTTGTGTCTCCATTTTACACAACGTTGTACGCAAAGCTTCGCTCCGACACTTTTAACATTTGTGTGCACTTGTAGGGGTATTATGATGTCCAACATCCATGAGATTTCGGCAACAAATAGCTTATTAGGCGCAGAAGGTTGCCTTCGGTTCACTGGAGGCATAAGCGCCACTAATATTTTTCAATAATTCTGTTGCCTTACACAAATATTGCTTATCAAATAGTTTTCATTTATGCCTGTAAAGATAGTCCCCCAATTTATTCGTGGCTGGAATGCAGCTTTTAACTCGTGTGTGAATATTAATGCCAGCAACAGCCACTCATTTAAGTCAGATCAGGTCAGATCAATCACTGGGTTCGACATAGCTCCTTCGCCTAATGTGCGTATAGTTAAATGTGCTAATAATTAAGCCAAGGCCCGGATGTTGCCAGGATGTCTAACCTTTACCTCTGATGTGTGAGCCCTCGCAGGTAGCCCAATGTAGCTGCATTAGATAGACAAACAAGAGTAATGTCACGGAGATACTTTCTCTTTGTAAATGTTTTATCTGCGGCATTCTAGTGTGAACATACTTAAACAAGCCAGCCGGTCAAACTACAACTTTGCTTGTTGGTCATTAAACAATTTAATTGCCAGTCTTCGTACTTGCTCTTAATTCGCCATATTCTGTTAAGTTATGTTTCCTATGCTAGTTGACGGTACTTAAGCTGCGGCAAAACTATCAATTTGTACAAAGCGTGGAGGAGCTCAGGATTATTATTACACAAACGAAACGCTCCCACCACGCCTAATTAGCAGCATGTTAGCACTTCGCCGTAGGCCTGAATTTATCTATCATTAGAACTCCCAAGTCCTTTGCTTTGTCTGCACATTGTAATTTCAAGGACCAATGGAAGCTTGCTTTGTAATCACGTGGTTGCTTGATGTTAAACGTTGACACCATTGGGATTCGATGGCATTTCCCAATTTCTAATCACTTCGCTGCATGCCCAAATATTTTCGAGAAACTTTTCTACTGACGACCTTCGTGTTATTTTCAATAGCATACAAAGGCTCCTTCAAGAAGAATACAAGGTCATTTCTAAACATAAGTAACAGCATTATTCCTGGCAATGAACCCTTTGTGCTTCATTATATTCAGTGCCCAAGCTAGATCCGGACTAGTCAAATCTGCTTTGGAACACACTCCTAAAGAGGAAGTTCGATAATCAGATGGTTCTTGTAGGATATAGCCCAAACGAAGTCAACTTCACGGGTAAAAGCGGAGATTAAGGTAATCAAATAATTTGCTGCAGTCAAGGAACCAAACCTCCACCGGAACCTCGATACAAAAGCATGGAAATAAATCGTCCAGAAACAAAACGGGGATACAATACATGACTTCTTTCTAATGAAGCTCTATTGTTCAGCACAGATTAAGTTAATAAACAAGGGTCCTAAATGCAGTGCTTAATAAGTTTTCTAGGTACTGAGGCAGGTTCTTTGTCAGACAGACACGTCTATCTTTGTGGGACACTGATTTGGAGTCCTTCTTCTGAATTGATACAACCGTCAGCTTTTTCAAGTGTTGTAGTGCGCTAAACACCTTCAAGGAACTGCTGAAACAGTGATGGAAGAGGTAATGGAGTATACAAGTACCGGACTGACAATGGTGGAATGAACGGTGTGAGAGCACTAAAAAGGCAACGGATGCACTTGTTACAACCAGATGCATGATAAGTTTGCATGAGGAATGGGATTGTGAATAAATTGTACAGATAGTATATATTCGGTTTAATTTACAATACACCCAGTAGCACCTTAGTCTTAGGTCTACCTACCAACGTCTGATTACTATCATTCTGATCCTGTTACCAATTCCCTCTATCAAAAAGGTTTTTTTTTCTAGCTAACTATGATACAATCTAAAATCGCCTTTTGTATTTTGAACTAATCTGAGACCATTGCAACATTTAGCTCGACTCTGTAATTTGGTTACGTTGTTCCGGAATCGTTTATATTTTAGGCATATTTTATAGCTCCGGGATGCATTAAATCTTTTCCACGAAGCACTGGATCTCTGGGGCATCTCGGAAATTCCGCACCGTAACCAGCAAAGCTTATACCTGCTTTTTCGGGGCACTCATAGGTAGACACATCCAGCAGTTCTAGAGAGTTTAGACCTAATCATGCCCGAAGTTGCTTTCAACGTGACCTTTTCTGTAACAATAACCCAATAGAGCTGAAGGGCTGTGTCCCGCATGCTTCCGTCTGTCACAAAGGAGCAAACCCCTGACCGCCAGAAAATGACGTCAGCTAACCAGCAGCTTAGACCATCAAGCCATGAAGGACGGTGGTTGAGCCTTCTACGAAATTTTCAAGTTGACTAACATAACATGGCCTATGTATCCCTGTCCTGCTGATTTCTACCGGTGTAGAAGATAGGGTCTAGCCTCCTAGTCCATGAATTTCTCTCACTAGACCCTATATCCATAGTCGATACGGCTTAGACAAGTTTGTTTACTGATTGGAAGAAGTCCAAAGAAGAAAATTCCGCGTTATGTTTTATTTCTTACTTTCGGATCCTTAACTGCCGACAGTTTTTGTGTATTTTTTGCAGTTTTCGATGAACTATATCTGGCATATTAGGTTCAGACTAAGCTGCTGTGCCTCTTCCCGCACCAAACATAGCTTGAGAGGACTTTACGTGTGGGTGCTTAGTTCTTTGATTTTTCAAAGGAACGGACAAATCTCGAGAGTCTACTTAGTTTGGGCATGTATTCAATACACTGCCGATGGATTCGTTGGGGGCATGCTCCCTACTTGTTGTAAATTAACTGAGAAGGTTTGACTGAAATTATCTTGGTTAGTTAGCTGGGCCAGATTGCCTGCTATTTGCAGTCAACGGATGAATCTACAAAAGCCGCGTTTTGACCGGACTACGGAGGAAACTTAGAGATGACATGAATTATGGAGCACCAGAAATCCCTTGCAAATAACACAGCCAGTAAACCGACGGTTAAGGGTGTAAATCGGCATTTAGACGCTATTGTTTAGCAAACGAAACTTTCCTCCTGACCATATCTATCTTCTTATCTTGTTTTTATTTTCTCTATGCATTTATCCACATATTACCACTATGCTCCATCCAAACAACCTTAGTACCGCTTTCAATTCAATTATCTCCCTATCTCTTGCTTCCTTCATTTGACCGGTACAGCAATGACTAGTGATGTAAGAAACGTGTTCAGTAGTTGGTTAACAAAGATGTCGTTCGGGTATATTGTCTTGTTTCCATCAAGAAATCAGAACACCTTAGTATTTCGTGCTTCAATGCTATGCTTATGGGATTCTCCTACCGATTCAGTTGCCTCGGAAATTGAACTCGGAATTCAAGCTATGTAACTGTGCGACTAATGATTAGTTTTGTCTGCTAATATCGGCATTTCAATGGCTGCCTCGAGTATCATGTAAGAGACTTCACGATGAATTTAAAACCTCTGTTCCTAAATACCTTGACTTCTTGTCATGCGCAATTGATTACGATTTTATTAGGTTTGACATTGATTTCACAGCAAATCTCGGAAAACTAATATTTTGCGATCTCCACCGCGTTAGCGGCAATCTTGGTAATATAAAACTGTTTTCCGTCTGTTATCGGGTATCGCTTGGGACAACTATAGTCAAGCGCGTAGAATATGTTTCCAGAGTTTCAATCTAAAGATGAAGTGCAAAGTCTTCAAATGCCAGAAAGGACTACATTTTAGAGAAGAGGCGTTGCTTTCTACGGTCGTTATGGCCTAAGCAGATGTTGGTATATATATGACACATGTGTATGAAAGTACTGAGTCCTAATAACTAGTTACCTAAACTTCTGCTTCGACACGCTAGTTTGGCCTGCTTTCGTCCTCGAAAAATATTCTCGTCACAATAACTCAGAAGACTATGTTGCCTCAAAGAAAGGGCGTTTAAACGGTAACACTTTAACATAGGAATATATCTGTCGACTGACATAAAATTTGAACTGCGTCCCCTTAACAATATGCATATTCAGACCAGAGTAAAACCTCTAAATTTGACCACATGTTTATCCCAACTACCTCGAAGAGATGATCTGTAGTTTGCTGTTGTTCTTGTCGTGTAAACATTATGGATCCGGAACTCCTCCATATGGTGATTTGTTTGTTCCGATCCCTTGAGTGATAAACATAAGGATGTTTACTGAATATTAAGTAACAGTTATATCCAAGAAACATGGAAATTAAAATCACGGTTAAGCGGTATCCTCCGCGTGATCTCGCATCAGACTGCGTATTAGGAATAATAAAACCACAATATTTGTAACCTATCCTGTACTGCAGTTTCAATATCATTCTATGAGTTCTAACTTCAGTCAGATGATCCACTTGTAGCTAGCTTAGAAGTACACAGGGATTTAAATAATGTGTGTGCGAACAAATTATGCGGCCCGGATAAATTGTCCTCTATCAACTCCAAAGATTTTGTTGTATACCTGGCATAAGGTCTTATCAGACTGAACACTTTTTAAAGTAAAACAAGAAAGTTGGCAACTGCGGATCGTAAGCGTCACGCTAGTGTGAAAGAAGAGGAACTGCATATACTGTGTCAGTGCAAGCACGTCGATTGCATTGTAGTGATAACACTGACACAGTTGGATGACTCTTACATGTTTGTACGGTGCACTACAAATTTTAACTAAATACGGTCTTAGAAATCCTTAGAAATACTCTGCTTTCAATAGTGTTTACCGATAACATATTTTCCTGCGTTTTCATACCGGATATATATAGCAACTACTTCGTGCGCGTCAAATGGCAAATATTGATGCCTGACATGTCAAGCTATGGAGTAAAATCTCCTGTTATTGCGTCCAGTTTACGATGATTACGGGGAAAATCACTTAATTTCTGAGCTTAATCAAGAGCATGCCGATTATCTTCCAAAATTTCTTTTTCATTGTAATAATTATTTGCCATTACCTCCTCATACACAATGTAAAACACTGAGGCAGTGTTCAAGGTATGAATAATTGCACGTTGATAAATTACTCAGGCTGCGGTTTCCAGTTGGTGCCTTTACGTAGACCAAATAGTCCCTCAACTTAGGAGATTCCCGTTTCATGTTACTCGTCTAAAAAGCTTCATCATTACGTAGTTGATTAACCAATTTGTTTAATGTATTGCTTCCAGCAGCACACAAACTATGTAGTACCATCATCATCCGGAAAAGCGCCAGAATCGTGTTTTACCCTATTGAGGCTCATCATTGCTATGCATCCTCCGGTCCCACACTAGTGAACGAACATATGACAGCTAGAGGCGGACGCCAATTAGCAAGCAGCTTAAGCCACTGAGCCATGTGGGATGGTGTTCGAGTTACATAATTCGCAAGTTAGCTCGGATAAAACAAGAGACATCTTCCGATGCAATGGATGTACACTGCATTGCATATGAGAGTGGTTAGCATTCGAGGTCATTATTCCACTCACTAGCTGCTATGGCCATAGCATTTATAAGTAAGGGGTTACATGCTATATTACTCATGACTGGAAAGATTTCAGTTGTAATTTCTATGCAAATTAGCTAACTCAATCCCGTCCCTCATGGCTCTGTAGCTTAAGTTATTGACTAGTTTGGTCAGCTGCTAGCAGTCACGTGTTCGATCCCCAGTAGGGAACCAATGGATGCGGATCACTTGCAAGCCCCAATAGTGCGAAACGAGTATCTGGTGTTTTTCCGGATGACATTCTACGTCGTTTCTAAGCTGTTGGGATGAATATATAGATTCAGGGTCTCTCTCTCGACGGTACGAAATGCAGTTAAACTGATTGCTCTGGTCATTTTATACAACAAGATGGCCTGTGACAGATAAGCTTTCTTCAAGTTTTCTCAGGTTTGTTCCAAAACTATATTGCGCAGCTGATTGATCGGTTGCATCTTTCACATAGGTGGATACTTGGTTAATGATAATAAATGCAGATAAATCTGAATGTGCTAAGGTTAAGTAAAGTAATACGGTCAGCCGTGCAATATTTCCCAGTGTACCTGCTTCCATGCAGTCTAATCCATCGAAATGTTCCATCCTCACTTCCTTGTCTATTCCGATCGTATGCTGATGTGGTTTTCCATCAGGTTAGGCATCATCACTTGTACTCATCTTTAGAGCCCATTTTATGTGTATATATATGGACATGCAGTCAACATAGCCCGTAATATCATTCGGTTTATTTTTGAGTCAGATACTCTTATTCCTCTTCAGGGATTCTATAGCTTTTTGCGTTGTATGGATTAATTTATTATTTTGGGAAATTCAATCCGCCAATTCTGGAGGTGGACTCGGTCGTGGCGAACAATGGAGTAAAGAATAAGATAGGATCTGAGTAGAGAGGAAGCTAAGTGCGTGAATAATGATACATAATCATTTATTGTATTAAAATCCGGCCAATGAAACCCGTCGTATGTGCCGACAAAATTGTTCACAGACATGGCCGTAATAATTGGCTGCTCGAATTATCGAGATAAATGACAGTTTTAAAAGAACTCTCTAGGTTTCTTCTATAGATGTGTGCCTTATTACAATACAATATTAGATAGCACAGAACACTGCGAAATATTGCCTGCTCCTGGATTGTTGCTGTCGGGAAATTAGAAGTAATATTCAATGTTACAGGTCGAATGTATAGCAGAGCAATATAGACGAAATTTAACTAAATCAATTTATATCTCGACAGTGAAAGATACGGATTTTGTTGCTCTTGTCGAATTTAGTAAGTGGATGTTTAAAAACAGTATTTTCAAGTTATCACAAGGAAATAAATTCCTTATCGAATGATCAAAGATAACCAAGGTGTATAGGAATTGACCTTGACGGCTGTCATCATGCACTCAGTAATTTTGTGCTAATACCTCTGCACAGAGAAGAGAATTGTTTAGATGTTGAGGGTCATTTTGAAGTACATGTCGTGTGGATGGATTGTGAAGAGCAATTGAATTTTGATTGCGATTCCCATTGAAGTGAACCTTGGTCTTTCGATTACGAAGACCCTAGCTGCAGTGAATAGAAATTGGGTGTTGCCCGCCCGAAAACACTGCATTACGATGACGCGTTTCGATGTTATTATATCTCATCAGATGGAGTTAGCAGGCATTGAACCCGGGACCATCGGGATGTTAGTGGTGACCGCTAGCCCTAACCAACCGGGTCACGGGCAACGCTTGACACAACGGTATAATGAACGATGTTGAGGGTCATTTTGAAGTACACGTTATGTGGTCCCGGGTTCGTCACCTGCTAAATCTATCTGATGTGATGTATTAACATCGAACCGCGTCATAGTAGTGCAGTGTTTTGGGGCGAACAACACCCATATTCTATTTAGAAATGTTAAGAAATACCAAAAGCGGTTTTTTCATAAACATTTATAGAATTTGAGATGGTCGCAGACCAAAATTCATTCGGCAATCCTTATTAGCTCCATCTACATCTATATGTTTCGTTTAGCAGTTCGCATTGTGACATATGCCTTATTGTTCCGTCTCAAGCCATAATGGTTTCTTGAAGTCAACATTTGCGGCGTCACAAAATATAGGATACACGAGATATAAGACGATGGATATTGCCAGCATATCTTATGTATCTGCTAGACGGTTTACAATGCTACCTCTTCCATGACATCTTTTCTCAGCAGCTAAAGGACCTTTTCAATGGTTAACGAGCTGCGGATCCCCTTACGTAAGAATTCCTGTGATTTATATTATCGCAGCTTGCACGGGAGCCTGTTACATATATTTGAGCACAAATGCAAGTCAAAATTCGTATATGCTTGAGTTCCAAGCATTTCAGTTTTAGCTACTTGTAGCCGTCACCTATACTATCTTTTGGCCCATATTCCAATGAAAAACCAAGCGTGGGACATGAACTGGCTTGTGATGATATGGAGTAAGAGACAGATTAATTTTTAATCGGTCTGAGGCATACAGTGTCTAGGTTTTGGGCCACAAAACTAAAATTCTTCTACTTATGAGGAAATTATTAGGTAGCTTTCTTACTTTCAAATGCTATGCCCATAACATCTAGTGAGTGGAATCATGACCTCGAGGGCTAACCACTCCCATATGCAATGCAGTGTACATCCATTGCAATGGAAGATGTCTCGTGCTTTATCCGAGTTAGCTCGCAAATGCTGTAACTCGAACACCGTCCCATATGGCTCAGTGGCTTAAGCTGCTTGCTAATTGGCGTCCGTCTCTAGCTGTCATGCGTTCGATCACCAGAATGGGACCGGAGGATGCGCACTAGTGACGAGCTCCAATAGGGCAAATGCGTCTGATGCTTTTCCCAAATAGCCTGTGCTCTGTGGCTTGTAAGCTGCTGCGAGGAATACTTGAAGTTAAAGCTAAAATCTATCTACTAATGGGTAATCCATGGTTTATTGGCTAGATGTTTGTTATTTAGGCAGACCTATTACTCTCCAGTGATCTGTCTATGCCCCACGAAATAGTCCCTAAAGTCTTTGCCTGTTGGCAGAAAAATCAACTGCCATGTGTTGGCAATTTTACGCCGGAGTTTGTTTAAATGACGATATCTAACCAAGTTAACTACCATACGCTTTGCTTTCATACTACTTATTTATTTTGGTCTAGCCTTCCATAGGGTGTTGCACGACGATTTATTGAGTTCCTCTACCGGTCAGATGTAAAAAATCGCGAAAAGCCGTTCTCGAGCTTTGGTACATGGGCTGCCTCCTTTTTTAGTATTATTTATTGCTTAACGCTTAGACCATGACTAAAAGTAGTGAAATTCATCCGTGTAATTGACCCTGTCAGCATTTCTTTCAAAGCAACGGTTTTGACGTATGCTTCTGGAATCTCCCTCCATAGTATGTATCCATCTTCGGGGCTGGTATATTCAGACAAATATTCAGTATTCGTGGTTGCACAAGGCACGTTGTTGACTTGGCAACAATTATTTCCCCTTTGCACAGAGGTTAAGAAGGAAAACTGCATCCATCTGAAGTTGACTGGAGCACGAATTACTTTGAAGTTTAACTTGCACCGCCCTTCTCTTTTGCGGCAAGCCTACATATCTCTGCGTAATAACCAACAAGTTAATTCAGACATCATTAGAAATATAAAGAGCCAATTCGTTTGAGAGCGGCAAGTTATTATTGAAGGTAAGATTAGGCCTGATCCAAGCATT